>CM059430.1:88872852-89265990 GCA_030390025.1 Squalus acanthias | reverse complement strand
CTCTCTCCCCCTCCCCTCTCTCTCCCCCCTCCAATCCTCCCTCTCTCCCCCTCTTCTCTCTCTCCCCCCTGCAATCCCCTCTCTCTCTCCCCCCTCCGCTCCTCCCTCTCTCACCCCTCCTCTCTCTCTCCCCCCTCCGATCCTCTCTCCCCCTCCAATCCCCTCTCCACCTCCAATCCCCTCTCTCTCTCCCCCCTCCAATCCCCTCTCTCTCGCTCTGAAGGCCGCAAAAATATTTGTGTGGATAATAACAGCGATAATCTCGGCAAATGTCCTGGAGGCTCCTTTAGTATAGTTATTGATTTTTGAAAGATAACCCAAAAGCCCTAGTAGCAGGCTCAGGCTCGAGCAGCAGACAAGGCAGGCAGCAATGGCAGCAGCTCCAGGCTCGGTAAAGTGGTTCGGCAGGCCCCACTTCCAGCTTCCTCATATATCGCATGCACATGCACTGTACCAAACAGGCGCGCATGTGCATAGGGAGTCAAAAAACGCTGTGCAAATAAGTCACTCCGTTGTTTAAAAATTGAGAAAGGGTTAGACCGAGTAATTATAGGCCAGTCAGCCTAACCTTGGTGATGGGCAAATTATTGGAAAAATTCAGAGGGACCGTATTAATAGTCATTTAGAAAGGCACGGATTAACCAAGGACAATCAGCATCGATTTGTTAAGGGAAGGTCGTGTCTGACTAACTTGATTGAATTTTTTGAGGAGGTAACAAGGAGGGTCGGTGAGGGTAATGCTTGATGTAGTCTACATGGATTTTAGCAAGGCTTTTGACAAGGTCCCACATGGCAGACTGGTCAGAAAAGTAAATGCCCATGGCATCTAAGGGAAAGTGGCAAATTGGATCCAAAATTAGCTCAGTGGCAGGAAGCAGAGGGTGATGGTTGACGGGAATTTTTGTGACTGGAAGGCTGTTTCCAGTGGGGCTTCGCAGGCCTCAGTACTAGCTCCCTTGCTTTTTCTGGTATATATCAATGATTTAGACTTCAATGTAGGGGACATGATTAAAAAGTTTGCAGATGATACAAAAATTGGCCGTGTCGTTGATAGAGAGGATGAAAGCTGTAGACTGCAGGAAGATATCAATGGACTGGTCAGCTGGGCAGAAAAGTGGCAAATAGAATTCAGTCCAGAGAAGTGTGAGGCAATGCATTTGGGGAGGGCTAACAAGACAAGGGAATACACAATAAATGGTAGGATACTGAGAAGTGTAGAGCAACAGAGGGGCCTTGGAGTGCATGTCCGCAGATTTCTGAAGGTAGCAGGACAGGTAGATAAAGTGGTTAAGAAGGCATACGGGATACTTTCCTTTATTAGCCGAGGCACAGAATATAAGAGCAGGGAGGTTATGCTTGAACTGTATAAAACATTAATAAAAGCAAAATGCTGGAAATACTCAGTAGGTCAGGCAGCATCTGTAGAGAGAGAAACAGAGTTAACGTTTCAGCTCGATGACCCTTCGTCATGAAGGGTCATCGACCTGAAACGTTAACTCTGTTTCTCTCTCTACAGATGCTGCCTGACCTGCTGAGTATTTCCAGTAATTTCTGTTTTTATTTCAGATTTCCAGCATCCGCAGTATTTTGCTTTTGTATAAAACACTAGTTAGGCCGCAGCTAGAATACTGTGTACAGGTTTGGTCACCACATTACAGGAAGGATGTGATTGCACTAGAGGGGGTACAGAGGAGATTTACGAGGATGTTGCCAGGACTGATGAATTTTAACTATGAGGAAAGATTGGATAGGCTGGGGTTGTTTTCTTTGGAACAGAGGAGGCTGAGGGGTGACTTGATTGAGGTGTATAAAATTATGAGGGACCTAGATAGAGTGGATAGGAAAGACCTATTTCCCTTAGCAGTGAGGTCGATAACCAGGGGGCATAGATTTAAAGTAATTGGTAGAAGGATTAGAGGGGAGTTGAAGAGAATTTTTTTCACCCAGAGGGTGGTGGGGGTCTGGAACTCTGCCTGAAAGGGTGGTAGAGGCAGAATCCCTCATCACATTTAATAAGTACTTAGATATGCATTTGAAGTGCTGCAACCTACAATGCTACAGCCCAAGATCTGGAAAGTGGGATTAGGCTGGATAGCTCTTTTTCGGCTGGCACAGACATGATGGGCCAAATGGTCTCCTTCTGTGCCATAATTTTCAATGACTTTCTGACTTGGCCTGCCTGATCGGGTGATGATGATCAAGCACTATTTCCACATTAATAGAATAGAATCCCTTGCGTCTCTTGTAAAGTTCACATCTCCAGGAGGTCCTTGAAGTGGGCATGGGTGCTATCCATTACACACTGCGCTCTGGAGAATCTGGGCAAGCTGAACACGCCAAGGGTGTTATTGGTCCTGAGGGACTGAAGGAAAACCCATACATTTCTCTGCTATTTTGAAAATAGAGCATCGTGCATCAGCCTGATGCACTAGTAAACAACAGACTGGCTGACGCTGCTGAGATCTGCAGCAGCCCCTTAGAATAAGCCTGAGGCATCGAGGGTTAAAGCCGTTGTGACCCTAAATTGTAGGTGCAGTTACAAACTGTGAACATAATCGCAGCTTTCACACAACAGATCATAAAGTTCGATACCATTTCCATAGTCACCATCTGCATTATGGTTGGCTCTTGTAACTCCCGCACTGCCTATAGAGTCTGCCGGGTGTTGTGGGCTGAGCCACATAATGTTGCATCCGTTACCAGCTCATTTAAATAATTCTGCCTCTTCAGGCACAGGCAAGTGCAACAATAGGAACACCCATAGAAGAAGTTTGGGCGCAGCTCATATCAAGTGTAGAAGTTGCACAATGGGGTCTGTGTTCATTTGTATAATTCGTATTGAAATACGTGTTCTTGATTCACATTGTAATGAGATATGGAGATGATTTTGAATCTGGGAGAATAAGGTAGATTTTCCTCAATGGGCATCCTCTGGCAACCTGACAGGTGCAGCACACCTGAGGACCAGGAACAGTAACACCAGATTCTCCTGCCCTGGGACGTTTGCATGGTTCAGGCGCTGCCCCCTATTATTTTGAATATTAGCGTGTTATGGTTTTCTGATGCAGTGCATTTTCTAATTTTCCATTTAATTTTAGGCTGGGATTTACTGGATAAATCTCATTGATCATTTCTGCGTTGGATGGGGCCTCATTGTAGCAGCTCTGCTGGAACTCATGGGTCTAAGCTGGATCTATGGTAAATGCAATACGAAAAGCACTGAAACAAAACAAAACAATGAAATCAAGCAGGTTTTCATGGGGCAAGTTTTCAACTTACCGCTGGGTGTAAAACTGTCATCTGCTGATCAACCATTCATTACTGAAACCAGCCGATTATCATTAACATTGACTTCAATAGAAATGAAAATCAGGTCGTTTCTGTAATGAGCGGTCAATCACCAATGGCAGAATTACGCCTAGGCAGCAAACAAAAAAAATCAACTACCATCTCTTTTCAGAAGAAGCAAAACAAATGAATAGGGGGATGTGATGCAGAGAGTCCTTCATATCTGAAGATGATGGGAATTCAAGTGCACTCCTTAATTCTCAATGATCTTTCTCCATTTGGTTCTAAAGGCCAGTATGAGACAGGCAGTGCCTTCTGCATCCTTCACCCTGATCCCCTTGTTCTTGCTGGGTTACAGCTGGATGTTGTTGGGGTAAATTTTGCTGCAGCCATTTTCCTGCTAATTGCTGATTTGTTGTTCAAACATCTTCACCCTGAGTTGAACAGCTGTTTTCCACTTGACCCAGTCAGTTGCCAGTTTTTCCCAACTATCAAAGCAGATGGAACAACAGGACAGGTTTTGCTGCAGTGTCTTCATGATGTTTCTGCTGACCTCCTGAAATCCATTTGCTTTACTTTAGCTCAGGACAGAGGTCTCACTTTGATAGTCCACCCTCCCCCATTCTGATAACAGGGGGCCTGTCCATCTCAGCACCGATCTAACACATGAGCCTTTCCTAGAGTGAGCACCTGTTCCTCAGGATTTTATATGAATATTTTACCTTCATGGGGAATCAGGTTGGTAACAAGGGAGAAATTACTCATCCTGTTTGAAATCCTGAGTGATTCCTTCTCTGATTAACCTGTTCATTAGTGACACCCAGTACAAGATGACCTTCTACAGCAAACAAGCAGCCCTAAAGACAGGACAAACCAAGTGATTGTGTATTCCTGCTTTCTTGTTGTTCACAGGGATAAACCGATTCATCAAGGACATTGAGATGATGATTGGGCAAAGGAATTGGCTCTTCTGGCTGTGGTGGAAAGCGTGTTGGCTTTTTATCACACCATGCTTGCTGACAGTAAGGAGATGTTACATTTTTAAGTGATTGAAACTGAAAATAATCAAGCTGCAGATAATCTATCTGATTCTGTATCTGATCTTGTTTTGTGTAATCACTTCATTCAGGTAATCTTAATCTGGTCCTTCGCAACATTTGCCCCACCAACATATGGAGCTGTTGAGTACCCTGACTGGGCAACAGCACTTGGCTGGTGTATGATGATCTTTTCTATTATGTGGATCCCCATTGTTGCCATTGTGAAAATTGCCCAGTCTGAGGGATCCACCTTATGCCAGGTAAGGAAACACCTTGATATCTTTCAAAGAGTAAGTAAAAGAATTTCTGAAGGTCTCCCAATTCTCACTGTATCTTCAGTGGAAGCTAGAGAAATGGCATAAACAATCTTTTATAGGCATTTACAGTGTTTTTCCAGTAAGTCTGCCAATCATTTAATGTCGGTGTTAATTTATTTATTTTAAATCGATTCATGCCATCATGAAAATAATGTCAATCAGAAAACCTAGGCTCCAGTGTCAGCATCAAGCACTCCCACTTCAGGTATATCGCAGTCACAGACAGATGCCCCCTCCCCCGCTCTACTCAGTTGTAACAATGGCATTAGGTACAGTCTCAAAATAACTTGATTTCCCACTCTCTCTCACACACACAAACGCCCACACACCTGGTGTAGAGCTACAGTTACTGTACAAGATGACCTTTTACAGCAAACAAGCTGCCCTAAAGACAGGACAAACCAAGTGACTGTGTATCTCTGCTTTCTGGGTTGAAAATAAAACAAACTAATTTTGCTCTTGCAGCCACCAATAGACGTGATATTTCATCCCATTGTTCCCAGAGATGAAAGGATGCTTTGCAAACCCACTGGGGCTCTACGTCCTTAGGAGACGCCTGTATAAAGGAAATAGATAAAGTTACTGAGCTGTATTGGCTGCCCTGAGTAGTGTTCATTGGAAGGGTTAGGATGGGATTGGAGGAATGACTTGGCATAATTCTGCAAAAGATTTCATCAATTTCTGTGTATGAATGGATGAAGACAACTAGAGTATCACAGGGAGATAGCTGGACACACAAATAATGACTGCTCGAAGGGTGCGGTGATAAAATGACAGTCTGTGCCTAATGCTGAAGAGTGGATATTGTAACATTAATAGTCAAAACAATAATACATGTTTTAATTATACAAATAAACCAGAAATACTTCAACTGCACAAAGCTCAGTGAGTCCACCATTGTGCCTTTCCACACGAGTCCATGCACATGAATTTTAAAGGATGGAAAATCCCATCCAGCCCATCAATCCTACCCCATGTCCAGATGGTGCAGCCACATGTATCATTGATCCCTCTCCCCCAGTCTGTATCCTCCTGCGACAGGCAAGAAAATACCAGGCCAACTGGGGAAAAATTCTGGGAATTCCTCTCTGATCCCTGAAGACAATCAAGTAAACCTCCAGGAGATGGCGAGAACTCATAAATCCTCCTATTGCCAGCGAGCTCACAACTTACAACTCGGCAATTACAAAGGTATGAAGGCAGAGTTGGCTAAAGTGGACTGGGAAAATAGATTAAAGGGTAAAATGGTAGATAAGCAGTGGCAGACATTTAAGAAGATATTTCATAACTCTCAGCAAAGATATATTCCAGTGAGAAGGAAAGACTCTAAGAGAAGGATGAACCATCCATGGCTAACTAAGAAAGTAAAGGATAGTATCAAATTGAAAACAAAGGCATACAATGTTGCGAAGATTAGTGGTAGGCCAGACGATTGGGAAATTTTTAAAAGCCAGCAAACGATGACTAAAAAAATAATAAAGAGAGAGAAGATAGATTATGAGAGTAAACTAGCAAGAAATATAAAAACAGACAGTAAGAGCTTCTACAGGTATCTAAAAAGGAAGAGAGTAGTTAAAGTAAACATTGGTCCCTTAGAGGATGAGACTGGGGAATTAATAATGGGAAATAGGGAAATGGCAGAGAATTTGAACAAATATTTTGTATCGGTCTTCACGGTAGAAGACACTAAAAGCATCCCAATAATAGATAATCAAGGGGCTATAGGGAGGGGGTAACTTAAAACAATCACTATCACGAGAGAAAAAGTACTCGGTAAAATAATTGGACTAAAGGTGGACAAGTCACCCGGACCTGATGGCCTGCATCCTAGGGTCTTAAAAGAAGTGGCTGCAGAGATAGTGGATGCATGGTTGCAATCTACCAAAATTCCCTGGATTCTGGAGAGGTCCCTGCGGTTTGGAAAACTGCAAATGTAACGCCCCTATTTAAGAAAGGAGGGAGACAGAAAGCAGGAAACTATCGACCAGTTAGCCTAACATCTGTCATTGGGAAAATGCTGGAGTCTATTATTAAGGAAGCAGTAGCAGGACATTTAGAAAATCATAATACAGTCAAGCAGAGTCAGCATGGTTTTATGAAAGGGAAATCATGTTTGACAAATTTACTGGAGTTCTTTGAGGATGTAATGAGTATAAAGTGGAACCAATAGATGTAGTGTATTTGGATTTCCAGAAGGCACTAAAGGTTACTGCACAAGATAAGAGCTCACGGGGTTTGGGGTAATATATTAGCATGGATAGAGGATTGGCTAACTAACAGAAAACAGAGAGTCGGGATAAATAGATCATTTTCCGGTTGGCAAACTGTAACTAGTAGGGTGCCACAGGGATCAGTGCTGGGGCCTCAACTATTTACAATCTATATTAATGACTTGGATAAAGGGACTGAGTGTAATGTAGCCATATTTGCTGATGATACAAAGATAGGTGGGAAAGCAACTTGTGAAGGGGACACAAAAGGCAGTAGTTAAAGCAGCGGGAGCGACTGGAGAGCGCGAGACTTCGGCGGCAGTAAAAGCAGCGAGAGACGCTGAGATACAAAGGACCAGCGAGTGCAAAGAAGTAAAAAGTAATCGAAGTGTGACGTCACCAGAAAGCAGGTAAGTGATTGATTGGTGAGTATTTCTCTATTTCTCGCTTTTTTCCAAACTTGGGCGTCTAAGTTTAAGTGCCTTGGTGTAGATTAAAAGATATACGTGTTCCAAAGTGACGCCAGTGCAGGGGAAGAAGCTGATTGGTGAGTAGTGGGTGAGTGCTTTTTTTTTCTCTTCAATTTTAAGTCTATTTCTTTTAAGGTAGTTCATAGTTAAGGTAATTCGGGAGAGCGAGAATCTGAGAGTTTAAATTTGAGGTAAAAGTTTTTTAATTAAAAGTATGACAGGGGACCTCAGTCCCATGCGTTGCATGGCCTGAAGCATGTGGGAATTCCTAGACGCTTCATGCAGTCAGGATGACCACATGTGCAGTAAGTGCCAACGTTTTGGCCAACTTGAGATCCGGTTTTTGGAGCTTGAGCATCAGCTGGAGGCACTGCGGTGTATCCGCGAGGCTGAGAGTTACGTGGATAGCACATTTTTAGATGTGGTCACCCTGCAGCTTAAGAAAGTGCAGTCAGAGAGGGAATGGGAGACCACCAGTCAGAAGAAGGGGGGCAGGCAGGTGGTCAGGAAAGCCCCAGAGTGCATTTCACTCAACAACCGTTTTTCTGTGTTGGAAAACGGTGAAAGTGAAGGTTCCCCTGGGGAGTGCAGCCAGAGCCGAGTTCACAGCACTGTGGGTGGCTCAGCTGCACAAGGGGGGAGGAGTAACAGTGGAAGGGCAATAATGGTAGGAGACTCAATAGTGAGGGGTGCAGACAGGCGTTTCTGCGGCCGCAGACGTGACTCCAGGATGGTATGTTGCCTCCCTGGTGCCAGGGTCAAGGATGTCACTGAACGGCTGCAGGGCATTCTGAAGGGGGAGGGCGAACCGTTCACATTGGTACCAACGACATAGGTAGAAAGAGGGATGAGTTCCTGCAACAAGAATTTAGGGAGCTAGGTAGCAGATTAAAAAGCAGGACCTCAAATGTTGTAATCTCTGGATTACTCCCGGTGCCACGTGCTAGTGAATATAGGAATAGGAGGACAGAGCAGATGAATGCGTGGCTAAAGAGTTGGTGCAGGAGGGAGGGCTTTGTTTCCTGGATCACTGGGTCTGTTTCTGGGGAAGGTGGGACCTGTACAAGTCGGACGGGTTGCACCTGAACCGGAATGGGACCAACATCCTTGCGGGGAGGTTTGCGAGTGCTGTTGGGGGGGTTTTAAACTAACTTGGCAGGGGGGTGGGATACGGAGTGGAGCTATAGTAGGGGGTGATGCACAGCCAAATATAGAGGAAGGCACAGCAAACATGCAACGGCACAAGGGAGTATGGCAAGGCTGGATGGCATTTATTTTAATGCAAGGAGTCTTGCGAGTAAAGCAGATGAATTGAAGGTGTTCATGAACACATGGGTGTATGATATTGTTGCTATCACAGAGACATGGTTGAGGGAGGGGCAGGACTGGCAGTTCAATATTCCGGGGTATAGAATCTTCAGGCGAGACAGAGGGGGGTGTAAAAGAGGAGGGGGTGTCGCAATATTAATCAAGGAGTCAATTTCTGCAGTAAGGAGGGATGATATCTTAGCAGGTTCCTCTAATGAGGCCATATGGGTAGAACTTAAAAACAAAAAGGGGGCAAGCAATTTGCTGGGAGTGTGCTATAGGCCCCCAAACAGTCAGGGGGAGATAGAGGAACAGATATGTAGGCAAATCTCAGAGAAGTGTAGAAATAATAGGGTAATAATAGTAGGGGATTTCAACTTCCCCAATATTAACTGGGATATTCAGAGTGTGAAAGGCTTAAACAGTGCGGAATTCTTAAAGTGCATCCAGGAGAGCTTTTTGAGCGAGCATGTAGAAAGTCCTACAAGAGAGGGGGCGGTACTGGACCTAATTCTAGGGAATGTAGCCGGGCAAGTGGTAGAACTGTCAGTAGGAGAGCATTTTGGTGACAGTGACCATAATTCGGTGAGATTTAAGGTAGTCATGGAAAAGGACAAAGATGAACCGGATATAAAGGTTCTAAATTGGGGGAAGGCCAATTTTAATATGATAAGGCAGGATCTGGCCAAAGTGGACTGGGATCAGCTACTTGTAGGAAATTCCACATCAGAGCAGTGGGAGTCATTCAGAAAGGAGAGTACAGCGCCAACATGTTCCCGTAAAGGTCAAGGGTGGGACCAACAAGTCCAGGGAACCCTGGATGTCAAGGGATATACAAGAATGGATTAGGAGAAAAAGGGAGGCTTTTGGCAGATACAAGGGACTAAAAACAATGGAAGCCCTAGAGGAGTATAGAAAGTGCAGGGGGGTACTTAAGAAATAAATTAGGAGAGCGAAGAGGGGGCATGAAAAAACACTGGCGGGCAAAATAAAGGAAAATCCCAAGGTGTTTTATACGTATATTAAGAGCAAGAGGATAACTAGGGAAAGAGTAGGGCCCATTAGGGACCAAAGTGGCAGTCTGTGTGTAGAGCCGGAAGATGTAGGTGAGGTTTTAAATGAATATTTTGCATCTGTGTTCACTATGGAGAAGGACGATGTAGGCATAGAAATCAGGCAGGTGGATTGTGATATACTTGAACAAATTAGCATTGAGAGGGAGGAGGTACTAGCGGTTTTAGCGGGCTTAAAAGAGGATAAATCCCCAGGCCCAGACGAGATGTATCCCAGGCTGCTGTGTGAGGCAAGGGAGGAGATTGCAGGGGCTCTGGCACAAATTTTCAGAACCTCTCTGGCCACAGGGGAGGTGCCAGAGGACTGGAGGACAGCTAACGTAGTACCATTATTCAAGAAGGGTAGTAGGGATAAACCAGGGAATTACAGGCCAGTGAGCCTAACATCAGTGGTAGGGAAATTATTGGAAAAAATTCTGAGGGACAGAATTAGTCTCCACTTGGAGAGGCAAGGATTAATCAAGGATAGTCAGCATGGCTTTGTCAGGGGGAGATCATGTCTGACCAATTTGATTGAATTTTTCGAGGGGGTGACTAGGTGTGTGGATGAGGGTAGTGCAGTTGATGTGGTCTACATGGACTTCAGTAAGGCTTTTGACAAAGTCCCGCATGGGAGACTGGTCAAGAAGGTAAAAGCCCATGGGATCCAGGGCAACTTGGCGCATTGGATCCAAAATTGGCTTAGTGGCAGGAGGCAGAGGGTGATGGTCGAAGGTTGTTTTTTGTGACTGGAAGCCTGTGTCCAGTGGTGTACCGCAGGGATCAGTGCTGGGTCCCTTGCTGTTTGTAGTGTATATTAATGATTTAGATATGAATGTAGGAGGTATGATCAGTAAGTTCGCAGATGACACGAAAATTGGTGGAGTGGTAAATAGCGAAGAGGGAAGCCTCAGGCTACAGGACGATATAGACGGGTTGGTCAGATGGGCAGAACAGTGGCAAATGGAATTTAACCCTGAAAAGTGTGAGGTGATGTATTTTGGGAGGACTAACAAGACCAGGGAATACACAATGAATGGTAGGACCCTAGGAAGGACAGAGAATCAGAGGGACCTTTGTGTGCATTTACATAGATCCCTGAAGGCAGCAGGACAGGTAGATAAGGTGGTTAAGAAGGCATATGGGATACTTGCCTTCATTAGCCGAGGCATAGAATATAATAGCAGGGAGGTTATGATGGAGCTGTACAAAACGCTTGTTAGGCCACTGCTGGAATACTGTGTGCAGTTCTGGTCGCCATACTGTAGGAAGGATGTGATTGCATTGGAGAGGGTGCAGAGGAGATTCACCAGGATGTTACCTGGGCTGGAGCGTTTCAGCTATGAAGAGAGACTGGACAGGCTGGGGTTGTTTTCCTTAGAGCAGAGAAGACTGAGGGGGGACCTGATTGAGGTGTACAAAGTTATGAGGGGCATAGATAGGGTAGATAGAAAGGAACTTTTCCCCTTAGTAGAGGGGTCAATAACCAGGGGGCATAGTTTCAAGGTAAGGGGCAGGAGGTTTAGAGGGGATTTGAGGAAAAACTTTTTCACCCAGAGGGTGGTTGGAATCTGGAACTCACTGCCTGAAAGGGTGGTAGAGGCAGGAACCCTCACAACATTCAAGAAGCATTTAGATGAGCACTTGAAACGCCATAGCATACAAGGCTATGGACCAAGTGCTGGAAAATGGGATTAAAATAGACAGGGCTTGATGGCCGGCGCAGATACGATGGGCTGAAGGGCCTCTTTCTGTGCTGTATAACTGTATGATTCTATGACTAATCTGCAAAGGGATATAGATAGGCTAAGTGATTGGGCAAAAATTTGGCAGATGGAGTATAATGTGGGAAAATGTGAAGTTATCCACTTTAGTAAGAAAAATAAAAAAGCAAATTATTATTTAAATGAAGAGAGATTACAAAATGCTGCAGTACAGAGGGATCTGGGGGTCCTTCTATATGAAACACAAAAGGTTAGCATGCAGGTAGAGCAAGTAATTAGGACGACAAATGGAATGTTGGCCTTTATTGCAGGGGGGTTGGAGTATAAAAGCAGGGAAGTCATGCTACAACTGTACAGGGTATTGGTGAGACCACACCTGGAGTACTGCGTACAGTTTTGGTCTCCTTATTTAAGGAGGGCTATACTTGCATTGGAGGCAGTTCAGAGAAGGTTCACTAGGTTGATCCCTGAGATGAAGGGGTTGCCTTACGAAGAAAGGTTGAGCAGGTTGGACCTAAACTCATTAGAGTTTAGAAGAATGAGAAGTGATCTTATTAAAACATATAGGGGTAAAAATTCAGTTGGTTGCGCCTCCCGTTAGCGCCTTAAGAGGGCGCTAATGGGGCGCAAAGCCGCTAACGCCCGGGCACAGCGATGTTTGCGCCGCTCGAGAACTTAACTTGAGATTGTGCGGCGGCGCTAAAACTTACCACTGCGACCACCTGCGCGCGCAGATTGTGACGTCATTCCATGGTGCAACGCCCTTGTGGCGCCCCGGAGCGGAAATTGAGTGGCGCCCCCTGCCTTACCGCCTGGCGCTTCCAACGACCGGAAGACTGGAACGCTATCAATCGCTGTGGGGCTGGGGGGGGCGCTATTTAAAGGGGGCCTCTTCCTGTCTTTTTCTGTGGTCGACATTTATGCACCACTCGTTCTGAGAGAGAGAGAGAGATTCGGAGAGAGAGAGAGAGAGACTTCTACATTGACTCAACGCTTTGTGAGGTAGTTTTGCCTATTGATCCTAACTTTGCTGCTACTTTAGTTGCTGTCCCTCATTACTTTGCTTGCAAAGAGAATATGGGGGCTGCACTGATTGGGGGCGTCGTCCTGCTCCAGCTGAATCGGAGGATACAGAGACGCAGAGAGAGAGTGGCAATGATGGCCAGACGGAGGAGGGCCATCAGGCGCATGTACAGGAGAGCTTACCCTCCCAGGGTATATCGTGAACAGCTCTCCTACATCCATATGTCCGAGGAGCTGTGTTTGCGAAGGCTGCGATTCAGCAAGGAGGTGGTCACTGAGCTCTGCCACCTGCTGCAGCCAGATCTGCAGCCTCAACTGAGGTCCAGGACGTCTCTGTCGGTGGCAGTGAAGGTCACAGTGGCTTTGAACTTTTACGCCACTGGCTCATTCCAAGCTGCTGCTGGGGACCTCGCCAATATCTCCCAGTTCGCGGTGCATTGCTGCATCCGGCAGGTCACAAATGCCCTCTTCAGAAGGAGACGAGAGTTCATCTCTTTCCCCATGACCCCAGACAAGCAGCGTGACCGCGCTCTGGGCTTTGCGAGGGTAGCGGGCTTCCCCATGGTGCAGGGCGCCATTGACTGCACGCATGTGGCTTTGCGTGCTCCGCGTGAGAATGCCGAGGAATTCAGGAACAGAAAGGGGTTCCATTCCTTGAATGTCCAGTTGGTCTGTGACCACAGACAGCTGATACTCGCTGTCAATGCCCAGTATCCTGGCAGCTGCCACGATGCTTTTATCCTGCGCCAGACTACTGTGGCAGAACTTTTCGAGGCACCGCATCAGCCAGTCGGTTGGCTTCTCGGGGACAAGGGGTATGCATTGAGCACCTGGCTGATGACACCGCTCCGTACGCCCAACACCCCTGCTGAGCTGCGGTACAATGAGAGCCATCAAGCTACCAGGAACATCATTGAGCGCACAATCGGCGTGCTGAAGCAACAGTTCCGCTGTCTCGACCATTCTGGAGGAGCCCTGCAGTACTCGCCTGAGCGAGTATCCAACTTCGTAGTTGTGTGCTGCATGTTGCATAACATGGCAATCGTCAGGACCCAGCCAATGCCACCAGGCCTTGGAGCACCACCAGAGGAGGAGGAGGAAGAGGAGGAAGAGGACGAGGACGATGATCATCAGCAGCACCAAGGCAGGAGGGCGGCCCACAATGGTGAAACTGCAAGGGCCGTCCGTCAACGGCTAATAGCAAGCCGCTTCTAGGGCCCCTGCCATTGCTACCAACATTAATGAACCCAGCACGCAACCCCTAAGCCGGCCAAGGCACCAATAATTCCAACCACCAACCATGTATATTTTGAATACAGAAACTTATTTATTTTACAAACTCTGTGTGTGTCAATTCCTCATGACAAACTCATAGAAATAAACACAAAAAAACAGTCAATAACATAACTGGTTCTCACAACCTGGAGATAATGTCCAAAACACTAAACAAAAGTTGGACCCTGAACCTCGACCTTTAATAAAAAAATGACCAGCATTTTGTCACACCTCCTACTTTTTGCCCTTCGAGGGTGATCTCCTTCCCTTGCGCACTTCCCCCCTTCTAACCCTACTGCTCCTCCGTAATGGGACCTCAGTGGCTGCAGCAAGGCTGGTGGAAGGCTGATGCTCGTCAGACCCTGACACTGCAGATGCCCCTGAAGGACGGCCTCGACCAGTTCTGGGCCTGGAGGGCCCGGCTGCAGACTGTACCATCTCTGCATGGGCGGCAGCAGTCTGTCCTACAGGCGGTGGCAAGTGCAGTGGAGAAGTGACAGTGTTGGCAGCAGGAATGCTGTCATCATGAGAGAGGACAGCAAATCCCTGCTCGCCCGACACACTGGCACTCCCACGGGGCAGCACTTCAGCATCCGGAGCAATCTGCCGGAGAACAGATTGCTGGCCTGCTGCGGCGCGGTGACTGCCCCGGGGACATGTGCATGAACCATCGAGGTTGGCAGCAGTCTGTGCTCGCGTGGCCTCAATCTGAGTCTGTATGAGAGCAGTCAGAGATGGGATCACGGCAGCCAGTGACTGAATTGCAGCACTAAGCGTTAGTGTGGCATCCGCCTGTGCTACAGCGAAGTGCTCCACACTCCTTGCCAGTGACTCAATGCATTCGGGCACCCTTCCCACTGCACCCATGAGCTCAGTGTGCATGCCCACCGCCTGGGTGTTCATTTCTGCGATCAGCCGCTCCTCCTCTGCGTCCATTGCAGTAGGAGTGTCTGGCATACTCTCCCTCTGGGGAGAAGGCCCCCGTTCTTCCCTACCACCCCCATGGCGTTGCTGCAGCCCGCTGGGTCCTGGAGCTTCACCCTCATCAGCCCCTTCCCCCCTGCTCCCCTCTGGGGAAGGCGTGTTCCCAGTGTGGGCATGGGCTTCCTCGGGAGAGGGTGGCACTGATGCTCTGGCTTCCTCTTCCTCCTCAGCTGCAGCATCACTCCCAGTGGCAGCTTCAGGGCCCGTCTCCTCAGCTGGTGAATCACCATCTGAAAGCAGGGAGGTACAAGAGTGGCTTTAGCGTGAGGACAGGGTGGCAGTAAGGGAGGAATAAGTGCAGCGAGTTAGCAAGTTGGATTGAAAGTGTCAAAGGCTGGTGTTGTGAGGGACAAGTGGAAGGACAGAGGACAAAAAGGTGATGACCTTACCATTGCTGTCCAGAACGGGGTCGGCGTCTCCAGTGGCGACGGGACCGATCACCCGGCTTGCCACAATCCTGTGGACGCGCTCCTCAAGATCGCTGAGGGGTTGCAGCTGAGGCCGCCCTCCACCTGTCCGTTGCTGCTGTCTCCTATTATGAGCCAGCTTGGCCTGCAAGAAAAAGGACAGCATCTGAGTAAATATACAGCCATGGTCTTGCCTGATGTGCCTCCCATAGGTGAATAGCCCTTACTGTATGCAAAGTGTGGAATGTGTGTGTGTGTTTGATGAAAGGGCCATAGGTGTTGGATGAGTGTTGTGCATTGGGGTTTTAAGACCCTCTGGCCATAGAGTGAGGTTGAGATGGCGGGATGGAGAGGTATTGAGAAAAAGCCACTCACCCTGACGACCCAAGTGAGGTCGTTGAACTTTTTGCGGCATTGAGTATGGGTCCTGGGCACCATGCTCCTGGAGGAGACGCTCTGAGCCACCTCCCTCCACACTCTTCTGAACTCGTGTGGCAAAGGCCTCCTGCCACTCTCAGGGAAGAGCATACATCGTCTGCGCTCCACTGCGCCAACCAGAGCATCCAAGGCCCGCTCAGTGAAGCGATGAGCGCGTTCTCTCACCCTCTCCATGCTTGGCAGCAAAATGGATTCACAGGTCTCTCCAGGCCGAGATTCAAGGCTGCAATGAGCAGGGTGTGGCTGGGGAGCAAGTGGCCCCCCCCCGCTTTAAGAAGTGGCCGGCGCCAGTGTGTCTGTGTTCCCTCGCTAACTGGCAGCAGCTGCGCTGCGCTCGCGCGCTGAGGTAGCGCCTCACTCCTTGGCCTTTGCGCCTTAAGACAGGTGTGCAGCGCCTGCTTTAGCGCTCCACTCACCTCCCGGGGCGGTAAAAGTGAAGTTTCCAGTCAGTGCCGATAATTAGCGCCAGGCGCTAATATTTGCGTCCAGACGATATTTGCGCCCCAAATGGGGCGTGACCTAATTTCTACCCCATAAAATGCTGAGGGGAATTGACAAGGTAGATGCAGAGAGGATGTTTCCCCTCATGGGGGAATCTAGAACTAGGGGGCACAGTTTCAGAATAAGGGGTCGTCCATTTAAAACGGAGATGAGGAGGAATTTCTTCTCTCAGAGGGTTGTGAATCTGTGGAATTTTCTACCCCAGAAAGCTGTGGAGGCTGGGTCATTTGATATATTTAAGGTGGAGATAGACAGATTTTTGAACGATAAGGGAGTCAAGAGTTATGGGGAGCGGGCAGGGAAGTGGAGTTGAGGCCAAGATCAGATCAGCCATGATCTTATTGAATGGCAGAGCAGGCTCGAGGGGCCAAATGGCCTACTCCTGCTCCTATTTCTTATGCACTTATCTTATGTATTACCCTGTATAACCGGAAATGGCCTCTCCTCTCTAAATGGAGACTCGAGGGAACATAGCCATAATATTAGAATGTAATCATTACAAACACAGAGAAAGACACAGCAGATAATTCTGTTAATTATCTTTTCAGTAATTTTGTTTTTTTGATTCTTTGGATTTGTAAACTGCGAAATTGATAAAATGTAACTTAAAACAATAGCTGACCTACAATCTGATTTAGGATGCAGACATACTGCCATTTGGTACAGATTGAAATGCTCAATGACACAAGTGTCAGTATAACTCTGCAGTCAGGTCCTGATCTGACTGCCCAGTGTGTTAGGGCCCATTAGATTTCCTGGGTACTTTCTAAACTCGCTTTTCAATGTTTTTAAGATTAGGAGAAAGCAGATACTTCCACCAACTCGCATCACCTTAAGAATTAGCAGAGCTCTGCAATGTGAGCCAAGCATGCAGCACAGGGCTCTTTAACAGCTGCTCTGTGCAACCTGAACTGAAGCACAGTCAACAGTATAACTCCAGTCTGCCAGCTGTGCATTATCAGGGTTGATTTTAACGCCCTATGGGTTTTCGGGAGTGGGGGCAGCCGGTCGGGATTGGGAGCGGAGTGAGTGCGTTATGCACTCATGTAGGGGGTGGTGGCTTGTGTCAGCTTTACCTCTGACTTCTGAGCGGTTCGAATCGCTCCCACTTCCTTGGTTCTAGACCTTGGACTTATTTGGGGGTTGTGACAAAAGGTGCAGCAGACAACTGAGTTTGATGAAAAGAACTTCAATCTTTATTCAAAAGGTAAAACACAAATGACAACACTCTTAACACTCTAAAGGTGGGGAACACTTCGGTACAAGCGAGGGAAATGACAGTAGAACAATACTTCACCCCTCCCAACCCCACTTTACTCGCTAAGTTAGGTTTTGAAGGACCAGGGATAATGCTCACCAATCCTTTGACAGTTGGGCTAAATCGCGGTTTTGGGGTTCACTGTTTATGGTGGTTAGTGTCTGCCGTACCCCATACGCGGTAGACGACTTCACCTGCATCTCTGGTCAGTCTTGGCGAGTCCGCTGATGCGGTAGGGTGCGTTTTGGATCTAGCAGGTGAGTACCCAATTTCCTTTGGTTAGGAGTAGGTTTTAGAGTCTTTTGGTAGAAATCTTACCCAGGGGTAAGTCAGGAGTAGTTTGTAGTGTGGAAACTTTGCGGTTCTTCGGTTTTTCTTTCCTTGAGTTGGTCTTTGTTGGTCGCGGTGGCCTGCTATTACCCAGTCAGTTGGGGGTAATGTGCGGTTGTTGGTTTCGTGAGGCCTTTGGTTTCCGCGATGGCTTTAGGCCTTGTCTAGTGTGTTGGTCGACCTTGTGGAGCCGTCGATGTCTTCTTGCTGCTTGTTGCTCCGGGTGACGGTGTTGGGACCGTTGTTGGAGGTCCGTCGAGGTGGTATCTTCACGAACTGGACTCAGGTGTGTCTGAGTGGTGAGCGATGCTGACTCGCTTCCAGCTCGGGTTTTCTTCTTCCTGGTTTCTTCTTCTTCTGATCACCACTGGTTGCGACTGACTTTTGAACTGCTTAACGGGCCTTCAATTATACTAAATTGAAGTGGCCTTATCTACCCGCCAAATCTACTCAGTTCATTGTCTGGTTTTTGGCGGGCTCGTAAATCGGTAACGACTTACTAGCGCGTTAGCTTGTTTTTTAACAGGCCTTCAATCTCACCCATTGAACATGGCCTTATCTACCCGCCAAATCTACTCAGTTCATTGTCTGGTTTTGGCGGGCCTGTTACCAGTAACTGCTCTGTAAGTGTCAGATGGCCTTTGGGATGGTTTGCATCCTGTCGATCTCCTTGGCTGATCACTGGTGATTGGTTTCGTGTTTTGGGTTTCTAGGCTGGACTCGGTCTTTTCTATAGAATGGTCCTGAGTGATTTGTATTATGCATGATTTCTGATGGGCCCTGTAATCGGTTTGATGGGGCCTATTATTTTGGGTGGGACTGTCTTCTCCCAGGGTCTATTGTTCAAATGTTAATGTCTGCTGGGGCTTGAGTAGCGTCACCCCGGTTCCCCAGACAGTGCAATTAACTGCAATAACCAAAACTGCTTTTACAGAGGTCGCACCCACCTCCTTGTCCCTTTACAGGCCCAGACATAGTTTTAAAATGCCAAAACTTGGTTTTTGGTCTTAAATTCCTTAGGTTAGGCTCAAATGCATTTTTATCACTCTGAGGTAGTTCCAAAGTCCTTTTTCCTTAGGTTTTTGGGGATCTGCAAAATTTTGGAAACCTCACACTCACTGGCCTAAGTTTGAGGCCCGGGCCTCTCTTTTAATTTCCGTGCCTCATCTAATGTGCTACATGTCAGCTGCCTGCCCGAAAAGGGTCAAAAGTGGGAGGTGGCTGGTGGGGAGGAGAGGAAGATCGAGCAGCCGGAGGCCGGCGGCCAGCACCAAAGGAACCATCTGCAGCCAGCTGGTAAGTCATGGGGAAGGGGGTTTCCGGAGGGTCTCGTTGGAGGGAACAGAGGAATCCAGGGCAGGGGCGGCCACTACTTTTCTTGGTGGGCCTGGAGGTCCACTCCTGCTCCTCCTGGCCCCACAATGGAAATTCTTTCACTTACCTTGGAGGACCTCTTCTGTCTGAGACCAGATGCAGACCTGCTTCATCCTGGGAGGAAAGCCACGGTGGTTTCCACACTCAGATCCCAATTAAAATCAATCGGAGTCCCATTGACATCATAGACATGTCTCATTGACATTTGGGTCAATTCACGAGGAGGACCCCAATTGCTATAGGCGGGCTCCTCATTCGCCTGTAGAACCCTGCATGTTAAAATTGGCAGCGTCAGGAAAGGGGCAAGTCACAAGCGGGTAAATAACCCAATTGTTTTTAACAGCCCACCCAACTGGTTTCCACTGGGTGGGTAGGATTAAAATCAACCAGAGTATAACTGCAGCCTCATTGTTAGGATCATGTTTTTGTACATGTGTTCACACTGAGTTGGTAAACAGTGAATCTCCTCACTTCAAAACCTAATCTGATCACAATTGTACATTTCCTTGATAGCGATATATTTGGTGGGTTCTGTTGCAGACAATTCTATAAACTAGTTTATTAATAGTGCATCAGTCCAGCAATATATTATTAAAAACCTTGCCACTATGTGCACTTCCTGCCCGCAGAAATTGACTTCCTGTTTTCATGTTTTTAGGTTATTTTAATGGTACTTTTAAAGTTTTAATTTAAGATTTTTAGTTTTATATATTTAACTGGTAGATCTCCAAAGCTGTTGCTTACAGTGAGTCAGTGGTCTCGCTTTTGAATAACAATAGGGTTGCTGCCCCGCAGGGATCGGTGTTGGGACTGTTGCTTTTTACTATTTTTATTAATGATTTAGATGTAAGTGTTTGGGGCACAATCTGCAAGTTTGCAGATGATATTAAGATCTGTGTCAGGACTGTAGACGATGCTCAACTGCTTCTGACAGATCTTGATGCAATGGGGGACTGGGCTTGTCTTTGGCAAATGATGTTTAACTTGGAAAAATGCAGTGTTGTGCAGGTGGGCAGGGTGAATGCTGAAATTACATACACCCTTCAGGGAAAAACATTAAAGCAGCTAGAGAAAGAAAGAGATCTGGCAGTTCCAGTGCATAGATCTCTAAAGGTTCATGAGCAATGCTGTGCAGCGATACCTTGAGTGAATAGGGTGTTGGGGTGCATTTGTAGGACCATTAACGATAAGACAAAGCATATTATGTTGTCCTTGTACAAGACCTTGGTCAGGCCTCAGTTAGAATATTATGTCCAGTTTTGGTCTCCTGACACGGTGGGTGATATTGAGGCTTTGGAAAGGGTGCAGAGGTGGGCCACGAGATTGATTCCCCATTTGAAGTATCTCAATTATCAAGGTAGGCTAAAAGAGCTGTGACTCAACACTTTGGAGAAGTGTAGACTGAGGGGTGATCCGATTGAGGTTTATAAGATGATGAAGGGAATAGATTGTATTCCAGTTGGCAGTTTGCTCCCATTAACTAGTTTAGGGAGGACCAGGGGTCACAAATTTAAGTTGTATAAGGTCAGATCTAGGTTAGATGTCAAAAGGTGATTCTTTTCCCAGAGAATAGTGCACCTCTGGAACAGGCTGCCGTCTTGTTCGGTGAGCTCCAATTCGTTGAATTCCTTCAAGCGAAAGCTGGATCTGTTTCTAGGTGAGGCAGAGATCACCTCATATAAAAGGTATAATTATCAGGACCAGAGTGATCTCCTGGACTAGTTTTGATCGCGTTATAGGGTCGGAGAGGAATTTCCCAGATTTTCTTTCTCCAAATTGGCCTGGATTTTTATCTGGTTTTTTGCCTTTCCCGGGAGTTCACATGGTTTTTGCTGGGGAGTGTATACATTGTGCTGCACAGGTATGAACGCCCATTTGGTGCCTCACAGTGTCAAATGGTGACGTCCGAGGATCGCTGGATTTTGGGCCTCAGAACGCATCATAATGTAGATGGCACTGTGGGAGGAGCTCGCAGAGGTTAGAATCATCGAATCATAGAATAGTTACAGCACAGAAGGAGGCCGTTCAGCCCGTCGAGCCCGTGCCGCTGCTCGAAGGAAAAAAAACTCCAGCTTCTGCAGTCTATCTACGTAACTGAAGTCCCTCATCCCTGGAATCATTCTTGTAAATCTTTTCTGCACCCTCTCTAAGGCCTTCACATCCTTCCTAAAGTACGGTGCCCAGAATTGGACACAATACACCAGTTGAGGCCGAACCAGGGTTTTATAAAGGTTCATCATAATTTCTTTGCTTTTGTACTCTATGCCTCTATATCGGAAGCCCAGTATTCCGTATGCTTTTTGAACCACTTTCTCAACCTGCCCTGCCACCTTCAACGATTTGTGCACATATACCCCCTGGTCTCTCTGTTCATGCACCCCCTTTAGGATTGTACCCTTTAGTTTATATTGTCTCTCCTCGTTCTTCCTACCAAAATGTATCACTTCACACTTTGCTGCGTTAAATTTCATCTGTCACACGACCGCCCATTCCACCAGCCTGTCTATGTCTTCTTGAAATCTATCACTATCCTCCTCACTGTTCACCATACTTGCAAGTTGTGTGTCATCTGAAAATTTGAAATTGTGCCCTGTACTCCCAAGTCCATGTCATTAATATATATCAAGAAAAGCAGTGGTCCTAGTACCGACCCCTGGGGAACACCACTGTATACCTTCCTCCAGTCCGAAAAACAACCGTTCACCACTACTCTCTGGCCCAGAAATTCGGCGCTTGTCGGGTGAGTACGCGCTGTGTACTCACCCGTAAGGCCACTTGAAGTGCCGGTTTCCTGCGTGCACTGCGCATGCGCGGGAAACCGGAACTTCCGGTCTCGTGAAGGGAGGGGTTCAGAGGTGAACCGTATGCGTGGGAGAGGCTGCGCGCACGCAGCAAACTTCTTTTTTTTTTCATGTTTCTCCGGAAAGGTAAGTATGGAAGAAGCTGAGCTTTTAAAAAGGAGGCGCAAGACCCGTTATTAACAAGGTAAGTGGTTAATTAATTACAATTTTTAATTTTTTTCAACAGGTTTATCTTTTTTAGATACTTTAAAGAAAGGTAAGTTTATTTTTAGCACCGTTAAAAAGTATTAAAATTTTTTCAAAAATTTAAATTTTTGTTTCAAGTAGTTAATTTATTTAACTTATAGTTATTTTAAAAATGTGATGTTTTTTAAAAATTTATTTGAAGTTTAAGTGTGGTTTTGGGGCCGATTTCAATTCAGGTCTTCCTGTCAAATCTATGAATGAAAATGCCCTGCTAGGATTGGCTCTCCATGGCCCACGTGATCCCAGGGGACGCTTCGAACTAACTGTGCCCCTGGGACACGCAAGCACTGCGCGCCGGCAGCTGGCGGAGGCCCAGGACCCGAAGTTCTCGTGGGCCCAAAACACAATGGCAGGCGCGGTAGGTAAGTACGCGCGCGATGCTTGCACCCGCAGGAAGCCGGAAAACCAAATTTCTGGCCCTCTGTTTCCTGTCACTTAGCCAATTTTGTATCCATGCTGCCACTGTCCCTTTTATTCTATGGGCTTCAACTTTGCTGGCAAGCCAATTATGTGGCACTTTATCAAACACCTTTTGGAAGTCCATATACACCACATCAACTGCATTCCCCTCATCAACCCTCTCTGTTACCTCATCAAAAACTCGATCAAGTTAGTTAAACACGATTTGCCTTTAACAAATCTGTGCTGGCTTTCCTTTATTAATCCATACTTGTCCAAGTGACTGTTAACTTTGTCCCTGATTATCGTTTTCCAAAGCTTCCCCACTACCGAGGTTAAACTGATTGGCCTGTAGTTTCTGGGTTTATCCTTACATCCTTTTATGAACAAGGGTGTAACATTTGCAGTCCTCTGGCACCACCCCCATATTGAAGGAGGATTGGAAGATTATGGCCAGTACCTCCACGATTTCTTCCTTAACCTCTTTCAGCATCCTAGGATGCATCCCATCCGGTCCTGGTGACTTATCTACTTTAAGTTCAGGCACCCTTTCTAGTACCTCCTCTTTATCAATTTTTATCTCATCCAGTACCTCCACTGCCTCTTCTTTCACTATGCCTTTGGCAGCATCTTCTTCCTTGGTGAAGGCAGATGCAAAGTACTCATTTAGTACCTCAGCCATGCCCTCTGCCTCTATGCATAGGTCTCCTTTTTGGTCCCTAATCAGCCCCATCCCTCCTCTTACTACCTGTTTATTATTTATATACCTATAGAAGACTTTTGAATTCCCTTTTATGTTAGCTGCCAATCTATTCTCATACTCTCTCTTATTTTCTTTTTCATTCCCCTCTGAACTTTCTATATTCAGCCTGATTCTCACTTGTATTCTCAACATGACATCTGTCATACGTGCTCTTTTTCTGCTTCAGCTTACTCGCTATCTCTTTCATCATCCAGGGAACTCTGGCTTTAGTTGCCCTACCTTTCCCCCTCATGGGAATATACCTCGACTGTACCCAAACCATCTCCTCTTTAAAGGCATCAGCAGATACTGTTTACATTTATACACCTTTGAGCCACACTCAAGTGACAAGTGCTGACTCAGCTTCCTGCTCACAGTAATTAGGTCCTATTCAGACAAACGCTTACAGCTGATTGACAGTTAACTGCACTGACAGGCAGTTTCTGTTAACCATTAACTGTTAACTGTTGACTAGCTAGCAGTTTATTTTACAGTTTTTAAAAGTTCTAAATTAAATTCAAAGGCCTAGAGATTGGATAAGGCTCAAAAACTGGCGTGGGCAGCGCAAAGCGCGATGTGCTTGCACCCGTTCAAAGTGGTGCAGGCAGCATGCAAAATTCATGCTGCCTGCTCGTTATAACGATTGTAGCGCTGAGCTCAGTGCTAAACGCGCTACTGATTGGCTTAGCGCTGAACGGGGGGGGTGGGCCATATCGGGTGCAGTCTACTGGTCAATAAATTTTGGCCCACGCTCTCTGCACTACTTAAAGGGGAGGTGCTTTTTTGCAGAAGCACCTCATTGTCAGTGTTGAGCCATGGCCCAACAGCCAAGAGAGAGGGTGAGGAGATTTTCCGATGCGGCACAGGAGGCCTTAGTCCTGGGGGTTCAAAGACGCCCTAAGGTCCTCTACCTGCAGGGGGGCAGGAGGCCTTCAAGGCAGAACCATAGAAGGCTGTGGGAGGAGATAGTTGAAGCTGTCAGTGCGATGACTGTTGTTCCCAGGACCTGGATCCAGTGCCACAAGATGTTTAATGACCTCACACGAGTGGTCGAGGTCAGTGAATGCATCTTCAAGTGCCATATCCCACCAACTGTACCACTAGCCTCATACACTGCTCAATGCACGCCCCCCCCCATCACTCACCTACCAACAATCTCTAGCAATCACCACTCATACCTCACAATCATAGCTTCACCTCACCCTCACACACTTACCACGGCTGCAAGAATCACACCCAGATTTCACACCTTGCACACACTGCCAGCTTTTCAACCATGGCAGGCACATCACCCAAACACATTGCACCACACTCATTGGCACATCTCCCTTTCTCAGGCAGGCAAAGGTGGCTCATACCCGCCGGGAGCAGCAGCAGATGGGTGGAGGTGAAGCCCGACTGCAGAACCTCACAGAGCTAGAGGAAGCAGTGCTGGAGATCATTGGAGGGGCTGTCACTGAGTCCGTGGTGAGCGGGGAAGTTGAAAGCATTGCTGATGATAATGCTATGCTCATACCTAATCCTTCTAATCGCATCCCACTTACCCCTCATCCTACAATCTCTTTTCACTTACAAGCTGCCTATGGTGTATGCATGTATATCATGCTTTCCCGCTCCCCTCACCACACCTTGCACACACCAGAGGCATGACCCTTGTGCCTTTCTCCTTTCACATTCCCAAGAAGTCCCACCAGCACAGCCAGTCCCCAAAGTCATGGAGGAGGGCAGTGAAGAAGAAGAGGCATTGTCACTGCATCTGACACTCGCAGGCAGCAGCTCAGAAAATGGCACTGCGCAGACTTTAGAGTGTAGTATAGAGGCGGGATCGGCACGTAGTGAGGCACCAGGCATGAGTGGGCTGCAGCCAGGCAGGGGGAAAGGATAGCTCGGGTGCCGGCTCCCTGGAGGGCGGGTTCGCGCATGATTTATGCTCCACAGGACTCAGATGATGACCTTGATGGTGTGGTCTTCAGGAGAAGGGTGATGGACGTGCACACAGAAATGCTTGGTGCAATGGCAGGCCTGCCAGACAGCCTCTTGTCACTGTCAAGGAGCATGGAGGAGTCTGGCTCCAACATTGCACAGGTCTTTGCGCAGAGATTGGAGCCATTATTTCTTGGATGGAAATGATGGGCAACTCCATAAGAGACCTTGTGGACACAACCATGATGCTGGGTGTGATGGGCGATGTCGCAGCTTCCATTGCAGCACAGGCGGAAGTGACCCAATGTCTCAGTGCTGCAGTGGAAGTTCAGACTGCTGCGTTTACCAGTGTGGAAAGGGGCTTGCAGGGTCTCACAGCAACTCAGCCATCTGTCCTCCAACAGGAGGCACCTCTCTCAGGATGACAGCATTGGCACTGCACCAGTGCCCTTGCTACTGCCTGTCATCCAGCCAGCCCAGACTGCTGCTGCCCATGCTGAGGTGGTGCATTCTACATGTGCTGGGCTTTCTAGGCCCAGAGCTGCTTGAGGTCATCCAGCAAGGCCATCTGCAGTCTCCCCCACTGAAAGTCAGCAGCCTTCCACCAGCAATGCTGCAGCCACTGGGGTAGCACTGCGCAGGAGCAATAGAGTAGGAAAAGGCACACAAAAGACAGACTCTAGGGTAATTCACAAGGGTGATTAGTTGATGTTGTTGTTTTGATTTGTATTTGATAAATTTATAAATTTATGTCTGGAATGTTTGTTTTGAGGTGGCTCTCATTTCAGCTTTGTGCCCAGGAGGACAGTGTGATGTGAGGGATGGTAAGCTGGGGAAGTGGTGAGCAATGAGGATCTGGGGTTTCATTCATTGGAACCAGAGTCTAATGAGGTGCTCACAGACAGCCCGTCCAGAACGGGGATCTACTGCCTTCCTACTCCCTTCTTCCTCCTCCTCCTCGTCCTCCTTCTCCTGAGGTGGTCCTGGAACCTGTGGTGATAAGGGCTTTAACTTGATGATGGCCAAGTTGTGGAGCATGCAACAGACCACCGCAAAATGGGGCACCTGCTCTGGCATGTACTGGAGGACTCCTCCTGAGCTTTCAAGGCAGGGGAGCCGTTACTTGAGCACACGGTGGTCTGCTAGAAGAGGTTTCTCATGGCAGCATGGCTCTCATTATATGAGTGCTGGCCACGAGTGGTGGAGTTGCAGAGGGGAGTCACAGCCAGGTGCAGAGCAGATAACCCTTGTCTCCAAGCAGCCACCCTCGGGTTTGACGTGGTGGCTGGAAGATTGCTGGCACACCAGACTGGTACAGGATGTAGCATCATGACTGCTGCCAGGATTACGGGCATTCACCATCATGATGCACTGGGCATGATTGCACACCAACTGCACATTAAATGAGTGGTAGCCTTTGCGGTTATGGAATATCTCAGGATTGGTATGCGGTGCCCGCAAAGCCACATGTGTGCAGTCGATGCCATTCTGCACCATGTGGAAGCCCGATATCCTGGTAAAGCCACATGTGTGCTCCTCCTGCTTCTCTCTGTTCAGAGAGAAGGCAATGAAGTCCCTTCTCCTGGATGCAGCAATGGATGGCGAACTGGGAGATGTTAGCTATGTCTCTTGCTCCAGATGGGACGGATCCGGTAGCAAAAATAATTGAGGACTACAGTGACCTGAGGCTGCAGGTCTGGTTCCAGGAGATGGCAGAGTTCTGTGACCACCTCCTTGGTGAAGTGGAGCCTCCAAAAACACTCCTCCTGGCTTAAGTGTAGGTAGGAGAAGTTCTCTCCGAAGATCCGGGTAAGGCCTCCTGCTGAGAGCCCTCCTGCCCCTCCTCCTCCTTCATCTGTGAGCATCTTCGTCTCTTCTTCGCTGCCTCAGCCCCAGATCCCTGTCATACACGAGTTTGAGGAGGACTGCAAGTAGAGCTGCCATGACTGGGAGCAAGTGATGTGAGCAGAACGCTTTAAATGAGAAGCAAGGCGTTCTCCATTTGTTGCTGAGAGAAGTCCACTTGCAACACTTCCAGTCACTTTGAAGGGATAATTACTAGTCCTAGCCCTTTTCGGGTTACCCCAGATCAGGCGTATTCCCCAGACGTTCACCTTCAACTAAAGTTAGAGATAGCCGAATCCTAGAGACGCTTAATTGGGTCTAAAGGTTCAGACTATCTCTCCCTAAAGGAAAGAAACGGCCTGAAGATGTTACCGTCTTCCAGATAGCACTTTTAATAAGTTTAACTAGACTGTAACCTTCCGGATATTATGAGGGTCTGGAAAACCCCCCAGAATTCTGCAACTCCTCACAAAAGAGTGTACAGAAATTGAGTTCGCGAGTTTGATACAGAAGTACTCTGTGAGATAATTCTAAAAATATATAGATTTATTAAAGAACCGACATGTAGTTAACAGCTGGTGAGTCTATCACAACTTTAACAGTTCAAAATACAAATAGCTTACATTTCTTATCAGAGATCCTTATTCTCAAAACTTAACTTCATTACATTTCCACACTTCTACTTATTCTGAATCCAGAATATCCACCAAAATCAAATAAAAGTACCTTTTGATCCCCAAGACTCAGAGTTAAAAGCTTACAGAGCCTGCCTCTGAAGTTGAGAATCGCTTTGCCCCTTCCAGCGACTTCTGACTTCCTATCTGAAAGCTCCATATTTTATACCCTTTTTGCAGTGGCATATTCTTTGAAGTTTTCTGTTGATGTAAGCTAATTATCTCCAGTCATATTTCTGTTGACTTCTTTCTAATCTTACTGTCAGTTTAGCTGTTAACTTTCATAATCCTGTCTGCTGTTTAGGTGTTCAAATTTTATCATAAAAAACAATATGACAGTAGTTTTTTATTTGATGCCATTCTTACGAAGGTTTTCTGTTGAATTCTTAAATTACTTTAACTGCTTGTATTACAGACTTCGCGTCTCCTTGTGTTCCAAGTTCAATACATAAACAATGTGATTGCTTGGTACATCTATTGATGTAATATTTACAAAGTCTTCTGTTTGTACCTTTTACAATATATAAATCAAAAACACTTCAACTAGGGTGTTCTATGCATTTCTTAGCTACTTCAATTAGTTGTATTACAAACTTATGTTTCCTGTCTTTCATTTGATGTTACTTTTAGAAAGTCACATGGTTTTTTAATGTTCTGTGTTTCTGTTCGAAGTGTTTATTTTTAACACTTTAAACTGGGTATATCTATTGTGTTGGTTCCAAACTGCAGACTTCTTGGAACCTACAACCCTCTGTTTCAATGAGGCTATTGTCTTAGTGTCAACAACCAACTTCCATTTCAAAAGCTTGTATGGTGTTTACAGCTTTGTGTTAATGACTCATCTTATCTCAGAAGCCTGTAATTACAGCTTTGTGTCATTAAGGCTTTTAGATCTTTAAACCCAGTTTGTCATATTTTAATAAAGTCAGAATTCTGTTCATAGGATAGTGTATTTTTCTGAAATATGTTTGGCTCATTCCTTTACAACTTCACCAACTTTAAATAACTGTCGAAAGATCCAACAGTTGCACAAACTTACACAGAGCCAGTAGAAATGAAAAATAAAGTCAGCTGCAAGCTGTTGATCCCTTTAAATAGCACTGGTAGGGGATCCTTCCTGTTGCTGAACATATGTTCAGCTGGTCCTGATTTGGAGAGGGCGTTAAAAGGAGCGACAATGTCCAAAATGGCAGGGCGTGCATCAAATCAGCATTGCATGCCGATTGACATCACGATCTAGCTCATCTAAATATCTGGGGTGAGCGCAGGGAACGGCAGCACTGCCGACCTGCCCAAAATGGAGGCCGGAAGTGGGCAGAAGCGAGGCGGCTGCCATTTTTTCTTTCAAACTGGCCTCAACAGCCGGCACAAACGGGTCCAATTTCCCGGACAAAATGTTAAACTAAATTTCAGTTTGGCACCTAGTACTCACCCAGTACTTACCAGAGACTTCCACTCTCTCCAAGTTCCCAACTTTTACACTCTGTTTAGGTGCACTCCGTTTAAGACCCCTCTGTGCAGGTCATGAAAAAACATTTACTACACGGCCCAATTTAGTCCCCATAGTGTTTCCAGAATCAGAGATCTGAGCATAGATAAAAGCTAATTATCATCAGTTAGTGATGTGTCCTATTTCAAATAGTTATGATTTAGATCTCCTAGCTTTTTATCAAGAGAGAATATATTATCGACCCAACAACTCTCCTTAAATTGATGTGACAATAGCTGCAGTAAAGTATTTTCAACAGTGATTATTCAGATATACCACACTTTTCTTTAGTGTATCTCATGGCCAGTGTACTACCTGATAAATTAGAGTTTAGACATGGGAGTGTAATCTCTGTGATAAACATACAGGTTAAATATTTTTAGGTACAATATAAGCTGCCATGTGTTGGAACAAACTGCAGGATAATCTGAGTAGGATCAGGGCTTTTTCTAGTTAGAAGTTACTAGTCAGTAAAAGTCAGGCAAAATTGTGAAACTTTTCAATTTTCTTTTCACAGAAAATTTCTGCCGCTTGCACATCAGCTCCTGATTGGGGTCCATACTTGGAACAACACAGAGGGGAAAGATACAGAAACAGGCCTGATTCTACAGAAGCCCCTAACCATGTGAAACTTCTTACTACGCTTGCAATGTGAACATTTAAGGGAAAATTTCTTGTTCAATTTGCAAACAATTACCATGAAAATCCACCGCCGTTCTGGTGTACTCCCACCGTAACTGCAGTGGGAGTTCTCTGGAACAGCCAGTAACTCGGCCGAGACCCAGATACAACTTTGATTAAAGTTTCCTCTGCCCACTGCAAACATAGGCATCAATTTGGGGCAGGGTGGGGCCGGGTAGAATTACTGAGCATTGGATTTCCCACATCATGATCCTTCAGTCGTGTTCCATCCGAGTCCTGGTGCTAATATATACATAGAAACATAGAAACATAGAAGATAGGAGCAGGAGCAGGCCATTCAGCCCCTCGAGCCTGCTCCGCCATTCAATGAGATCATGGCTGATCATCCAAATTCATTACCCTGTCCCTGCCTTCTCCCCATATCCCTTGATCCCTTTAGCCTTAAGAAATATATCTAACTCCTTCTTGAATATATTTAATGAATTGGCCTCTACTGCCTTCTGTGGTAGAGAATTCCACAGGTTCACCACTCTCTGTGTGAAGAAATTCCTCCTCATCTCAGTCCTAAAAGGCTTACCCCTTATCCTTAGACTGTGACCCCTGGTTCTGGACTCCCCGATCATCAGGAACATCCTTCCTGCATCTAGTCTGTCTAGTCCTGTTAGAATTTTATAAGTTTCAATGAGATCCCCTCTCATTCTTCTAAACTCCAGTGAGTATAAGCCCAATCGACCCAATCTCTCCTCATACGTCATTTCTGCCATCCCAGGTATCAGCCTGGTGAATCTTCGCTGCATTCCCTCCATGGCAAGAACATCCTTCCTCAGATAAGGTGACCAAAACTGGACACAATACTCAAGATGTGGTCTCACCAAGGCCCTGTACAACTGCAGCAAGACATCCTTGTTCCTGTACTCGAACCCTTTCGCTACGAAGGCCAACATACCATTTGCCTTTTTAACCGCCTGCTGCACCTGCATGCTTACCTTCAATGACTGGTGCACAAGGACACCCAGGTCTTGTTACACTTCCCCTTCTCCCAATCTATTGCCATTCAGATAATAATCTGCCTTCCTGTTTTTGACACCAAAGTGGATAGCCTCGCATTTATCCACATTATATTGCATCTGCTATGCTTCTGCCCAATCACCCAATCTGTCCAAATCACACTGGAGTTTGTCGGCATCCTCCTCACGGCACACACTCCCACCCAGCTTTGTGTTGTCTGCAAACTTGGAGATATTACATCCAATTCCCTCGTCTAGATCATTAATATATATTGTGAATAGCTGGGGTCCTAGGACCGATCCCTGCGGTACCCCACTAGTCACTGCCTGCCACTCGGAAAAAGACCCATTTATTCCAACTCTTTGCTTTCTGTCTGCCAACCAGTTCTCTATCCAAGTCAATACCTTGCCCCCAATCCCATGTGCCTTAACTTTACACGCTAATCTCTTATGCGGGACCTTATCGAAGCCTTCTGAAAGACCAAATACACCACATCCACTGGTTCTCCCTTATCTATTTTACCAGTTACATCCTCAAAAAATTCCAGTAGATTAGTCAAGCACGATTTACCTTTTGTAAATCCATGTTGACTTTGTCCGATCCTGTCACTGTTTTCCAAGTGCTCTGCTATTACATCTTTTATAATGGACTCTAGCATTTTCCCCACTACCGATGTCAGGCTTACCAGTCTGTAATTCCCCGTTTTCTCTCTACCACCTTTTTTGAATAGTGGGGTAACATTAGCTACCCTCCAATCCATGGGTACTGTTCCAGAGTCTATCGAATTTTGGAAGATGACCAGCAATGCATCTACTATTTCTAGGGCCACTTCCTTAAGTACCCTAGGATGTAGATTATCAGGCCCTAGGGATTTATCGGTCTTGAATCCCGTCAATTTCCCTAACATTATTTCCCTACAAATACTGATTTCTTTCAGTTCCTCCCTCTCATTAGACCCTATGTTTCCCGACATCTCTGGGAGGTTATTTGTGTCCTCCTTTGTGAAGACAGAACCAAAGTATGTATTTAATTGATCTGCCATTTCTTTGTTCCCCATTATAAATTCCCCTGATTCTGACTGCAAGGGACCTACGCTTGACTTCACCAATCTTTTTCTCTTCACATATCTATCGAAGCTTTTACAGTCAGTTTTTATGTTCCATGCAAGCTTACTCTCATACTCTATTTTCCCCCCTCTTAATTAATCCCTTTGTCCTTCATTGCTGAATCCTATACTGCTCCCAATCCTCAGGTTTTCTGCTTTTTCTGGCCAATTTATATGTCCTCTCCTTGGATCTTATGCTATCCCTAATTTCCTTTGTTAGCCATGGTTGAGTCACCTTTTTTGTTTTATTTTTATGCCAAACTGGGATGAACAAATTCTGTAGTTCATTCATGCGATCTTTGAATGTTTGCCATTGCCTATCCACCGTCAACCCTTTGAGTGACATTCCCCAATCAATCCTACCCAACTCGCACCTCATACCATCGTAGTTTCCTTTATTTAAATTCAGGACCCTAGTCTCTGAGTCAACTACTTCACTCTCCATCTTAATGAAGAATTCTATCATATTATGATCGCTCCTCCCCAAGGGGCCTCGCACAACAAGATTGCTAATTAATCCTTTCTCATTACATAATACCCAGTCTAAGATGGCCTGATCTCTAGTTGGTTCCTCGACATATTGGTCCAGGAAACCATCCCGTATACACTCCAGGAATTCCTCCTCCACAGTATTGTTATTAATTTGGTTCGCCCAATCTATATGTAGATTAAAGTCGCCCATGATAACTGCTGTGCACTGCATATTGCGGACAGGAACTCCTGCTCTCCCAACAACTCCCACCTACAGTCTGCAGTGGCTGGGATCCCTCTCATTAGCCACAGGATGTGGGTAAGATTGGCACAGAGGGACCTGACCATACTGATTTTTCTCACCAAATGCGGATGCACTGACTCAAAACATTGACTGTGCATGTGTAATGCTAATGGTTGGTGTGTCTGCTAACACAGGTCAGCCATGGCTTGTCTACTGTGCCGAACTCTCACCAAGAACGGAGTTTTAAATTCAGACAGATCATTAAATCTTATCTGATCAATTCTTCTTGAGTAATTATTTTCTTTTCTTTACTTTACAGGTGGCATTTGTACAAATGCTACAAAAATTCTTCATTCTCATTCAGCATATATTGTTTATAACCTGCATTAACACTGCATTGTATATAATAGATTAGTGTGCTTTCATCACATTTAGACCAAGCTCAAACTGACCTTTAGAGAAGCAGTGTTGGGTTGTGGAACTTATAATGGAAAATATAACCGGATAATTTTCGCAGTGTCCAACTGGTGCTAAATCTTGCACTGGGGCAATCTCGACCCAGTACTGGGGCAGACTCAACCCAGTACTGGAGCAGTCTCGACCCAGTACTGGGGCAGTCTTGACCCAGTACTGGGGCAGTCTGAAAATACTTCCTGGAGCAGTGCCAACCCTTTCGGCAGCAAGGTTATCCATTCCATCTGGATCTTTATTTCCAGCTGAACACACCTTACACACGAGAGACAATATCTGAGCTGGCTTCACTCTCACCTCCCACTGACCTCAGACACTTATTAAATGAATAAACTCAGACTCTGATCACTGCTATAGTTAATACTCAAGTGTCCATTAATACTGATTTATAGCGATACACTGAATTTCCTGCGTAACTTCAGCTACTCATCTGTAGACTTTTCTCTGCTTGTAACTGACTAGTACTGCCTCACAAGCTAACCGGTTAATCACTCCCTGTCTTTAATACACTGTTCCTGTAAAGATACCATTTTGGGACTTCAGGGTAACGGTTCTTACAGAAGAAAGAGAAGCTAAGTAAACTATCAGAGAGAGAGAGAGAGACTGCTACTTCCACTAAGACAAAGAGAGAGACAGATTTCTCCCTCTACCACTGAAGTACTTCCAGAAAGAAATTGCTGCAGATTGTTTACTACTTCCTAGTACTGATTGTCTGAGGGATGCAGAATCCTCTTATTTTTATATCTTAATTTCAAAAGGAAGTCGTCCTACATTCAATTAACCAAACAGAGTGACCCATGTGTCAGAAGGTCTCGCACCCTTCTGTCAATCAAACCGGATAAGTATGGGGTCATGTGACTGTCATTGAGTCACTGGGGTGTGGCTTTACCCCCCCCCCCCCCCCACCATAACAGATTTTGTGTCTGTGCACTTTTATGGCCTTTTCTCTATCAAACTTGCTTTTCTCACTAATTTTTACACAAATGAGGTGATGTGCCATCTTTATGTTCCATTCGGTTTTATTCTAAATGGTTTGAGTTTGGGACAATTGTTTCTGATACTAGTAAGGAAGGTCTGTAGTATTAACACACATTATCCTGATGCAATTAACTGAGAGCTTTTCTGGTTTTAGTGAGTTTGTGTCTTTTCCATGGCTTGTACTAGCTGAGAGCTTGTGTCTTTTCCATGGCTTGTACTAGCTGAGAGCTTGTGTTAGCTCTTCCCAGCATTCAGTTCAACAGCTGAATTCCATTTTGTATGGTCAGCTTTCAAGGTAAAACTCCATTTTAGGAGGTTACAGGGCATTTCCCCATCAAATCTTAAAGAGATCCTTTGGGCAAGTTACAGGGCACGTTTCCTACAGCTCCCCCCTCCTTGGAAAAGAAGATCCGACATATTCTTCTTACAAGGACAATACCTTCGCACAATAGCATCTGACATATGTGTCACCCTACTGTTACAATACAGGACGGTCTTGGAGTACATATAAAATAACAAATACATTCAACTACAAATAAGTAGCACAATTGGCTTAGCTATACTGGTTAAATGTGGAATAGTCGACTCTTCTGACCAGTAATCAGAACAATATTAGTGAAATCTCGTAGAACTTCAGTACGGTTTAGTAGGTAGGCTGATAACCAGTTTGAAAAGGATCTGTGTTGAAGTTTATCATTAATTTGGACTCGGGCCTGCCATCTGGGCCAAAGGTAAGTCTTGTTCTTTTGGAGTCCATTCCTCACTCCACATTCCTCATAACCCTGTAGCATTAGCTATTTGTGCCACCAGAGGCTCTGGTTTAACAGAGTGACTGCTGCCAACGACTGGAAGCTGCATGGAATCGTTGGTCAACCTATGAGTTGCAGTGTGAGGTAGTGTAACCAGGCTGAGGTTTTCTGTCTATAATTAGTCTGGCATTATTCCACACTTTGTACCACAAAAGGATACAGTTGAACACTGCAGCCGTCAATGCACCTAAGCTCTGGTTTATAGATACTCAAGATGTGTGAAATGTCTTTCATTTGTGAAAGGCATCATTGGATCTGCACGATCATTCTCATTTCAGTTTGAATTTTAACTAAAGGTATCCGGATTAATTTCGTGAATGCAATGTGCAGCAATTGGTTTCTCATCAATATCTCCTTCCAAGACTTCTCTTATTTTTAAGTCCTGGGGATGGTTTAGCTGAGCAGAACTTCCTGTCAGATCAAGGCCATTGGGCTGGAATTTTCCGGGGGGTCAGCTGGTGGAATCGATGGCGGGCCAGGTGGAAAAGTGTTTTTTTTTGACAGCAGATTGGGACCACGTTGTCAACCCGCCGCCACGCGCCTTTCCCAATGTCGGGTCTGTCAGCCCTGAGCAGACCCAACAGGCAGCGGCGGGTGACCAATTAATCTCATTAACATTTAAATGGCAGATCATTAACAGGCTGTTTTAACTTACCTTTTCACTTTAACTTCATGGCCACGGGGACGACGCTGTTCGGGGACCACGGCTGTCAACCTGAGGCAGGAGTTCAGTGGCCATTGTTCCAGCTGATTACTTGACAGCTTCAAATGTACAGTAAAAGCTCCCACCTGACAGATCATCACTTTCCTCAGCCACAAGCTGTTTCTCAATCCATTTCCAGCACAGATTCTGAAAACTTTCCACATTCTACTCTCCATCCAGTATCACCTCATTGGAAGAACTCTCTCATCATTGCTTTTGTTATCTCTACTTCACCTGCCACCTATTCCATCAACATGGGTGCCCTTTATACTCTCTCACCTTGGTCCTCAGAATCAGACCACGATGAGCTCCAACACCAGCAATACCAGGCACACCACCAGCACTAACAACAACACCAACCTTCTCCACAATCACCTGATGCTGCACAGGACAGAGGGCATCAGCACCCGAGCACATTGCTGCCCGGTTGGCCAGGGATCGCCTCACCATGGCCAGATTTACTTCACTTGACGCTGGCCTGGCTGCCACATGATGCGTCAGTTTGGCAACACCCCACAACAACACCATAAAGTATCCCTACAATGACCAAGCCATTCCTTTCACACTCACCACCATTGCGGGGGGTACCGTTATGTCTCACCATTCACTGCAACTCACTAAGCCACTTCCAAAGGCGCACACAAATCTGTCCAAGAACGGAAAGTGTTAAAAATAAAGGTTTCAATGTTTGACAGCACATTAACAGAAACTTTACATGGACATTGCATAAAACACCCAAGTGGCTACGCTTGGGTGTTGTTAGTTGGTATGATTGCACTGGGATGAGGGTGAGTGTGAGGGGTGGCTAGTGAGATAGAAATGTGATAATGTAGATAGAGAGAGAGGGATGGGTGGACGTGCAAGGTAAGTTGGTGTGAGTAAGGACGTGCAGGGGTAGGGTAGGAAAGGCAGAGTGCTGGAGATGTGATGAGGGGCACAGCAGGATGAAGGTGAGTGTGGCTTTGCACTAATGTTTCATGAGCTAATGAGATCATTGAAAGGTTTGTGGCACTGCACCCAGGTCCTCCTGATGACATCCCTGCTTGTGACCTCCTCTGTAATGTGCAACCAGGCTGTTTTGGTGTCCTGGGGAGGTCTCTTGTGCCCATTGGAAGGGAAGAGGACCTCCATGCGTGCTCTGACTCCCTCCAGAAGCATATGGAGGGAGTCATGGGAGAGCCTGGGTGCAGCCCTGCACCTCTATGCCATCATTGTCAGTGTTTGCAGCACCTCAATGCTGTAGAACACTGACAGCACAAATGACAAAATAAAGTTGTCCATCGTCCCTTTAAGGAAACCAGCTGTTGATGCATCTTGAATGACATCACCGGACCCGCTCCTCTAATTGGACCGGGAAATGCGCTGGGCGGGCTTAACAAGCCCTATCAAGGGAAAATCATTTTAGACAGTGGGATGGAGCCAGCAGCGGGGTTGGGACCCGCCACCGACTTCACCCGCCCTGGACCCGCCGAGGTGAGCAAACCCCCAGTCATTCTGTCTGAATCTTCCTTTATTTCCCTCGAAGAGGAATCCATATGATCCATAATTGTTATCAGGTGTCTGACAGCATCAGGTTCTATCTGATGGAGTTAACATACATGAAGCGCCTTGAGACTTTTTACTACGTTAAAGGCGCTATATAAATACAAGTTGTTGTTGTTCTTGTACATCAACTAGTGAATCTACATGTTCTGTCACTGTGACTTCTTACCTGTTTAAGTTTGGAGAATCCTTTTGCTCAGCGGCATCTCCTGTCCGAGCTGGTTTCTTGTGGCCTAGTCACGCACTAATATTTGCATTGGGAGCACTGGAGGGTGTTGCCGAGGCCTGTTGGGAACCAGTACCTCCATTCATACTCCGGTTTTGTTGCACCCTCTATCTTTTGGTTTATCGTTTCCATTTACCCTTCCATGAATTTTTCCATTTCCCCTTCCATTAATGTTTCCATTTCCCCCGGTAGACCGGAATTATCTTTATCTGAGTGGCTTGAGCGTGCGTTCCGATACTGTCTCCCACTTTGTCAGGGGCTAGCATTTTGCAGTCTCCATTCAGGTGGGCTATCATTCCTGGAACCTTAGCCTTGGTTACCTGAATTCCAGGCCCCAATATTAACCAGGAGCTGGGAGCGGAGCATGCGGGGGTGGTAGCAGGTGACGAGCCCGGAATATCTCGCGAGTCTACCAGCTGGGCATCATTTAAACAAAGCTTCTTAGTTTCACGTCAGGATCTCGTGTCTGCAGGCATGTCACCCACCCACACGACGTAATTTGCCCACGACTACGTAAAGCCTCAGTCCAGCTCTGCAAGGGAGGTTGAGTGATTGGAGTTCCTCGAATTGACATTGGAGAAAAAGAACAGTGACATGGTTGGAAAGAGAGGGAAGGTGGCCTCCTGATTTTCAGATGCTTCCCTGGTGGACATGCTGGGTGCAGTAGTGACCAGGAAGGATGAGCTGTTCTCCACAAATGGGAAGAAGAAACCTGCTGTCACCACGAAGAAGGCTTGGATTGAGGTGGCTGAGGAAATTAACAGGAGCATCACATCAAGGTCCTGGATCCAGGGCAGTAAATGTTTCAGTAATCTGACTAGGTCAGGAAATGTCGCCACATGTCCTTCAAATCCAGCTCCTGCAATGCACCTCCTTCCACTCTCTCTTGTTCATCCTACACCATTCACAGCACTTCTCACCCCTGTGTCACTTTCTTCAGCACCAATCACAACAGTATAATGCACCACCTCTCATCCTCACTCCTTACACATGCTCACCACCCGCTTCCTCCTTTCACTGCTGCTAACAACCCCATCCTCATCCCACCTGACCTTCTCAACCCAGACCCGCTCTCATCAGACGTCCTCAATTCGTACTGTAGCCAATTTTCGCAAACACTTGCCATCCCCACTCCTTTTACATCTACCGGATTCTCACTTCACCATATGCACTCCATCCAGAGGAAGCAGACATCCTTGCTAGCCACTCATAGCACTGTCCTAACCCTTATTCAGGATAAGAGAGTGCAGAATGTCAGGGAGAAGGCCAGACTGGTGGAGGACTACCAGAGATCGTGGAAGTGACCCCGGAGGAGGAGGAGTGACTGGAGACAAGCAGCACCTCCAGCACCTTGAGCATTGGTGATGGCGAGGTTGCTGGACCAGCGGAGCAGTGTGACTGATTTAACCTTAGACCCACTCATCACCCACAAACCAACCGCACCTTCCGCCGACTTCAACACATCAACCAGTCTGGTCAAGTGCTTCAGGCTTCATGAGCACATTAACATTTCTAAATACCATTACTTAATCTTCACCCTTTCTTCTTTCCTCCAAGGCCCTCACAGGAACACAAACCCTTGCCCACAGAGGAAGAAGACTCCTCGGAACACCTCAACCCTCCTGAGGACGCAGCGTCACATGCTACATGTGTTGCAGGCACCAGCGCAGATACTGGCAAATCGAGTGGGTGTGTTAGTCAGATAGATGGGTCAGTACATGGTGAGTCTCACAGCACAAGTGAGCAGGAACTGATAGCGATGGCAGGAACAGTCGAGGAGAATTCAGAGGGCACCGTCCTCTCCAACCTCTATTTAGCAGGACAGAGATGTAAAACCCCGAAGGCCAGCAATGAAAAGGAGATTACTGGAGTCACATGACCAGATGTGTGAGGTGTTGGCAGTGCTGCCAGGCACTCTGTTCACTATGGCATGGAGGATGGAGAAGTCCACTTCCACCATATGTGGGGTGATGTCGTAGGATTTCTCAACTCTGCACTGTACCGTGGACCATGTGACCACCTCCATGGACACTGCAGCCGGACACTCACAAGAGTCACTGCTACCAGCCAATGTAGCCTGCCTACAGGCTCACACAGCTGCAATGCAGACTCTGGGCTCCAACGTCTGTTCCACTTTAGAGAAGTTGTTGGACAGAGTAGATTGGGGCTTCCAAGGTGAACTCATCTCATCCAGTCTGCACTCCCGCAGACCAGCAGGACTGATGCGTCGCTGTCCGAGGGGAGGGAGGTTGACGGAATGGTCGAGGAACGTGTAGACATTTCTCAGGACATCTGCACGTCTCATCTATTGCCACCCTTCACAAAAAATACCCGAAATGGCGCCCGAGTTCCAGCTAGCCCAGACTGCCCTTGCAGAAGTGCAGGAGGAGCAGTCCGTAGCAGGGTCCTCACGGGCTCCAGAACCCTGAGGTCACTGACTGCGAACGTCTCAGGAGACTGAGGAAACTACACAGCAGCCTGCCACGATCTCTGCTCAAACCTCTGGGGTAGCACCTCGAAGAAGTGTTAGAAGTAGGAAGCGAATGGCTAAATATATCACTGCTGGTTCACACTTGATTAACAGAGGAATCGGGTGGACATGTTAGTCAGATAGATGGGTCAGTACATGGTGAGTCTCACAGCACAAGTGAGCAGGATCAAATAGTGATGACAGGGACAATCGAGGAGAATACTGAGGGCGGTGTCCTCTCCAACCTTTACTCAGCAGGACAGATGTAGAATCCCATCTATCTGACTAACACGTCCACCCGATTCCCTTAGCAGAGAGGTTAATAACCAGGGGGCATAGATTTAAAGTAATTGGTAGAAGGATTAGAGGGGAGTTGCGAAGAACTTCTTTCACCCACAGGGTGCTGGGCGTCTGGAACTCACTGCCTGAAAGGGTGGTAGAGGCAGAAACCCTCACCACATTTAAAAAGTACTTGGATATGCATTTGAAGTGCTGTAACCTACAGGGCTATGGACCAAGAGCTAGAAAGTGGGATTAGGCTGGATCGCTCTTTTTCGGCCGGCACAGATACGCTGGACCGAATAGCCTCCTTCTGTGCTGTAAATTTCTATGATTCTATGATGTTCCACGAATTGTTCGGATTTGAATTCTGGAGCACATTAAAACTTTTCTAACTTCAGCAATTCTCGTGTGCCCCATGATTTGAAGGCAATTTCTGTGTCTGGGTTTTATGTCATAGGTGTGGAAGTAGGAGCAATGTTTCCATGGTGACAAGTTGCAGGATTCCAAAGGAATGGAGTGAAGGTTGCAGGACTGTTTGTGCAGGTGGTCTGGTCACGTCAGAGTGGTGGAAGTGACAGGTGATCCGTGCTTTAGGTCCTCAATCTTCCTCCTCAGATGATGAGTCCTGCAAGCCTTCTTCCCCCTGTCCCTCCTGATCTCTTTGCTGAGCGAGGTTATACAGGACGCAGCATGTCACTGTCATTCTGGAAACTCTGGCTGGCGAGTATTGCAGGGAATCTCCAGACCTGTCAAGGCACCTGAACCTCAACTTCAGCATCCCAATGGCCTGCTCTATGACGCATCTTGTGGTGACGTGGCTTCTGTTGTGCCTGTTCTGCTGTGGAATGGTGGGGTTCCGAAGAGGTGTCATGACCATTGGCTGTGGGGATATTCAGCTGCCGTAATATGAAAGTCTCATGGCAGCTCCCATGCCACAAGCCTGCATGAACCTCTTCCTGTGGTTGCAAAGGAGCTGAACATTGATGGAGTGGAAACTCTTGTGGTTAACAAATGCTTCTGAGTGGTCAGGGGTGCCCTGGTGGCTCTGTGTGTGCAGTCTATGGCACCCTGCGCTTGTGGAAAGCCAGCCAGAGCTGCAAACCCCAATGCTCTCTCCATCTGACTGTTGTCATCAGTTGGGAAGGAGATATATCCACTTGCCCTGGCAAATAATGCATTGGTCACCTGCCTGATGCATTTGTTGGTGGCTGACTGCGACGCCCTCAATGGCCCCGATATAGATTGGATCGGGTTCCGTGAGTGGGGGGGGGAGGAGTTTTGTTCAGGACCCCGATGCTGTGGAGTTTTAACATCACAGCATGCATCTTTTTTTCTAGCAGGTTCCCCGCTCGGAAGCCAGACTGATTGACAGGCTTGGCTCGCTATCAGGTGGGCATCGCTCTGGAGAAGGACACAGCCCCAGGAGCAGGTAGGGAGCTTGTAGCTGTGTTTGCCGAAGTGTGGGAGGGGGTCCGGGTCCTGGGAAGGGTTATGATCCCAGATCCCGGCGAGGTGGGGGGTCCAATACTCATCCCTCTGGGAGCAGCTTGTCCCCTTTGCTACCTCTGCTTCATCTGGAATCCCCCAGGATTGTGAGCAAATGGTCTTCTTAGAAGCAAAATACTGCGGATGCTGGAAATCTGAAAACCCCCCAGAAAATTCTAGAAATATTCAGCAAATCAGGCAGCATCTCGACCTGAGACATTAACTCTGTTTCTCCCTCCACGGATGGTGCCTAACATGTTGACTATTTCCAGCATTTTCTGTCTTCTCAGAGGCCTGCCTTTAACATCCGAAGCTTTGCAAACATCCAACAGCACTCCCTGCACACTTTAACAACTTTTTAAATCTATTGCACCAAGCAACTACTTCAATAAATTATAAAAAAGTCTAAAAGCTGAAATCCAAACCTACTTGAAAGACTTGTGTGTCCCTTTAAGAAGCTCTTACAGCATTTCTGCAGGGCTGCTTCACGCATGCTTTTCTGTGCGTGGTTAGGACAGAGCATAATGGAGAGCAAGAATGTCCAAATTAGCAGTCATGGCATCAAATCAGGCGTTGCACTCCTATAGATGTCACAATATGCCTCCCTGTTAATATCGGGGCCCATGTCTTTGTACACTAGTAATATAAACACTTAACTTAGGACAGTGTATGGCTTTAATTGCTTGATGACTTTTAGCTAAGAAGGTTTTTACGGCCAAATTATCTGGGAACGTCCATGGTGAAAAGCCTGGGTGATGCTTGGAATTAGCTCCATTTCCCAGCATTCAGCTGCACTACAGATTCCATTTTGTGTGGACAGTTTTCGAGCTAAATTCCATTTCAGCTAGTTTACAGAGACTTTCCACCACGAATCTTGAAGAAATCCTTTGGGCACTTTACAGGCACTGTTCCGACATACGTGTGGCATTGGAAGTTACATTTACAGTGAATATTTTTTGCCACAGCTCGAGGCAGAGAGGATGGGCGGGTCGGGTGTGGGCAGTCGGCGTGGTGGGCCGCGACCCCGTTGTTGCTTCCATCCCGCTGCAGAAATTGACTTTGCGCTAATAGGACCTATTAAGCCCACTCTGCGCGATACCCAGCTCTAATAAATGGCATGGGTTTGATGACGTCATCAATGGCGTGTTTTCAGTCGGTATATTTAAAGGAGCCATGGCCACATTGCATTTGAAGGTTCATCTAGGAGTGTGCAGGCAGCTCACTGGAGGTTTTCATTGCTCCAAACAGTTGGAGAGATGGCTGCACAGAGGCAGAGGGCTGCACCCAGGTTCTCCCATGACACCCTCCATATGCCTGTGGAGGGAGTCAGAGCACGCAGGGAGGTCCTCTTCCCTTCCAATGGGCGGAAGAGACCTCCCCAGTAGACAAAAAGAGCCTGGCTCCAAATTGAAGAGGAGGTCAACAGCAGGGAGGTGTTCAGGAGGACCTGGGTGCAGTGCCACAAACGTTTCAATGATCTGGAAAGGTGACTACAAAGTCCCACTCAACTTCATCCTGCTGTGCCTCTCATCACATATCCATTACTCTGCCTTCCCAACCCTACTCCTGCACTTCCTTACTCACACCCACATACCTTGCACGTCCACCCATCCCTCTCTCTCTATCTATATTATCACATCCCCATCTTACTAACTACCCCTCACACTCACCCTCATCCTAATGCAATCATACTAAGTAGCAACATACAAGGAGGCCACTTGGCATTGCCACCCCACTCCATCATAGTCTCACTCTAAAGATCTAACCCATCCATTCCTTACACTAAATCTGGACATGATGAGGCCATCCCTGGCAGCAATGTACTCTGGTGCTGGTGGGATCTGGCCTGCAGTTCCTTCTGCTCCTCCTTGTCTTTCAGATGATGCTCCTCCTGCTCCTCCTCCTGAGTGCCTTGCTCCTCATGCAGTGCTAATCCTTGCTGTTGCGCTATGTTGTGCAGGGCGCAGCAGACCACGAGGATTCTGGAGACCCTGGCTGTTGCGTACTGAAGGGCTCCTCCAGATCTGTCAAGGCATCTGAAGTGCATTTCCAGCATGCCTATTGTCTGCTCTATGACACAATGGTGGAGATTTGGCTTTCATTGTATCTCTCCTGGGCCTCAGTACTTGAAATCTTCAAAGGTGTCAAGAGCCACGTCTTCAGTGGATAGCCCTTGTCTCCAAGCAGCCAGCCGGAAAGTCTGTTTGGAGGAGCGAAGAGCTGAGGGAGACTGGACTGGCGAAGGGTGAAAGAGTCATGGCAGCTGCCAAGGAATTTTGCGCACACATGTATGATGATCTTCCTATGGTTGCAGACCAGCTTCACAATGAAGGAATGGAAGCCCTTGAGGTTGACAAAGACTCCTGGGTTCTGATGGGATGCTCTGATGGCCACATGTGTGCAGTCGATGATGCCCTGCACCCGTGGGAAGCCAGCCAGAGTGGCAAAGACGAGCGCCCACACTGGCTTCATCAGTGACAAAGTTGATACAATTGGCTGACTTGTCAAACAGGCATCAGTGACCTGTGTGTTGCATCTGTGGGTGGCCGACTGCGAGTTGCCACAAATGTCTGCTGCAGATCCCTGGAAGGAGCCTGAGGCGAAGAAGTTGAGGGCGCTGGAGACGTTGACAGACACTGGTAAGGTGTGTCAAATAGGGAATGCTGCAGAAACTTCTTTATCCAGAGAGTGGTGAGAATGTGTAGCTTGCTACCACAGGGAATGGTTGAGGTGAATAGTATAGATGAATTTAAGGGGAGGCTAAATAAGCATATGAAGGAGACAGTTGTGCTGATAGAGTTAGAAAAGGAAAGACAGGAGGACACTTAAATGGAGCATAAACGCCAGCATGGACTGGTTGGGCTGAATGGCCTGTTTCTGTGTTGTATATTCTATGTAATTCTATGTAACATAACTATAAGGTGCATGGGGGGAGATATAGAAGGGATGTCCGAGGTAGATTCTTTACTCAGAGAGTGGTTGGGGTGTGGAATGGACTGCCTGCTGTGATAGTGGAGTCGGACACTTTAGGAACTTTCAAGCGGTTATTGGATAAGCACATGGAGCACACCAGAGTGATAGGGAGTGTGATAGCTTGATCTTGGTCTCGGACAATGCTCGGCACAACATCGAGGGCCGAAGGGCCTGTACTGTGCTGTACTGTTCTATGTTCTATGTTCTAATAACAGATACTGAGCAGATACTTGAGTGAGCAATGAAATGGGAGATGCACTAGTTATATATTAAAAATGGAGGGTGGGTCATAACATAGTGTGCAATACAAGTTATGCCTGTACACGGTGCTGTGATGGGTAATGTAAGGGGTCACGGTACTGGTGCGAGGTGAGGCCTTCGTTGCCTATACTATTGCTTGCTCTGGTCTCTGGCCAGACTTTTGCAATAAGCACCTGTGAGTGGTTCGACCCACTCGCCCTTACGGTTCTGACACCTGGACTTAGATGCAAGGAGCAGTAATGCAGAGAAAGACTCAAATAGACCCAGTCGAATAGCACGAAATGAATATCTTTATTGCATGGCGTCTAAAATCATGAAATACATGTCATAGGCGCAGATCAAAGAGAGTACAAGTATACACACGTTCATGAAACTTGGTCTATGGAAATGGGGAACACACGACACATCGTAAAAGGGGGAACAGATTATACATTAACCTTAGAAAAACCACCCTCCCTCAATATACCTAAACTACGTCTGGATTTGTAGGATCGGAAAACATGCTCACCACTCGGCTCACTTCGGAAATTTAAAGTGAGGCACTCAGCTCGTTTCGCTGCAGCGCCTGACTGTCACGTGCTTGTAAGGGTTTCTGCACCCCACTTGTTTACTCTCGCTGCCGCGAAAGGTAAGCCAGATTCCCTGATCTCATGAAGTGGTCGATGGATTCAGACCGGATCGTGCAGTAATCCGTAGAATTCAAAGGAAACGGTTCATGTAGTAGTCTGTAGAATTCAAAGATGGATTCTGTCGTTATAACTTCGGGCGCGGTCGGGGTTTACTGACCGTGGCGGCACGTGGAATTTCTTCTCGTCTTTCTTCTCGTCTTTCTTCTCGTCACTCGGGCCTCTGAGTCCGGACACCGTTTACCGACGCTCGGGATGGTGTACCCTGTTACTTGCCCTGTCGAGGCGGCTCGTTCCGATTGAGCTCCACCCAACACTCAAATAACCGACCAGCACGGCGAAGAGTCAAGAGTCAAGAGTCAAGGAAGAGTCCAGGAAGAGCGAGAGAGAGTCAAGAGCCCGATGGACATTTGTCCTCTATAGTTATACTGTTTTGTCGGCCTTATCTCCCGCTCAAATCTAAACGTTTATTCTTTGTGTGATTTTGGCGCCCAAAACTCCCAGCATGGGGCGATTATCTTCTTAACGGGTTTCGGTAACACCTGAAACTGGCCAACTATCCATTAATACCTTCCCCATTGTTGAGCCAGCCAGGATGTGTATGAATCGTCTCCTCGACTGGTTTTGGGGCCCCCCGAATACTGGCTTAATCACCCGCCAATGTCTCTCTCATTGTTGAGCCGGGGGGGGTATTTGTGTATTGATGTGTCTAGATGGGTTCTCGATGGCCCAGTTCAATGATCCTTACTGTGCGTGGAAAACGATTCCAGCACTTATATCATTGCTATTGTTCAGGATGCAAACGGGTTGCATCCTGCCTTTTCAATGTGTACCGAGTATGATCCGATCTCATACTGAATGTATATTCGACGCCATCTTGTCTGCCCACTGTGTCTCTGGAAGCTTCTGCCACGATGCGCGGCGGCCATTTTACAGGCTTCTGTGTCCTTTATTATCAGGGCAGCATTTCGTTTAATAAAAATGATCAATTGAATCTGCTTCTCTCATGCTATTTTGAATCGCGATAATTGCGAAACTCTACAGTCCCTCCTGTTGATGTGAATAACTCCGCTTATCGTATCAATTAAATGCTGGTGAGCAAATTATCCTGATTCTCCACATCCAAACACTCCCGGTAATTAAACTATCTATGGCCTCCATGACACATGTAGTCCTCATTTCCCAGGGAAAACACACTGTCTATCTTGGACAATCGTAGGCAGTATTGCCTTTAACTTACACTGCATATTCGCCTTCCAGGTGCAAAAGGCTGATGCCTCTCGCACTACCTGTATATGCATGTTTTATTACAAAAGGAAAAACAATTAAACCAACTGTTTTAAAAATACAAAAGTTCCAAACTTAGTCACAAATACTTATAACTACAACAATTACAAAAACATACACGGTAAAATGGAGGGGCATCATCCTGGCAGTTTACGCGGTACTTTCCTCGTTCACGCGCACGTAACGTTCTCTCCACTCCCCTGTGTTCTCCTGCCTCGTGAGGCATTTGCCCCTTTTGCAGTGCACGAACAACAGGTACACTACAATTACAACTTGACATACTACCAAAATGTGGGAGGCTATCTTGATCCATGACGGGACCTCAATATTAGTGAACAGATCCCACCACGGTGGGGTTACTATGTCCAATATCTCTGCCCCTATCTCTACAGTTTTCGGTTCCAGGGTGTAAAAATGTTTCTGTGATACCATGACGGCTTTTAAAATCTTGGTGAGGTGTTCAGGGAGAGGGGGAATGATGTACCCGAAATGCGCGACGAATCGCTGCAAGTCTGAAATTCTCTTTTACACTGAGGTGAACAGTAGATGGTTCAGGGATTGGGACAATTCGCTGTTGTGCCACTTGAACTTCAGCCCTGGGTTTAAAACAGAAACTGCTGTCACTCACCGGACACCGGCTGTGCTGTCCATGCTGGTAGTGTTGCGCTGCAGTGGTAACGCAATACGTTCCACCCCCTATGTATGCCACCTGTGGGGGCACATGATCTTGTGTCATTGCTTCCATGGTACAATTCATGGGCTTCGCGCCAGCTGTTCTGAACCCGCATTGTGGTATTAAAAAGGCATTCAAGTGCTGGGGACACAGTATGATGTGTGCTCCCCTGCTACGACAACCCGAGAGGTCGGTACCTGTCATCGTTTGCTCCCAGCGGATGATGTAAGGTGGGACTGCTGCGTAGCGAATGTGGGCTCCCCCCTGAATGACTCCAATGTTCTCCACCCTGTACACCGGGGCGGGCTTTGCGGTGTCGCCCAACACTGGCATCCGTACTACTATACCCATGATAGTGTGATTTGACTGTCCGCAATCCACTGGGACTGGGTATGCCTCTGAGGCTAGCCTGAGCTGGCACGGGCTTAATGCGTTCTGAAAAGGGTGGAGCGCCTGCAGGTGTTTGTTGCTTATCCAGGACGGGACCAAACCTTGTTTTAAATCCTCCAAATTACTGCGGCCCTCGCCCACTAACCACGCCCCGTATAGTACGCACACCTCGTTCTGCGCAGCTTGATCGGATGCATTTCGATCTTCCCTGATCAGGGTATTTACCGTTCTCGCGTGCTTCTCCAGCTCTGCTATAATCTCTTTTAAGTGTAGTGTCATGGCCTGGTCCTCATGTAACTCAGACCCTACTACCTTGTTCTCGTTTGTAAGGATGCTTTTTAACTGTGTCTTTAAACCGTTGATCTGTGTCTGCAGCTCCACATTATCTAGAGCGTTGACCACAGATGTTCCCGTATTAAAAGCAGTGAACACATCGTTCACAGCACCCCTTCTTTGTCTCCCCACCTGACCCAAAACTTCGTGTGGTGTGGTGTATAAGCTTGTTTTGTCAACCTCTGCAAAATCAAACTCATAAAACTGCCTGAACATGTTTGTTAACAGGACCTGGTACCATTTTTCCATTTCTTTGGGGCACCACTCTGGTAAATGCACCTCGGTGAGATTTAGAATCACCGAGGCCACCGCGTAATGTACCCCCTGATACAGTATCTGATCTGTTGGCACCAGTACCAGACCATTCCCGGGCCCCTTAGTGGTTTTAGGGCACCCTTCCGCCTGAGCCAATGCCACCGGAATCGTGGGCGGAGACTTGCGTGGGCACGTGATGAGTTCAGTGGCGTTTACCGGGATCGGGGAGAATGGAGCTCCGCACCCCCGGGAGCTGACGTCCCACCTCATCCCTTTCCCGGCATCCTGCCACTGTTGTAGGAAAAATATGGATATACCCTTGGGGCAAACGTACGTCGATCCCCACATACACACATATATTCCCTCATCCGGCTCCCACCATTTGTCCCAACAGACTCTCAATTGTCCGTTAGTCCCCGTAATTGTCCGATGGGTATTGTTACCCAATCGCTCCCACTCGACCGAGGAATTTCTCATAGTCTTGCTTAACTTCCGTAACCACCACCATCGGCTCAATGGGACGTTCCCATTGCACACCAAACAAATTCTTTTGCCGACGGTGACGCTATTCTGGGTGCAACGATCCTCACCCTGGGACACAATAAAGAAGTCTCTTGGTACGCAAACCCGGATGTGCTGGAGTATTCCGTTGAATTCGTTCCCAGCCATCCCGGCCACCTTCCCTTGTGGAAATAAGTGGCGGTTTCCTCAGCCTCTCGCTCCCCGGTCCTATCCGTCGCGATGGGGGCCGTGTCCCCGGAGCAACCGAACACAACGACATCCTTGGTGAGGCCCCGATAGGCCAATCCACATCCGATCGTTGCGAGCACTACCAGAATCCTTTCCATATCTCCTGGTTCCTGTGATCAGATAAAATGATGTAGTCAGCCTCCCAAGAGTCTCTGGCTTTTGTGAAGGGTGAGCGGGTCCCTTGACCTCGTCTCACGTACAAGACATGTATACTGGATAGACCTTAACTGTTCCTATCAGTAACTTCCATCATTTTACCATTTACTTGTAAAATTTAACTACAATCTTAACCTGATATTAAAACACTGTGGGGGAAAAATTAGGTCGCGCCCCATTTGGGGCACAAATATCGTCTGGACGCAAATATTAGCGCCTGGCGCTAATTATCGCCACTGACTGGAAACTTCACTTTTACCGCCCCGGGAGGTGAGTGGAGCACTAAATCAGGCGCTGCACACCTGTCTTAAGGCGCAAAGGCCGAGCAGTGAGGCGCTAACTCTGCGCGCGAGCGCAGCGCAGCTGCTGCCAGTTAGCGAGGGAACACAGACACACTGGCGCCGGCCACTTTTTAAAGCGGGGGGGCCAACTTGCTCCCCAGCCACACCCTGCTCATTGCAGCCTTGAATCTCGGCCTGGAGAGACCTGTGAATCCATTTTGCTGCCAAGGATGGAGAAGTTGAGAGAACGAGCTCATCGCTTCACCGAGCGGGGCTTGGATGCTCTGGTTGGCGTGGTGGAGCGCAGAAGATGTATACTCTTCCGTGAGAGTGGCAGGAGGCCTTTGCCACGCGAGTTCAGAAGAATGTGGAGGGAGGTGGCTCAGAGCGTCTCCTCCAGGAGCATGGTGCCCAGGACCCATACTCAATGCCGCAAAAAGTTCAACGACCTCACTCGGGTCGTCAGGGTGAGTGGCTTTTTCTAAATACCTCTCCATCCCTCCATCTCAACCTCACTCTATGGCCAGAGGGTCTTAAAACCCCAATGCACAACACTCATCCAACACCTATGGCCCTTTCATGAAACACACACACACATTCCACACTTTGCATACAGTAAGGGCTATTCACCTATGGGAGGCACATCAGGCAAGACCATGGCCGTATATTTACTCAGATGCTGTTCTTTTTCTTACAGGCCAAGCTGGCGCATAATTGGAGACAGCAGCAACGGACAGGTGGAGGGCGGCCTCAGCTGCAACCCCTCAGCGATCTTGAGGAGTGCGTCCACAGGATTGTGGCAAGCCGGGTGATCGGTCCCGTCGCCACTGGAGACGCCGACCCCGTTCTGGACAGCAATGGTAAGGTCATCACCTTTTTGTCCTCTGTCCTTCCACTTGTCCCTCACAACACCAGCCTTTGACACTTTCAATCCAACTTGCTAACTCGCTGCACTTATTCCTCCCTTACTGCCACCCTGTCCTCACGCTAAAGCCACTCTTGTACCTCCCTGCTTTCAGATGGTGATTCACCAGCTGAGGAGACGGGCCCTGAAGCTGCCAGTGGGAGTGAAGCTGCAGCCGAGGAGGACGAGGAAGCCAGAGCATCAGTGCCACCCTCTCCCGAGGAAGCCCATGCCCACACTGGGAACACGCCTTCCCTGGAGGGGAGCAGGGGGGAAGGGTCTGATGAGGGTGAAGCTCCAGGACCCAGCGGGCTGCAGCAACGCCATGGGGGTAGGGAAGAACGGGGGCCTTCTCCCCAGAGGGAGAGTATGCCAGACACTCCTACTGCAATGGACGCAGAGGAGGAGCGGCTGATCGCAGAAATGAACACCCAGGCGGTGGGCATGCACACTGAGCTCATGGGTGCAGTGGGAAGGGTGCCCGAATGCATTGAGTCACTGGCAAGGAGTGTGGAGCACTTCGCTGTAGCACAGGCGGATGCCACACTAACGCTTAGTGCTGCAATTCAGTCACTGGCTGCCGTGATCCCATCTCTGACTGCTCTCATGCAGACTCAGATTGAGGCCACGCGAGCACAGACTGCTGCCAACCTCGATGGTTCGTTCACATGTCCCCGGGGCTGTCACCGCGCCGCAGCAGGCCAGCAATCTGTTCTCCAGCAGATTGCTCCGGATGCTGAAGTGCTGCCCCGTGGGAGTGCCAGTGTGTCGGGCGAGCAGGGAGTTGCTGTCCTCTCTCACGATGACAGCATTCCTGCTGCCAACACTGTCACTTCTCCACTGCACTTGCCACCGCCTGTAGGACAGACTGCTGCCGCCCATGCAGAGTTGGTGCAGTCTGCAGCCGGGCCCTCCAGGCCCAGAACTGGTCGAGGCCGTCCTTCAGGGGCATCTGCAGTGTCAGGGTCTGACGAGCATCAGCCTTCCACCAGCCTTGCTGCAGCCACTGAGGTCCCATTACGGAGGAGCAGTAGGGTTAGAAGGGGGGAAGTGCGCAAGGGAAGGAGATCACCCTCGAAGGGCAAAAAGTAGGAGGTGTGACAAAATGCTGGTCATTTTTTTATTAAAGGTCGAGGTTCATGGTCCAACTTTTGTTTAGTGTTTTGGACATTATCTTCAGGTTGTGAGAACCAGTTATGTTATTGACTGGTTTTTTGTGTTTATTTCTATGAGTTTGTCATGAGGAATTGACACACACAGAGTTTGTAAAATAAATAAGTTTCTGTATTCAAAATATACATGGTTGGTGGTTGGAATTATTGGTGCCTTGGCCGGCTTAGGGGTTGCGTGCTGGGTTCATTGATGTTGTTAGCAATGGCAGAAGCCATTTCCACAGCAGGGGCCCTAGAAGCGGCTTGCTATCAGCCGTTGACGGACGGCCCTTGCAGTTTCACCATTGTGGGCCGCCCTCCCGCCTTGGTGCTGCTGATGATCATCCTCCTCGTCCTCTTCCTCCTCCTCCTCTGGTGGTGCTCCAAGGCCTGGTGGCATTGGCTGGGTCCTGAGGATTGCCATGTTATGCAACATGCAGCACACAACTACGAAGTTGGATACTCGCTCAGGCGAGTACTGCAGGGCTCCTCCAGAATGGTCGAGACAGCGGAACCGTTGCTTCAGCACGCCGATTGTGCGCTCAATTATGTTCCTGGTAGCTTGATGGCTCTCATTGTACTGCAGCTCAGCAGGGGTGTTGGGCGTATGGAGCGGTGTCATCAGCCAGGTGCTCAATGCATACCCCTTGTCCCCGAGAAGCCAACCAACTGGCTGATGCGGTGCCTCGAAAAGTTCTGCCACAGTAGTCTGGCGCAGGATAAAAGCATCGTGGCAGCTGCCAGGATAGTGGGCATTGACAGCGAGTATCAGCTGTCTGTGGTCACAGACCAACTGAACATTCAAGGAATGGAACCCCTTTCTGTTCCGGAATTCCTCGTCATTCTCATGCGGAGCACGCGAAGCCACATGCGTGCAGTCAATGGCGCCCTGCACCATGGGGAAGCCCGCTACCCTCGCAAAGCCCAGAGCGCAGTCACGCTGCTTGTCTGGGGTCATGGGGAAAGAGATGAACTCTCGTCTCCTTTTAAAGAGGGCATTTGTGACCTGCCGGATGCAGCAATGCACCACGAACTGGGAGATATTGGCGAGGTCCCCAGCAGCAGCTTGAAATGAGCCAGTAGCGTAGAAGTTGAGAGCCACTGTGACCTTCACTGCCACCGACAGAGACGTCCTGGACCTCAGTTGAGGCTGCAGATCTGGCTGCAGCAGGTGGCAGAGCTCAGTGACCACCTCCTTGCTGAATCGCAGCCTTCGCAAACACAGCTCCTCAGACATATGAAGGTAGGAGAGCTGTTCACGATATACCCTGGGAGGGTAAGCTCTTTTGTACATACGCCTGTTGGCCCTCCTCCGTCTGGCCATCATTGCCACTCTCTCTCTGCGTCTCTGTGTCCTCCGATTCAGCTGGAGCAGGACGACGCCCCCAATCAGTGCAGCCCCCATAGTCTCTTTGCAAGCAAAGTAATGAAGGACAGCAACTAAAGTACTAGCGAAGTTAGGATCAGTAGGCAAAACTACCTCACAAAGCGTTGAGTCAATGCAGAAGTCTCTCTTTCTCTCTCTCCGAATCTCTCTCTCTCTCTCAGAACGAGTGGTGCAAAAATGTCCACCACAGAAAAAGACAGGAAGAGGCCCCCTTTAAATAGCGCCCCCCCCAGCCCCACAGCGATTGATAGTGTTCCAGTCTTCCGGTCGTTGGATGCGCCAGGCGGTAAGGCAGGGGGCGCCACTCAATTTCCGCTCCGGGGCGCCACAAGGGCGTTGCACCATGGAATGACGTCACAATCTGCGCGCGCAGGTGGTCGCAGCGGTAAAGTTTAGCGCCGCCGCACAATCTCTAGTTAAGTTCCCGAGCGGCGCAAACATCGCTGCGCCCGGGCATTAGCGGCATTGCGCCCCATTAGCGCCCTCTTAAGGCGCTAACGGGAGGCGCAACCAACTGAATTTTTACCCCTATAAACTTAAACTTATCCTCCTAAAATAACTGTACAGCGCCGCCCGTTCCCAGGGCGGCCTAGCTAAATCCTGCAAAGGCTGCCACGAGCTGTTCCCCGTGGCGGGGGGGCACTGACCCTTGTCTTTGATCCGCCGCAGCCTGTTGCTGCTGAGCGGGGACTGGGACCTCCCTGGGCTGCCTTGAACTTACGCCTGGGGGTGTACGAGGGATCTGACCACAACTTCCTGGGCTGGGGTGTCCGACTCGACCTGCGAAGGGCCACCTTGGGCAAGGCCTCCAGGGCCGACGGACCGGGGACCGGGACTTCCGCCGTCACAGCCTGTGGTCCCACCACAGCTGCCGGCTCTGTCTCCCCTGGCTCCGCCCCCCTGGGCTCGGGATCTGCGGTTTCCGACTCCACCCTACTTGTTTCTCCAGTAGGTGGACCTCCACTCGCAATCCCTACCTCCCCTTTGCTTGGGTCGAGGGCAGAACCTCCATCCTCCGACCCCACCACCTCTCCGACCGGGTCACTAACTTGGTTGAGCCCTCCGAGCTCTTCCTCATCTGAATCCCAGGAAAAAGAAAAGATCCTATACTTTTCCTGAATGTCCTCTCCCCTCACACAGGCTGCTTTACCGGCCTGTGTGCCCTGCGGTTCTACCCGGGGCTGAGAGTCCCCACTCGCAGGTCTGGCCCCTCCCCTAAGACAGGCCACCGCCCCTGCTTGTGCATTCTGTGTAATCTCGCCTGCTGGAGGCTGAAGATTTCTATTCTGTTTTAGTTTGGGCAACTCTGCTACCATGGCTTGCAACTGCGGGGTGGTGAATTCCCCCGGGGTTGTTGAGCAAACCATCCCTCTGGCTTTGGATAGGGCTTGGGTCAGACCTTTTATCCTTTCCTCACAGGGCCCATGGTTTAGATCCTCATACTCCCTGCTCCTGGCTACCATGTAGGCTGCCTTTATGTCTCTAAGCTGCCCTTCTAGCACGTCTATTTTCACCATTAAGCGGGCGTTCTCCTCCCGTAAGGCCTGCTCTCTAAGCAGCCCTTCTAGCCCGTCTACTTTCCCCATTAAGCGGGCGTTCTCCTCCCGCAAGGCCTGCTCTTTTAACCTGGCCTCCTTACAGGAGGCCCCCTCCTGTGCGTGTCTTTCAAGGGGACACAGGTAGGCAGGCTGCACCGGTTCCAGTCAGAAGTCTGGGTTGTATGGGGCTGTTGCTACCTCCCCGTGTGAGGTCATGAGAGACCGCATGGCTCCTAACATTGATTCGATCGCGTCGGGATGGATCGGCACACCAGCTCCTCTCTCAGAGACAGGCGTTTGGGCTCGGACTGCGGGAGCTTTCTCCTTGGAGTCCTTCCAGGGATTCCTACAGTTTTTGCGCCAGTGACCTGCCTTCCCGCACCCGTAACAAACACGACTGGTTTGTGGGGCGCGATTTCCCTCCTGATGCCACTCTTTCTGAGCCGGAGCTGCGGGCTTTGCTTCATGCACTTTTCCCTTAAGGGGACGCGCTCCCGTGCTTCTAGTGTTCCGATACCCTATGGTGAGGTGACTCAGGACAGACTCCTCCGTTGTCTCGGGGTTGGTGGGATCAAACCACGCTCTGGCCTGCTCCCTGACGGCTGGCAAGCTGTTGGCCACTATGCACCTGAGCCAATGAGCTTTCCCGGTACCGTCCAGGTAGCGGCGCTCTGGCACACCTGGGCAGCTACGCTGGTATACTGGCCACAGTCTGTCGGCGAAAACCCGTGGGGGTTCTCCCTCTATCTGCACGGTCTGACCCAGTCTGACGAACGGACCTTCGTCATCCGCCCCCAACACTTCTAGGACCTCGTCCCGTAAATCCCCATAGCCCTTAGCTCCGCTCTTGCTCTCGTCGGAGAGACACTGAAGGATTGAGCTATCTAAAGAGAACAGCAACATCTTGGTCTTTTCCTCGTTGTCGCAGCCATTAACCGCTGCGGTCTGTTCTACTTCTCTAAAATGCACGGAAGGGTCTCCTGACTCGGACAGCTTCCGGACATGGCTGATCATTGCCCTCAGCTGCTGTGAGCTGTGGGGCACTACAAGTTGGTTCAGGATATCTCCGTCTTCCCCATTGTTCCCATTCGGGCCTCTCTTATGACCTCGGACCGGACACATCGGTCACGGTCTCGACACTACCTCCGGGGATTGTCCTACCTCGGGAACCTTCTTCTCTATTTCCCCCACTTCCTCCCTTACCCAGGTTTCCGTATAGCTGGGTGGCGCGGAGGGCTTGGTGGTTGATACCACATCTGCTTTTCCCGGTAGGGATTTTGGGAATTCCCTACCTACCTGTGGCTGGCTTGCTGACGGGCTGATGAGACACACCAAGCCGTTTGCCTTATTCAGGGCCTCTCTCAGGTTCTCTATCTCCTTCTGGCAAACACTGTGGTCGGCTCCCTCATGCCTATCCTCGAGAGCCATCTTGTATGCCGCCCTAACTCCCCTCAAACTTTCTTCCTGGGCCTTTATCTGGCTAGCTAGGCGGAAATACCGTTCTCTAATCCTTCCCTCACTTAATTTTGCTTCCGTGACCTGACATTCTAAGTAATCGATCCTAGCCTCGTGGTGGTTGGCTACTACTTGGCGTTCCTGATGCAACGCATTCAGTGATGCAATCAGTCTCTGTCCTCCCATAACCTTTTCCTCCATCTCTGTTTCTAATTCCCTGATCTGAGCTGCCTGTGCTGCAATGACCTGGTCCGAAAGTTGGACTTGCTTCTTGTAGCACATCAGCCAGACCGCTTTCTCTACCGACTTCTTATGATCTTTGCTACCTGTCCATCTGATGGCGGCGTCTAGCGGACGCCTATCCGTCAGTAGGTCACATATCCACTGTTTGGTCAGGTTTACTTTCCCGAACACATAGTCGGCTACCTTTTCATCCATTACATTTTGTCTATTCAAACCTGGGTCTAAGACATTACTCTCTTGCTGCCAGGGTCCTGCCGCGGTCGCCATTTTCTGTAAGGGGTCACGGTACTGGTGCGAGGTAAGGCCTTCGTTGCCTATACTATTGCTTGCTCTGGTCTCTGGCCAGACTTTTGCAATAAGCACCTGTGAGTGGTTTGGCCCATTCGCCCTTACGGTTCTGACACCTGGACTTAGATGCAAGGAGCAGTAATGCAGAGAAAGACTCAAATAGACCTGGTCGAATAGCACAAAATGAATATCTTTATTGCATGGCGTCTAAAATCATGAAATACATGTCATAGGCGCAGATCAAAGAGAGTACAAATATACACACGTTCATAAAACTTGGTCTATGGAAATGGGGAACGCACGACACATCGTAAAAGGGGGAACACATTATACATTAACCTTAGAAAAACCACCCTCCCTCAATATACCTAAACTACGTCTGGATTTGTAGGATCGGAAAACATGCTCACCACTCGGCTCACTTCGGAAATTTAAAGTGAGGCACTCAGCTCGTTTCGCTGCAGCGCCTGACTGTCACGTGCTTGTAAGGGTTTCTGCACCCCACTTGTTTACTCTCGCTGCCGCGAAAGGTAAGCCAGATTCCCTGATCTCATGAAGTGGTCGATGGATTCAGACCGGATCGTGCAGTAATCCGTAGAATTCAAAGGAAACGGTTCATGTAGTAGTCTGTAGAATTCAAAGATGGATTCTGTCGTTATATCTTCGGGCGCGGTCGGGGTTTACTGACCGTGGCGGCACGTGGAATTTCTTCTCGTCTTTCTTCTCGTCTTTCTTCTCGTCACTCGGGCCTCTGGGTCCGGACACCGTTTACCGACGCTCGGGATGGTGTACCCTGTTACTTGCCCTGTCGAGGCGGCTCGTTCCGATTGAGCTCCACCCAACACTCGAATAACCGACCAGCACGGCGAAGAGTCAAGAGTCAAGAGTCAAGGAAGAGTCCAGGAAGAGCGAGAGAGAGTCAAGAGCCCGATGGACATTTGTCCTCTATAGTTATACTGTTTTGTCGGCCTTATCTCCCGCTCAAATCTAAACGTTTATTCTTTGTGTGATTTTGGCGCCCAAAACTCCCAGCATGGGGCGATTATCTTCTTAACGGGTTTCGGTAACACCTGAAACTGGCCAACTATCCATTGTTGAGCCAGCCAGGATGTGTATGAATCGTCTCCTCGACTGGTTTTGGGGCCCCCCGAATACTGGCTTAATCACCCGCCAATGTCTCTCTCATTGTTGAGCCGGGGGGGGTATTTGTGTATTGATGTGTCTAGATGGGTTCTCGATGGCCCAGTTCAATGATCCTTACTGTGTGTGGAAAACGATTCCAGCACTTATATCATTGCTATTGTTCAGGATGCAAACGGGTTGCATCCTGCCTTTTCAATGTGTACCGAGTATGATCCGATCTCATACTGAATGTATATTCGACGCCATCTTGTCTGCCCACTGTGTCTCTGGAAGCTTCTGCCACGATGCGCGGTGGCCATTTTACAGGCTTCTGTGTCCTTTATTATCAGGGCAGCATTTCGTTTAATAAAAATGATCAATTGAATCTGCTTCTCTCATGCTATTTTGAATCGCGATAATTGCGAAACTCTACAGTAATTGGAATAATAACCAGGTAACGTTACATCAAATCACAGTTTACATATCCAGCCTGGCTATTCAAATATCCTGGACACTGGGTGCTGCTGCACTATCCTCATTCTCCCCTTTCCTTTTCAACGGCGCTCTCACCGAATGTGTCTGAGGATTCTTAACCTGGCACATGAACATCATGCAAAATCCACACTGTGTTATTCATGAGACAAGGGTTGGTTGAGAGAGGATCTGAATACCTCAACACACAGTACAACCCATCCCACACTGCGTAGTAAAATCACCAGTGGCAAATTCAAGAGAGATTTTTTATATACTTTACACTTGGATTAAGGGCTTCTGAGATCAATCTTGTCTCCACCCACAATGAAAGGTTCTGGGTACCTACTGTTGGATTTCCAATGGGGATTCTCTTTAGTAAAGTACAGGATGGTGAAGGTACTCCCATAGTGCTGTTAGGGAGGGAGTTCCAGGATTTTGACCCAGCGACGATAAAGGAGCAGCGATATATTTCCAAGTCAGGGTGATGTGTAACTTGGAGGGGAACTTGCAGGTTATGCCATTCACATGCCCCTGCTGCCCTTGTCCTTCTAGATGGTAGACGTCATGGGTTTGGGAGGTGCAGCCAAAGAAGCCTTGGCGAGTTGCTGCAATGCATCTTGTAGATGATACACGCTGCAGCCACGGTATGCCGGTGGTGGAGGGAGTGAATGTTTAAGGTGGTGGATGGGGTGCCAATCAAGCAGGCTGTTTTGTTTTGGATGGTGTCGAGCTTCTTGAGCATTGTTGGAGCTGCACTCATCCAGGCAAGTGCAGAGTATTCCATTATACTCCTGACTTGTGCCTTGTAGATGGTGGAAAGGCTTTGGGGAGTCAGGAGGTGAGACACTCGCCGCAGAATACCTAGCCTCTGACCTGCTCTGGTGCCACAGTATTTATATGGCTGGTCCAGTTCAGTTTCTGGTCAATGGAGACACCCAATGTTGATGGTGGGGGATTTGGCGATGGTATTGCCGTTGAATGTCAAGGGGCGGTGGTTAGACTCTCGCTTGTTGGAGACGGTCAATACCTGGCAATTTTGTGGCGTGAATGTTACCTGCCACTTATCAGCCCAAGCCTGAATGTCGTCCAGGTATTGTTGCATGCGGGCATGGACTGATTCATTATCTGAGGAGTTGCGAATGGAACAGAACACTGTGCAATCATCAGCGAACATCCCCATTTCTGACCTTATGATGGCGGGAAGGTCATTGATGAAGCAGCTAAAGATGGTTGGGCCTAGGACACTGCCCTGAGGAACTCCTGCAGTGATGTCCTGGGGCTGAGATGATTGACCTCCAACAACCACAACCATCTTCCTTTGTGCTAGGTATGACTCCAGCCAGTGGAGAGCTTTCCCCCTCGATTGCCAATGACTTAAATTTTACTAGTCTCCTTGATGCCACACTCGGTCAAATGCTGCCTTGATGTCAAGAGCAGTCACTCTCACCTCACCTCTGGAATTCAGCTCTTTTGTCCATGTTTAGACCAAGGCTGTAATGAGGTCTGGAGCCAAGTCATCCTGGCAGAACCCAAACTGAGCATCGGTGAGCAGGTGATTGGTGAGTAAGTGTTGCTTGATAGCACTGTCGACGACACCCTCCATCACTTTGCTGATGATTGAGAGTAGACTGATACGGTAGTAATTGTCCAGATTGGATTTGACCTGTTTTTTGTGGACAGGACATACCTGGGCAGTTTTTCACATTGTCGGGTAGATGCCAGTGTTGTAGCTGCACTGGAACAGCTTGGCTAGAGGGATGGCTAGTTCTGGAGCACAAGTCTTCAGCACGACAGCCAGGGTGTTGTCGGGACCCATAGCCTTTGCTGTATCCGCTGTGCTCAGCCATTTCTTGATATCATATGGTGTGAATTGAATTAGCTGAAGCCTGCCTTCTATGATGGTGGGGACCTCAAGAGGAGGCCGAGATGGATCATCCACTCGGCACTTCCGGCTGAAGATGGTTGCAAACATTTCATCCTTGTCTTTTGCACTCTGGGCTCTGCCATCATTGAGGATGGGGATATTCATGGAGATTCCGCCTCCCGTTAGTTGTTTAATTGTCCACCACCATTCACAACCGAATGTGGCAGGACTGCAGAGCTTTGATTTGATCCATTTGTTGTGGAATAATTGAGCTCTGTCTATAGCATGCTGCGTCCGCTGTTTAGCATGCATGTAGTCCTGTGTTGCAGGTTCCCCAGGTTGGCACCTCATTTTTAGATACGCCTGGTGCTGCTCCTGGCCTGCTTCTGCCCTACTTGAGTTCTTCGAGGAAGATTGCAAAGTGAACAGATAGCTCATAGATGACAAGGTTGTATCCATTGCTGTCAGGAAGAATGAGCCTCTGTGTTTCCAGTTCAGTAGCCAAGAAGTCCTATAAACAATGCACAGGCTTCTACCAAACAGGTCATTGAGAGAACCAGCCGGGTCTTAAAGAGCCACTTTTGCTGCCTTAATAGATCAGGAGGGTCTCTGCAATATGTTCCAGATAATGTGTCTGGCATTGCTGTACTTTGCTTGGACAACTTTGCCATCCTGGGGAGGTGGCCTTAGCTGCCTTGAAGGCAGAAGAACGTTGACATCACACTTCTCTGGCCCTACATGATCATGCAATTATTAAAGATCTGATTGGATGTCTGAGCATGAAATAAATGGACTTTCTCCAAGAATAACACAGCTTGAAATAAGTGCCCATTCTCCTTTAATACAAGAAACTCAAAAGTGACTGTAAGCCATTCTTCCTCACACCATGCTTCCCCTGGTTGTTTAATTGTTCCTTTTCCTCCTAACCGAGAGCTTCTCCTGGATGAAACCTGATGACCAATAACATGAGAGGTGGTTGTTTGCTCCTGTGCTACAAAAAGTCTGTGGCACAGAGGTGGCCCTGCTGTCGTGGCACCTGGCTCCTGGGAGGGTGCTACAACCAGCTCCATCTCTGAATCTTGTGCCTGGGCAGCCTGGTGTGCCTCCTGTGTGCCACTGGCCTGGTGCTTTGAGGAGAAGAACGGATGTCTGGTATGTGCCACTCTTTTGAGAAACAGGAGCCTCATGTAGGTCATCTCCAGCCATCACCATTTTACTGGGTCCTGGATCTGTGTGCCCACTGATCAAGGCGGCCGGCTGGTCGAATGACAGCTATCTGAGCCTGAAGGACCTGAGAGACAGCAGCCTGCGTTCCCCATGTCTGAAAATCAGTACATCACCAGGGCGGCAGGTTATGCATAATACAGAGACTGTGATTTATATTATAAATACTTAATATCGAGTCACTGATTTATATTATAAATACATAATATAGAAAAAGAAAGATTTGCATTTATATAGCGCCTTTCACAACCTCAGGACATTCCAAAGTGCTTTACAGCCAATGAAACACTTTTGAAGTGTAGTAACTGTTGTAATAGACTTAGAAATTCATAATTTTTTTCGGCAGAGTCAATATGGTTTTACGAAAGGGAAATCGTGCTTAACAAATTTATTAGAGTTTTTTGAGGATGTAACTAGCAGGGTAGGTAAAGGGGAACTGGTGGATATAGTATATTTGGATTTTCAAAAGGCATTTGATAAAGTGCCACATAAAAAGTTGCTACGAAAGATAAGGGCTCATGAGGTTGGGGGAAATATATTAGCATAGGTAGAGGATTGGTTAATGGACAGAAAACAGAGAGTAGGGATAAATGTGTCATTTTCCAGTTGGCAGGCTGTAACTAGTGGTATGCCGCAAAGATCAGTGCTTGGGCCTCAGCTATTTACAATCTATATTAATGACTTAGATGAAGGGACCGAGTGCAATGTATCCAAGTTTGCTGAGGATGCAAAGCTAGGTGGGAAAGTAAGCTGTGAGGAGGACACAAAGAGCCTGCAAAGGGATAGAGACAGGTTAACTGAGTGAGCAATAAGGTGGCAGATGGTGTATAATGTGGGGAAATGTGAGGTTATTCATTTTGGTAGGAAGAATAGAAAAACAGTATATTTTTAAAATGGTGAGTAACTATTAAATGTTGGTGTTCAGAGAGATTTACGTGTCCTTGTACAGGAAACACAACATGCAGGTACAGCAAACAATTAGGAAGGCAAATGGCACGTTGGCCTTTATTGCAAAGGAGTTGGAGTACAAGAGTAAGGAAGTCTTACTACAATTGTACGGGGCTTCGGTGAGACCACACCTGGAGTACTGTGCACAATTTTGGTCTCCTTATCTGAGGAAGGGCATACTTGCCTGAGAGGCAGTGCAACAAAGGTTCACTAGATTGATCCCTGGGATGAGGGGGTTGTCCAATGAGGAGACATTGAGTAGAATGGGCTTATACTCTCTGGAGTTTAGAAGAGTGAGAGGTGATCTCATTGAAACATATAAAATTCTGAGGGGGATTGACAGGGTAGATGCTGAGAGGTTGTTTCCTCTGGCTGGAGAGTCTAGAACTGGGGGGGATAGTCTCAGGAAAAGGGGTCAGCCACTTAAGACTGAGATGAGGAGAAATTTCTTCACTAAGAGGGATGTGAATCTTTGGAATTATCTACCCCAGAGGGCTGTGGATGCTGAGTCATTGAGCATATTCAAGGCTGAGATAGATAGATATTTGGACTCTAGGGAAATCAAGGGATATGGGGATCAGGCGGTAAAGTGGAGTTGAGGTCGAAGATCAGCCATGATCTTATTGAATGGCGGAGCAGGCTCGAAGGGCCGTATGGCCTATTCCTGCTCCTAATTCTTATGTTCTTATGTTTTATATAATGTAGGAAATGCAGCAGTCAATTTGTGCACAGCAAACTCCCACAAAGAACAATGTGATAATGACCAGATAATCTGTTCTAGTGGTGTTCATTGAGGGATTAAATATTGACCAGGACACTGGGGAAAACTCCCCTGCTCTTCTTTGATATAGTGCCAGGGGATCTTTTACATCCACCTGAGAGGGCAGACGGGGCCTCAGTTTAACATCTCATATATAAAAATACATAATATAGAATCAGTGATTTAAATTATAAACACATAATATAATAATTTGCTATTTATTTACTTTATAAATACAAAATATAGTGTCCATAATTGACATTATTGATAATCGCATTGTCTGATTTGGGTTATTTCCTCTATAAATACATAGCATAGTGTCAGTTATTTACATGATAAAACCATAATATAGCACCCGTGGTTTACCCTGTAAGTATATAATGGATTGATCAACATTAGAGAGACCTACGAAAAATTCACCTACCTGTATGGGCGATTTGCCTAGCCCCGATAGAGCGCAGGATCCTTTGGGACTCTCACAGGAAAAGGGCAGCGCTGATAATACAGCCCAGGAAACCATTCATGGGGGCCCTGGGGAAATTGGCCAAGTCCCTATATGGCCAGTCCACTCCTGCTTACCTGTGCTCTGAATAGCGATTGTGCTTCATCCAGGGACATCAGACAAAGAATGAAATCAAGGTGTTAAACTCCCTCACAAAAAGAATAATTGAGCAAGTGGTAAATCGAATTAGTTTGAATTAAAAGAAGATTTCTCTGTAACTATATTTTAAATCAATCTAAATATGAAGCATAATTACGCTCTGAGGCTAAAATCTTTTGCATATTTACCCACACTACAAAACTGGGACTGAATTGGCGACATCACTCGGAGAGGCCCCAGGGTGGCTGGTATGGGCAATGGGAAAATGTCACACTGGTGCAACATCTTCTGAGGGTGGGTCTGAGGCACATTTTTGGGGCAGAGTAGAGGGATCTTTACTCTGCAGATAACTGTGATAAAAACTGGGGCCTTAAATGGAAACTGCCCCATTCCCCAGCACTGACATCACTCACCCTGATGGAAAGAAATCACAAAATCTCAGACCGAATACACAAGTACTGAGCAAAATGTGATACATTTTGACAATCTGGATTCTGAATTAATTAATGGGTTTTAAATAAATAACGTCAGTTTACAGCATTTCTCTTTTAAGCACCATTAATTGCACCATTTCTATTGTATCCACTGTTTAGGTTTCGGTTTGGCTTTCATTGCCTACCCAGAGGCTCTTGCACAGTTGCCGTGGGCACCTTTATGGTCCATTTTATTTTTCTTCATGCTGGTCACTCTGGGACTCGACACTCAGTTTACAGCTTTCGGTAAGAGTGACATTAATTCATTGAACCAATCACTTCTCACTTTTATAAAAAGGAAGTGATGTAAAGTATTAGGTTTATAATATAAGGTGAGAAATTACTGTTGGTGATGTAAGTGGATAAATGCTTAATGCGTTTGTGCATTAATCTTCTGCTCGCTGTCTTAATGGAGCATGCACCTGTGTGAGGAACGATCCCTACCTGATTGAGTAGGCTCGAGGTGCACCAGATATTGGGCCTCATTTAAATGAGACCAGTGAGCTGTGGATATCTGCTGGACATCCCCAGGCAGCACACCGGCGAAGAGGCTTTGGATTTCAGGCCGCTGCATTGCCAACAGTGGCCCTCAGGTAGGTCGTTAAAGGAGAAGCAAGCGGGAGGGGAGCGACCCGCAAAGGGAGGCTTTGATCTCTGACATTCATGAGGTGCTGGACGATGGATTGGGTGAAATCCACACCAGAGGGAGCAGTGGCTGCTGCTGCAGCAAAGACATTTAGTGAATGGCGGGAAACATCGTGTTCATTCTGGCTTTGACAATAAAGCCTGATTTGATTGTGACTTTGTTCTGCAAATGTAAGGAGTTTCAAATACCAGAAATGCCCATCTCACTGCTCGGGACAGCAAGCACAATAAAGGTGAGAGTACAGCCCCATCTCCTCTGGATGGATGTTGTCTATTCCATCCCAGCCCCCCAGTCCAGGACTGAGAACATCTTCAGCTTCCTCTGTACAGAGGCCACCCATGGATGGACCTGCAATTGCTTTAACTCTCCGAGAGAGAAGGCAGGCTAAGTCTCCCAGTCACGACTCTGGGGCAGTGTCCCTCTGTGGGATCATTGCTTGGAACATTGCCTCTCCCTGAAACCTCTTGCTGGGCATGGAGGCAAGATTGTCCCCCCCATTCCCCTCCTCATCCTCCTTATTACAGCCCCAGAAAAGACCATCGGGATACTGAAACCATCCACTAGTCTCATTGACACTGGTGTCCTGGAGGGAAGGCTGCAATGCCCTGCACTGAGGGTACTCTTGAGCTTTAGTCCTTCTCTCCACTATGGTACAGTAGCACCAACCTCACAGAGGAACTCACTGCAAATGGCTTCAAAACACAGCCTGAGAAAGGAAGCACTGAAATTATCAACCTGCTCCACCAGGGTCAGATCATCAGATTCCTGTGTTCCTGGTGCAAACACGGCTTAAACCAAGATCACTAAAATAAATCATTTGGTCATTAATCTCATTGAACTCTGTGAGAGCTTGCTGTGTGAAAATTGGCTGCCATGCTTCCCTACATTACAACAGTCGCTACACTTCAAAAAGTGCTTTGGGACATCCAGAGGTCGTGAAAGGTGCTATATAAATGCAAGTCTTTCTTTTTCTCTTTCAGCTCAAGCAAGCCTTGTGGTGATATTCTGCTGATAATCTTGTAAAGTGCTAACAGGCTGACCCCATCAGAGAGTGTGCTCATCCGCCTAGAAATTTTGGCAATTGGGCGTTCGATGGGTGCAGGGTTATATCTTCGACATTGGGTCTCAGGCCTCATTTCCGTGAAGTGGGCGAACTGCGGAGTGTGAGAGGCCGCTCACCCAGCGTAGCACGTTTGATGATCGGGCTGCTGCAATGCTATGTGAGGAAGAGGGGCAATTGGGCCGGGAGGTAACGGTGGTGGGGTTGTTGAACTGGGAACATCAGTTGCCTGCGTTCTTTGAATGTGGGGTTGAGAGGAGCACGTCTGCTCCTCTTGACTCCACATTCAGGTAAGTATATTTTAAACACTGACCTTGTTGCTTGCAGCCTACATGAACCGGCGCTGGCTGCATCAGAGAAAACCAATCTTGCAGTGGGGGCCTCAAACAGTCGTTAGGCCCCTTATTTGCCTATTCAAAGATGCTAACACCTGTTTCAATAGTTGGCACTGTAATCTGTTTTTGGCCATTACCAATATGGCAGGTGACGCACTTCTGGCTCATTCTGCTTCCTTATCTGATTAACAGCTTTCGTACAGAGTTCCCACAGGAACCAACCTCTCAGCCTCTCGAAGCATGCTGGTATTTTAAATTTGGTCAACTTGTAGGTTTGGTCAAGTTATAGCAAATTCTTACAGCAAATGGCTTATTCTTACAACAGGGTGATGCACCGGGGACAAGTGGGCTGCAGCAAGCCCCGGGGGGAAGGGTAGCTCGGGGGCCAGCTCCCTGGAGGTCGAGTTCATGCGCGAGTTCCACTGCACAGGACTCAGATGAGGATTTCGATGGGGAGGTGTTTAGAAGAATGGTGATGAGCATGCAGACGGAGATGATAGGTGCAATGGCAAGGGTGCCCGAGAGCCTGTCGGCAATGATAATTAGCGTGGAGGAGTCTGCCTCCAACATTGCACAAGGCTCTGTGCACTCCATGGAGCCCATCATTTCCAGTCTGCAAAGGATGGTAGACTCCCAGAGAGACCATGGTGACCCAGACCTGATGCTGCGTGTGATGGATGATCTGGCAGCTTCCATTGCAGCACAGGCAGAAGCGACGCAATGTTTTAGTGCTGTAATGCAGTCTTTGCTTAGTGGCATCCAAGCTCAGACTGCTCTCATGCACTCTCAGCTTGATGCCACACAAGCTGTGACTGCTGCCATCATGGCTGGGTCTACTGCCATTGACCAGGGCTTTCACAGTGTCGCAGCAGGCCAGCAAGCTGTGCTCCAACAGATTGCTAGGGATGCTGAGGAGCTGCTCCGGGGGAGTGGCAGTGGGTCAGTGGAGCAGAAACCTGCTGTCCTCTCTCAGGATGACAGCATTCCTGCTCCCACAACTGGCACTCCACCATTGTCCTTGTCACTGCCTGTCATCCAGCCAGCCCAGACTGCTGCTGCCCATGCTGAGGTGGTACAGTCTACAGCCGGGCCTTCTAGGCCCAGAGCTGGTCGAGGGCATCCTACAAGGCCATCTGAAAACTCCCGCACGGACACTCAGCAGCCTTCCACCAGCCCTGCTGCAGCCACAGGGCCAACACTTCATAGGAGCACTCGAGTAGGCAAAGGAACAGTAATGAGAGGCAATAAGGGATTGCACAATGGTGAATAGGTAATATTTTTAGTGTAAATATGTGTTCTCTGATTATTGTTCAATTTATTAGTTTAGTTTGCATTATTTTGTGGTCTCTCTCATTTCAGCTTTGCGCTGTGATATGACATGCGACAGGGATGGAATGATGGGGATGTGGTGAGCAACGGGGTTGTGGGGTTTAATTTATTTGAACCGCAGTCTGATGAGCCGGTCACGAGCTGACCTTCCGGAAGGCCAATTGAGTGACTGCCTCCTCCCTCGCTCCTGTTCCTCCTCCTCCTGCAATCCCTGGTGGCAAGGGCTGGGCTCTCATGATGGCCAAGTTGTGGAGCATGCAGCAGACTACCATGAAATGGGACACCCACTGGCCGAGTACTGGAGGGCCCCTCCCAAGTGGTCAAGGCAGCGGAACCATTGCTTGAGCACCCCGATGGTCTGCTCAATGATGTTCCTGGTGGCAGCATGGCTCTCATTATATGAGTGCTGGGCAGGAGTGTTGGGGTTGCGGAGGGGAGTCATGAGCCAGGTGGCGAGTGGATAGCCCTTGGCTCCGAGCAGCCAGCCGCGAGTGTGATGTGGTGGCTGGAAGAGTGCTGGCACACCGGTCTGGCACAGAATGAAGGCATCGTGGCTGCTGCCAGGATATCGGGCATTGACCGTGAGGATTCGCTGTGTGTGGTCAAACACCAACTGCACTTTAAGTGAGTGGTAGCCTTTGCGGTTACGGAAGATCTCAGGATTATTATGCAGTGCCCGCAAAGCCACGTGAGTGCAGTCAGTGGCGCCCTGCACCATGGGGATGCCCGATATCCTGGAAAAGCTACATGCATGTTTGTCCTGCTTCTTTCTGGTGATGGGAAACGAAATGTAATCCGTTCTCCTACTGTAGAGAGCATTTGTGACCTCCTGGATGCAGCGATGGATGGCAAACTGTGAGATGTTAGCTCTGTCTCCTGTTGCAGGCTGGAAGGAACCGCTGGCGAAGAAATTGAGGGTGATGGTGACCTTGACTGCCTGAGGCTGGAGGTCTGGCTGCAGGAGGTGGCAGAGTTCTGTGACCACCTCCTTGGTGAAACGGAGCCTTCTAATACACTGTTCCTCGCTTAATTGGAGGTAGAAGTGCTCTTGGAATACCCTCAGAGGGTAAGGCCTCCTGTTGAGAGCACTCATGGCCCTTCTCCTCCCTTTGGGCACATGTTCTAATCTTTCTCACAGCCTCCGCTCCCTCCGCCGTAGATTCTGGAGGGTGAGGTCGACTGCCAGTACAGCCCCCATTAATGTAACCAAGTGTAGCACTTTGATATGTTGCAAGAATAAATGTAACTAATTGTTAATAGCCACAACACACCTGATACTAAACAACCTTTAAATGACTGAATTAAACTGTTGCACAATTTCAAACTGACAAAGAAACAGTGAAACAGCACTAACCTGGCAGCTGCAATTCATTACTCATGATCCCTTTGACATGAATCTGTCATTCAAGACTTATGAAATAATACTGAGTGGCCTGTGGGTGGCGCTGTCCAGGGAGAGTATAAATACTCGGGCACGGACCCATCTTGCGCAGGATATTCTTAACCAGAACTAGTGAAGGACACAACTAGATCTCCATGTTGAAAAACAGTTGATTAAAGCTTTGTTTAACGCTTAGACCAAGTGCCTAGTAGTTTACGTACATCAATTTAATCAACTGGACCTGCTGCACGCTCTGAGTGGTTTTGGGAACAGACGGCTATCACTCAAACGGTAGAAGGGAACCAGACGTAGTAATCAATCCATCATGGAGAAACTACTCCAACCCACCCGTCTTGACCTGGACCCGAATTCACCTACAACTGCTAAGGTATGGAAACACTGGTATCGTACCTTCAGCAACTTCCTCAGGGTGTGTGGTGAGAATGTTCCTGATAAGTTAGAGATACTTGCCAATTATGTATCCCCTTGTGTTTGCCTATATCGAAGACTTTATAGACAATGACTCCGCTATCCGAATACTACAGCAACTATATGTTAAGGCCCCAAACAAAACTTTTGCTCGGCATCTACTGGCCACAACTCGACAACAACCCGGGGTATCACTTGACGAATTCCTTCAAAAGCTTCGCAGGCTCAGCAAAGATTGTAATCTAAAGGCTGTCTCAGCTGAGCAGTACCAGGAGGAGTTAATTCGTGATTCTTTTATTAATGGAATTGTGTCTCCCTTCATACACCAGCGTCTGTTGGAGAATAAAACCCTCGAGTTACAAGCTGCCTATGACCAGGCATATTCTCTGGACTTGGCAAAAAAAAATGCAGATGCCTATCTTTTACCACGTGCACGGACTGCTGCTATCACTTTTAGTGACTCCTCCGATAAGCCTCAGGCGGAAGCCCTCACTGATGATGACTCTATCCTAGCTGATGACGACCCTACCCTAGCAGCATCTTGGCAATCTAAAAGGAAGTGTTTCTTCTGTGGAGGTGCATTTCACTATAGGAAATTTTGTCCTGCTCGTAATGCAACCTGCAATCATTGCAGTAAGAAAGGCCACTTCTCGAAAGTATGTCAGTCAAGAGCATCTTCTAGGGTTACAGCTGCTATCTATAAAACTGCTCCCCCCGCTGAGAGCCACTACTAATGTTGCACCTGTCATCTATAAAACTGCTCCTCCCCCAAGAGCCACTACTAATGTTACAGCTGTCAAGGATAAAACTGCCCCTCCTCCAATCACAGCTGTTTTTCCCCAAAAGCCTGTCCCATGCAGCCACAAAGGTTTCGGTAAATGGACACATTTTGAGTGCATTAATCGACTCCATGCAGCTCTGAGAGCTTCATCAGTGAGCAGGCTGTCAGTAAGTTAAAACTGCATATTTACCCCTCGGACAGGGAAATTGCAATAGCTCTGACGACACTGACCACCAACTCTTCCGGCTTTTGTCTTGTCGACTTTATTCTCAATGGCCGCACTTACTTCTCTACCCGGCTCGGTGTGCACAAAAACCTATGCAGTGATGTGCTCCTGATACAGGATTTCCAGAAACAACACAAAAGACTCACTTTCGAGTTTGGAGGATCAAAGCCGGAGCTTACTATTTCCAAAGTACCCTTTTGTGCACTTTCGGCGGCTTCGCTCGACGAGCCCTCCTTGTTTGCCAATCTTTCCCCCCGATGTAAGCCCATATCCACTAAATCACGACGTTTCAGCCAAGATGACCTATCCTTTATCGAGGCAGAGATCTCTCGCCTTCTAGCTGATGCTATCATTGAGCCATGTTCATCTTCCTGGCGAGCTCAAGTCGTCGTCGTCAAAAATCCTCTGAAGCAACACAAGAAATGTCTTTGCATCGATTACTCACAAACTATTAACCAGTATACCGACCTGGATGCCTACCCACTACCACGCATCGATGACATGGTCAATAACCTTGCTAACTACAAGGTATTTTCAACTTTTGACTAAAAGAGCGCATACCATCAAGTACCGTTAAAGGACTCTGACAAAAAATATACGACCTTTGAGGCCAATGGTCGGCTTTACCAGTTTTGTCACCTTCCATTTGGGGTCACCAATGGGGTGGCCGTCTTTCAACGGGCAATGGATAGCCTAGTCAAACAGGAAAACTTAACGGACACTTTTCCATATCTGGATAATCTCACCATTGCTGGTCATGACCAGAAGGAGCATGATGCCAACCTCCAGAAATTTCTTGACGTTCTCCGTCATCGCAACTTAACCTTAAATGAGTCCAAATCTGTGAAATCAGTACCATCAGTCAACATCCTTGGCTACTGGGTGGGCTATGGTGTCATCAAACTGGATCCGGAGCGACTTTGTCCGCTTCAGGAGCTCCCTCCTCCTACGAATCTCAGCTCTCTTCGTCGGGCCCTCAGCATGTTCGCCTATTATGCGAAGTGGATACCTCACTTTTCTGACAAGATCCAGCCCCTGCTTCAGGTGAAGTCATTTCCGTTGGAGGCGAGGGCTATTTCAGCTTTCGACCTCCTCAAGCAACAACTGGAAAAAGCCACGCTTCATTCCATCGATGAAAATCTCCCTTTCGTGGTCGAGTGCGATGCATCAGAGGTGGCGATCTCGGCTACCTTGAATCAAGGCGGTCGACCCGTTGCATTTCTGTCCAGAACGTTGCAGGGTAGCGAGCTCCATTATCCTCCTGTCGAGAAGGAGGCTACGGCTATCATCGAAGCAGTACGTAAATGGAATCATTTTCTCGCTCGTCGCCATTTCATGCTCATAACCGATCAGCGCTCTGTGGCCTTTACGCTGGATAACCGGAAATGCACTAAAATCAAGAATAACAAAATACAGCTCTGGAGGATGGAATTGGCCGCCTTTGGCTACACCATACAGTATCGACCCGTCAAGGAGAATGTGGCCCCGGATACCCTCACGTGTGCATTCTGCTCTTCCATGTCAACTTCGACTCTTGCAGATCTTCATACTGACTTATGCCATCCTGGCGTTACCCGTATGTTGCACTTTGTGCGATCTGAAAATCTCCCATTTTCTACGGAAGACGTGAAAAGAACATGCTCCACTTGTAGAATTTGCGCGGAATTAAAACCGCAATTCTTCCATCCGTCGGATGGCTCACTCATACACGCTACACAGCCTATGCAGCGACTCAGCATTAACTTTAAAGGGCCATTGCCTTCCTCAACGCGAAACACCTACTTGCTTACTATGGTGGACGAATATTCACGCTTTCCCTTTGCTTTCCCCTGTCCCAATATGCTTACTTCCACAGTGATCAAATGCCTCGATCAGGTCTTTTCCCTTTGCGGTATGGCCAATTTCATCCACTCTGATCGGGGTCCCTCCTTCATGTCAAGCGAACTCAAAAGTTATCTTTCCCAACGGGGAATCGCCACAAGTAAAACGACACCGTATCATCCAATTGGAAATGGACAGGTTGAGAGATAGAACACTATCATTTGGAACGCTGTTCGTCTTGCACTGAGGTCACACAATCTATCAGACCAGCAGTGGGAAACTATGCTCCCTGACGCATTGCATTCCATCAGGTCTCTTCTTTCTACATCCACCAATGTTACTCCTCACGAATGATTCTTCGGGTTCCAGCATCGCTCCACTCATGGGACATCCCTACCATCATGGTTGGCAGCTCCTGGCTCCGTGCTGCTCCGAAGATTCGTCCGATCCTCCAAGAGTGATCCCCTCGTCGACGAGGTGGAACTAACAGATGTCAATCCTACATACGCGTACGTGCGGTACCCTGATGGCCGGGAGTCCACAGTTTCACTTCGGGATCTGGCTCCCTGCCCAACCGGTCCCACGGACCCAATCGATAGAGAGATCCGTATTAATGATGCCAATACTCCGCGCTCCTCCGAGGATGACGCCCTACCCGGGACATCAAGGGATCTGCCAGCTACTCCGCTGGATCAACCCGGGGAACAGAGCGCTCCCCGCGGGATGGCCACCCGAAGCCAGGACGCCGGTCAATCACCGGCTACTGAACAGGATGAAGCCAGCTCTGCACCTGTGGGGGCCCGCACCCGGAGTCACTATCTCCCCAGTCCCCCTCAGGTCGATCGAGGCGACACGGGCTCTGCCAGCCCGCTGGTACGAACCAAGTGACCTGGGGACCAAGACACAGTCCGAAGAGACGTGCCTTCCAGCCGCAAACGGAGATCCAAACGACTGCGGCTATTCGTAATCTGATTACTCCGATAAAAGGAAGTCGTCGGACTTCCAATCCTTCAGGCGGGAAGAATGACATGAATCTGTCATTCATGACTTATGAAATAATACTGAGTGGTCTGCGGGTGGCGCTGTCCAGGGAGAGTATAAATACTCAGGCACGGGCCCAGCTTGCGCGGGACATTCTTAACCGGAACTAGAGAAGGACACAACTAGACCTCCATGTTGTAAAACAGTTTATTAAAGCTTTGTTTAATGCTTAGACCAAGTGCCTAGTAGTTTTCTTATGTCACCCTTTAAATAGCACCCCTGGAGCCGGCATCCGCCTGCTTGACACCTCCTCTCCTTCTCTGGGTGTGGCGCTCAGGCAGAGGGCGAAAATGAATTTGGCAGATCCGTCATGAGTAGCCTGGCTCTGAGGTCCCTGGCAGTAAGTCATAGCGGTAGCACAACGGGGGAGGGGGGGGGGGATTTGCCGTGCGGCGCTGGATTCACCTCGCCAGGCGCTAATGGGAAGCGCTAACCAAATGAATTTTTCCCCCTAGGCCTGTTAATGAACCTGTCCTGTGGGCCTGTGTACCTTTCCTCCACCTCGGTCTTAGGGATGTGAAAGGGTATCATCAGCCACGACAGCAGGGGGAAGCCTCCTCACCAATTATTCATTCTTTAACTGGGCCCCTATGCCCTAGCATGCATGCTATCACTGAATTATGCGCAATGAAATCATTGTAACAGGATGTGCAGTTGGACATCACAGACTATGTGCCCATTGAGGGAGTGGAAGTGCTTTCTGTTGATGGAGCTTTGCGAGTTCTGAAGGGGAGCCTTCAGTGCCACATGAGTTCCGTCAATCACTCCGAGCCCTCAGGGGAAGCCAGCAATTCTATAGCTCAGTGCCCTCGTCCTTTGCTTCACCACAGACATTCCAAATTTAATGAACTCCCCAGCCCTACAGATCAGGGTGTTAGTGATCTGTTCAATGCTGACCCTCACTGCCCCCTGACTGATCCAGCACAGTTTCCCCTGTGGATGCCTGGAATGATCCGGAGCTGTAAAAGTTGAGGGTTGTGATCACCTTCACTTCCATTGTGAGGGCTCTACAGAACATGGACCGAGGCTTCAAGTCATCGCGGAGCAGGTCAGACAGTCGGCTGATGGCCTCCTTTGTGAATCACAAATGGTGCAAATTCAGCTTCTCCGACATCTCCAGAAATGTCAGTCGAAGTTTACACACTCTCTGGGCAGAGTATCTGCGAATGTGATGCAGTCTCCTCCTGTGGTTCTTCACTCTTCGGGCCTCCTGCATCTGGTTCTGTTCCTCTTCTTCCTCCAATACAGGAAAAGGCAGGGGTACAGCTCTAAAGTGAGCCATCTTTCTTAATTTACTCAAGAATTAATGCATGATGGTGTCCTGCAGCAGCAAGATATCACGATGGCTTCAATTCTCTACCTGGTCAGCTGATCTGTGTTTGCTTCAGGTGACCACGGGTCTCTGTGCACCTGAGAATCTCAACACAATGTTAAGAGACCCCCCCACCAAACAAGCGCAATTGGAGGATATTTGCATCTGAGTCATAGAGTTATACAGCACAGAAAGAAGTCCTTCGGCCCATCGTGTCCGCGCCGGCCATCAAGCCCTATCTATTCTAATCCCATTTTCAAGCACTTGGTCCGTAGCCTTGTCTGCTATGGCGTTTCAAGTGCTCATCTAAACGCTTCTTGAATTTTGTGAGGGTTCCTGCCTCTACCACCATTTCAGGCAGTGAGTTCCAGATTCCAACCACCCTCTGGGTGAAAGTTTTTCCTCAAATCCCCTCTAAACATCCTGCCCCTTACCTTGAAACTATACCCCCTGGTTATTGACCCCTCTACTAAGTGGAAAAGTTCCTTTCTATCTACCCGATCTATGCCCCTCATAATTTTGTACACCTTAATCAGGTCCCCCCTCAGCCTTCTCTGCTCTAAGGAAAACAACCCCAGCCTGTCCAGTCTCTCTTCATAGCTGAAGCCCTCCAGCCCAGGTAACATCCTGGTGAATCTCCTCTGCGAATGTGGATACTCAGAGGAACGCTGGAACAGGAGTAGGACATTGAGCCCCTCGAGCCTGTTGTGCCATTTAGTTACATCTTGGCAGATCTATACCTCAACTCTATTTACCTCCCGTTGCTCCATATCCCTTGATACCCTCACCCAACAAAAATCCATCAAGCTCAGTCTTGAAAGCTCCAATTGACCCCCAGCATCTACAACCTTTTTGGGGGAGAGAGTTCCAGATTTCCACTACTCTTTATGTGAAGAAGTGCTTCCTGATTTCACTCCTGAATGGCCTAGCTCTAATTTTAAGATTATGCTTCCTTGTTCTGGATTTCCCCACCAGAGGCAATAGTTTCTCTGCATCTACCCTATCAAATCCCTTTATCACTTTAAACACCTCGAGTAGGTCACTCCTCATCTTTCTAAACTAAAGGAAATAAAAGCCAACTTTATGCAACCTGCCCATATAACTCAACCCTTTAAGCCCTGGTTATCGTTCTGGTGAATCAGCATTGCACCCCTCCAAGGCCAGTCTATCCTTCCTGAGGTTCAATGCCCAAAACTGAACACAGTACTGCAGATGGAGTCTGACCAAGGTTCTGTACAACTGCAGCATAACTTCCTCCCCTTTGTATTCCGATCGCCTTGAAATAAAGGCCAACATTCCATTAGTCTTCTTGATTGCTTTTTGTACCTGTGCACTAGCTTTTAGTGATTTATGTACATGGATACCTAACCCTTTTGCTCCTCCACAGCTTCTAGTTTCTCCCCATTAAGTAAATATTGTGAGTTGTCTTTCTCAGACCTAAAGGGGATGACCTCACATCTCCCCACATTGAACTCCATCTGTTATAGTTTTGCCCACTCACTTAGCCTATGTCCCCTTGTAACTTCTTGCTCCCATCTACACAACTTACTGTGCCTCCTAACCTAGGATGCAGGAGGCTGGGGATCTGGGAGAACTGGATTTGGGAGGTGGGGGTGGTGGGAGAGGGGTCTGCTGCAGTATGTGATTGACAGCAATGCAGGGAACTGGGATTTGGGGCTAGTGCAGATGCCTGTGGTGTATGGAAGTCCTGAAGGTCAGTACACTGATGGGGACTGGACACAGTCCAGCATAACTTAGCTGGGCCCCAAAAGAAACAATGGGCAAGGGCAGAGCTCAAGTAAAAAATGGTACAACTGGCTCCTACAGTCTAAGGATCTGAGATTGTTCTGCCTCGGAATACATCGACGACAATTTCATTCTGTGACTTGTATGATACGACTCAAATGTGCACAGGTTAAGTAAGGAGTGGAGCAGAGCTGCTGGAGGAGACTGAGCAGGATTGAAATGTGGGTCATTCAACTCTTTCTTGTGTGACACTGGCATTGAGATTGGAGCATACGCCATATAACTGTTATTTGTCCATGAGCAACTTTTGGTGATAAACGTATTTACCACTGTATTAATAAAACTAACCATTTTACCACTCTTAAATACATCAAGGAATACTTTTTAATGGAAAGAACAATAAAGAAACAATTACGTTTTATTACGCTGCTCCATTGCGCTGGTTCATTGAAGATTTTATGTTTGTGATTATGTAAATGATTTTTAATGAAAACTTGAACTGCAACCTAACCAGTGCAATTTCAAGCGCATTTTGGGCACAATTTCCTGATTGCACCCCAAGCAGCAATTCTACTGCAGAGTAACCGATTCACACCCATTTGAAAAGAGGTGGGCTGATCCTGCTGCAGTGTCAGGGGTCAGCCTAATTATCATAATAATGTAAAGCTCCTGGTATTATGAATGCTAGTGATTGGGAGCTTGCTGTTTGGTGGTGGTGCCGACTCAGTCCCTGCAGCACTGAAAATCTGGCAACAGCTTTAAGGAGCCACAACACACTGAAACTAGTTTTGGATGCAGAACCAAAAGTGTTCAAAGAATGGCTGGGAGGTCAGCGAGCAACTGGAGTCCTCAGCTTCACAGAGGAAGTCATGGGATGGTTTTGTCATGAAGTCAGGCAGAGGAGGGTGGCATTACTTGGCACAGAGTGACAGAGGCCCACAAGAAGAGCTGCAGTGGACGAAGGTGACCAGCACAACTGGTGCCAAGTGTAACACAGCATACATGCAGCTCACTGCCAGGAGACATTTAATTATTTTACCAGCTCTGGCAAAGTTAATGGAGCCACTCACACCTTTGAAGAATGCCAGCCACTTAACCACCTTCCCTTTTACTCAAGAGTGCTTGAATAGATCACCATTAATGCCCAGGAGGCCATGCAGATCTCCTTACACCCCCAGTCTTCACCTGGAAGTGCCATTCACTAACAACCCTATGTGCATTCACTTTACTAAAACCCTCACGTGAATTGAAATTGCATGTTGGATGTGCTTGTCACTGCCCCTCAGCATGCCAACACTTGGGTTTTACTATAGTTCATAGTAAACAAAGACTTAATAGATCGCTTTTTCAAGAAGACAACACATAATAACAGAAAGAGATTGGTGACAGGTGGTCGAGCCTCCCCTTCAACGTCTTCCCTCTATGAGGAGCAAGCTCTTTAGATCCAGCTGCAAAAGGTCATCGGGGGAGTCTGAGACAGGGAAGCAGGAGGGGATGTGCTAGCTGCAGGTTTAGGCTTCTATTCCTAGATCATGAAACTCTCATGCTAGTTTTACTGAAAGTAAAATACAAACTTTGCTCAGCAACCCATTCTAACCTCTCTTCCTCCTCTAGATGTGCCCAAAGAAGCAAAGGAAGAAGACAGTATGAAAAAAATGCGAGAAGACAGGAGGCAGATGCAAGTAAAGTTGTGAAATGGAGGGAATATATTTTGGGGGAAAATAGGGAATGAGAGTACACATTCAAAGAAAGAAGCTGAAGGGTGTAGATGAACAGAGACCTCAGGTCTCAAATGCATAATCCCCTGAAAAAGCAAATGAAGGTAGATAAAGTCATTAAAGAGGAAAGGGTTATAGTATTTGGGATTTCATAAATAAGGGCATGGAGCACAAGAGTAAAGAGCTGATGATAAATTGGTGCAAGGCAATGGCTAGGCCATTATTAAAATACTGAGGGCAGTTTTCGGTGCCGCTTTATAGAAAGGGCATTAAAGCCATAGAGAGCGTACAGCATAGATTGACCAGGATGATGCCAGGGGGGGAAACTGTAGTTATGAGGAGACTTAAGATACTTGGAGTATTTCCACTGGAGCAGAGAAGGCTAAGGAGATTTAATGGGAGTTTTTTATGGAAGGTTTTGACAGGAGCCAGGAAATTCCTCAGAGCTAATCCTGCTGCGTCACTGTAACTTCACCGCAAGTGTGGTGGAAACTCCACTGGCGGAGCAGGATTAGCTCTGAGAAATCTCTTGGCTGGAGTGAATAGGGAAGGGCTATTTCCACTGATTGGAGAGTCAATGACCAGGAGGTCATCAATTTAAAATTGAGAGTGGGGAGAGGTTTGGAGAAATTTCCTTGTGCAATGGGTTGTTGGGAGCGTAGAATGATTTGTCACAGGGAGATGTTAGAATCACAGAGCACAGGAGGCAGTTCAGCCCATCATATCTGTGCCCGCTCTCTGAAAGAGTGATCCAATTAGTCCCGCTCCCCTGCTCTTTCCCCATAGCCCTACAAGTATTTAATTTTCAAGTATTTATCCAATTCCCTTTAGAAAGTTACTACTGAATCTGCTTCCACTGTCCTTTCAGGCAGTGCATTCCAGATCACAACAACTCGGTGCGTAAAAAGATTCTCCTTATTTCTGCTCTGGCTCTTTGCCAATTACCTTCAATCTGTGTCCTCTGGTTACCGACCCAGCTGTCAATGGAAGCAGTTTCTCCTCACTAGATCAAAACCCTTCAATATTTTGAACACCGCTATTAAGCTTGAGGTGTTTGGCCGGGGGGTGCGGGGGGGGGGGGAGTGGTGGGAGAGCGAGTTCCCGATTTCCACTTCCCGTCGTGTGAAAAAATACTTGCTGATTTCACTCCTGAATGGAGATAGGGAGGTCAGTGAGGATGGGGGTAATGGATGAGCAGGACTTGGGCTGAGACAGGATGTGGGTGGCTGAGTTCTGGGCAAGTTGGCATTTATGGAGGATTGGGAAGCCAGCAAGTAACAAGTGTGACACAAACTAAAGTGTGTGTTTCACATTTTAATTTAGCATTTTTCAAAATAGAGCTTGAAACATTACTTTTTTCCACTTACTGTTTTTTCCATGTTTCCTTCATGGTTACGGTTTTAAAATACACAGCTTTTAGTAAAATAGCACAAATTATAATTCACCATCAACTTATATATATATATTCATATCAAAACTATCCTTACTCCATAGGTAGACATCCCATAGATTTAGGGTGTGAGTGTTTATATTACTATAAAACTGAAGACAAAGATTAAACTACTTTGCATCTTTCCTTTTTTACCATATATATAACACAAATTTTGTGTTACTAAAAACTTCTGCTCAAACAAACATACTTAAATTCAATGCTTTTGGCCAAAACTTGAATTATATCACAGCCCTTCTGGAAGTGACCATTTTTCCAATTGTTTTAATTTTAAATTCACGCCTCTTACAAAAGAGAGAGTATTCGACCACTCATCACCGGGAGATCGGCTAATAATATATTGGCCCAGAAATTGTGGTCGGAGGCTTCCCGCGGGCGAATGCCTCTGAGTCGCAAGAAAAGTACGAACCTACCTGGTGTCTCCGTACCTTCGGACTCTTGCGCTCCTGGGCCTGCAGGCGTATGCCTCTGTAGAGGCCCACGTAACCCAGGGGTGCATGCGGTTCGCAAGGGTCCCTGGCATCACGTGGGCCAGGGCCAACCAATGAGAAAGGGGGGTTCCCATTATGCTTATGGGGATTCCATTTACACACGGAATCCCCACAAAAAACACAATTACACACCAGTTAAATAAAAATAAATCATCACGTTTAAAATTAATTAAAATACAATTTAATTAAACATTTAAAAGAAAAATTTAATTTTTTGAAAACTCAATTTAAACATTTTTAAAGGGATTGTTTCCGCAACTCTTCCACCTAGAAGGACAAGGGCAGCAGGGGCATGGGAACACCACCACCTCCAAGTTCCCCTCCAAGTCACACACCATCCTGACTTGGAAGTATATCGGTAGGGATGGGCAATAAATTCTTCTCTTCTTAGGCAGTCCCTCAGAACTGAGGATGACTTGCTTCCACACTAAAAATGAGTTCTCAGGTGACTGATGAGTCCAATGCAGGACATAAAGTCTCTGTCACAGGTGGGGCAGATGGTGGTTGAAGGGGCGGGTGGGTGGAGTGCTTGGGTTGACGTGCGCTCCTTCCGCTGTTTGCGCTTGGCTTCCGCTTGCTCCCGGCAAAGAGACTCGAGGTGTTCTCACCTTCCCGGATGCTTCTCCTCCACTTTGAGCGGTCTTGGGCCAGGGATTCCCAGGTGTCGGAGGGGATGTTGCACTTTTTCAAGGAGGCTTTGAGGGTGTCCTTGAAGCGTTTCCTCTGCCCACCTGGGGCTCTCGTGCCGTGTCGGAGCTCCGAGTAGAGCGCTTGTTTTGGGAGTCTCGTATCGGGCATGTGGACGATGTGGCCCGTCTATCGGAGCTGATCGAGCGTGGTCAAAGCTTTGATGCTGGGGATGTTGGCCTGAGTGAGACCACTGATGTTGGTGCGCCTATCCTGGCAATGGATTTGCAGGATCTTGCGGAGGCAGCGTTGGTGGTACCTCTCCAGTGCTTTGAGGTGCCTGCTGTACATGGTCCATGTCTCTGAAGCATACAGGAGGACGGGAATCACTACTGCTCTGTAAACCATGAGCTTGGTGCTGGGTTTGAGGTCCTGGTCTTCAAACACTCTCTTCTTCAGGTGACCGAAGGCTGTATTGGCACACTGAAGGTGGTGTTGGACTTCGTCATCGACGTCTGCCCTTGTTGACAGTAGGCTTCCGAGGTATGGAAAGTGGTCCACGTTGTCCAAGGCCTCGTCATGGATTTTGATAATCGGGGGGCAGTACCGTGTGGCGGGGGCAGGTTGGTAGAGGACCTTTGTCTTATGGATGTTTAGTGTAAGGCCTATGCACTCGTATGCTTTGGTGAAGGTGTTGACGATGGTTTGGAGTTCGACCTCCAAGTGTGCGCAGACACAAGCGTCATCTGCATACTGTAAGTCGATGACAGAGGATGGGACGACTTTGGATCTGGACTGGAGGCGACGGAGGTTGAACAGTTTACCGTTTGTTCCGTAGATTAGCTCCACTCCAGCGGGGAGCTTACTGAGGGTGAGATGGAGCATTGCAGCAAGGAATAGCGAGAACTGTGTTGGTGCGATGACACAGCCTTGCTTGACCCCAGTCCGTACGTGAATTGGGTCTGTGGTGGATCCGTTGGTCAGGATCACGGCTTGCATGTCGGCGTGAAGCAGGCGGAGGATGGTGACATACTTTTGAGGGCAGCCGAATTTGAGGAGGACACTCCATAATCCCTCATGGTTGACAGTGTCAAAGGCTTTTGTGAGGTCAAAGAAGGCCATGTACAGCGGTTGGTGCTGTTCCCTGCATTTCTCTTGCAATTGATGCGCAGTGAAGATCATGTCCATTGTGCCCTAGTGGACAGAATCAGCATTGCGACTCTGGGAGGAGCTCTTCAGCCACTGGGAGAAGGCGATTGAGCAGGATTCTTGCGATGACTTTCCTTGTGGCAGACAGCAGGGAAACTCCTCTGTAATTACCGCAATCAGACTTGTCACCTTTCTTGAAGATGGTCACGATTACGACATCTCTGAGATCCCCTGGCATGCTCTCCTCCTTCCAAATAAGAGAAATGAGTTCAGGTATTCACACCAATAGTGCTTCTCCACCATGCTTTAGTGCCTCGGTGGGCATTCCATCTGCTCCTGAGGCCTTTGTTGTTCTTCAGTTGTCGGATGGCCTTTTCAACCTCATGCCGGCTAGGGTTGTGCTGAGGTGGTAGTGGGTAGCATGCTGTGGGATGGAGTTGAGGACACTCGCATCGAAGACAGAGTCTCGGTTAAGGAGATCTTCGAAGTGCTCCTTCCAGCGGTCACTGACTGCCTCTCTGTCCTTGAGTACCTCTCCGTTCTTGGCCCGTAGTGGGGTCGGACCTTGGGTGCACACCAACTCCCACACGGGCTTGACAGAGCAAGGTCTTGGTCCAATGACAGGGGTTCCAAGATGATTGGAGACCAGGCTCTGCTACATCGGCCGAGCACACACACAGTCCTACTGTCCTCCTCTCTCCTTCCCGCAGGTCCTCTCTGCCTGGGTTTCATAAGATGCAGTGTGGTCCTCCCGACCTCGCTGTTGATCCGTGCTGCACCTTCCCTGGGCCCCGACCCTGCTGCACCACTCCTGGGCCTTGACCTCGCTGAGGGGCTCATCCTCGCTACTGGGCCCTGACCTCCAAGGCAATGCTGGCCTTGCCAGCGACACCCACATCCCATGAATGAATTAAAAAAATATTGGGGCCAAAGATTCTGATGCCATTTGAAAAACAAGTTGACTTTGTACCTATGGTTCCCAAAGCTCTCCACCACTGGGGTTTTCCTCACCTCATGTCTGGATCTGTTGTAGACTACTTTGATAATGAGTGCCATGATTAATGAACAACTCAATTATCGTTGTAGCATGCGACTATCAGGATGGTAGAAGGCAAACTAGATGGACCGTGGTCTTTTTTGTCTAGCAGGTCCTATGTTCCATGAATATACAGCACTTTGTCTGTTTCCGTTGAAGTACAGACAATGATTAAAGAATCTGAATGCAAATATGTCCATCTCTATGACCTGTGACTGTCGCAACGTTTCAATTTACCTGATAAAGCTAATGCGAACACAAGCAGCTCTATTGTGTGAGATCATTCTCTTCCATTTAAATGGAGGTAACATTACATCCCTCAGATATTGGGAGTCTGGACAAAGACTCAAAAATAATTAGGTTGGATGTATTATGTATAAGAAAACAGGATTGTCTGAAAAATTATTTTTTTGTTGGCTACTAGATTTTGATTATTTAATCATTGTTTCTAGAACTGAATGTTGAAAATCAAAGGCAAACAATGAGCTCATTCATTCGCTGATGCAAGCCAAGTTAAGCCTCCAGTCACTGGCTACAATAGTGCTATCGTACTGATTAACACTATGGCATTCATTAAATAAAGAAACTTACTGTCAGTTACAATCTGGTTTACTGTTTAACTAAATATCCATGAGGCTTTGCACTGACTAAAAGATGAGAATCTGTATTCCCACCAACCCCTTTAAAACTGATTTGTTCCTAGTCAAATTCATTAGCTTGTTCATTTAACAAGGGCTCACATATTCCAACTAAAACTGAATAAATTTGCCCCTACCGCTAGTTGTTGGATTTTGGAGAACTTGTAAACACTGATCAGTGTACCTTCTGAAAAGTTCATTCTCCGCAACATTAAGGGTTCTATTCCTTTAATTATTACAATTCTCTGATAATTCCACCTTGCTGTTATTTTTCTAGACCTAGAACTAACAGAGGTTCAAGCAGACTTGATCACCCAACTGCAGTACCCCCTGAAAAAAAGTCAGCAAAAGTTATTAAAATAGAAATAGATGAAGAAAATCTGTATCAGTACTTACTTAAATTTAGATTTTATTCACCATTTATGCTGCTCCCGGATACTGGCACCTCTCGCTTGAACTATTGCATCAACATTTGGAGCAAAAGACTGGGCTGAGGCCTGCCTTGGATAAAAACATGAGGACCACTTGTCACGACAGAACTTTGTGCCCAAACCACTGACCCTGGAAGTGAATTTCACAGCCTCACAACTCTCTGTGTAAAGAAGTTTCTCTTGATCACTGTTATAAATCTCTTACATTTAATCTTGTATCTATGGCTCCTTGTCTTGACCCCTCAACCACTGGAAACAGCCTGCTTCTATCTATCCCAACCCACCATTCATAATAGCACCCTGGATTATGTTGAATATGAGAAGGATGAATCCGAACAGAAAGGGCATAAAGTCAGAATGGGCCTGAGACTGAGCCACCTACCTTTCTGGTCAGGAATGCACTTGTCTTGTTTCACTTCGTGTACTCCTGATGTTATACAACCACAACTGGCTGCCTCAGTGAATATTGCTGTAAACCACAAACACATAACACACTCTGCTGCACACACTGCCTGAAAGAGTGATAGAGCAGAGACCCTCATCATATTTAAAAGTACTTGGATATGCACTTGAAGTGCCATAACCTACAAGGCTACAGACCAAGAGCTGGAAAGTGGGATTAGGGTGGATAGCTCTTTGTCAGCTGGCACAGACAAGATGGACCGAATGACCTCCTTCTGTGCTGTAAATTTCTATGATTCTATGACACCTTGTAAGCATTATCTCTGGGTCCTCTACATTGGGGACTAAAACTGCAGAGAGAGGGGAAAAGAGGAGCCCGCCGTTCTCATGGCAACCTGTGTGCTTCACCCTGTAACCTTTACTGTTCCAATAAAGTATCTCCCTTTAGGCATCTTTCAAGGTTTTTTTGGATGGACTTTTCTCCCCGTTCAGAGTGACTATTGACAACATTAACGGTGACGTCGCAACATTAAGCGCTATTGACACTGGACGATTTTGGGTTAGTGGTTAGAATCGAGGTTGGTGATTGGGGCTGGCGGTTCGGGTGTTAGGGGCTGGGGAAATGTGTTAAACTTAGGGGTTAGGATTGAGGTTAGAAACGCCATTGTCACCAGACGCGTCCTGTTTCCACCTCCTGCAGACGAGACACAAACAGGCTCAGGAATTGTTCATTCCAGGAACCTTCTCCTGACCCGGGCCCGAGCTCCCCATAAACTGCGGCCCGGGCCAGTAGACTTTGGGGTTTGGGCCCAGGACCGGCGGCCCGGGGCGGCTTCTGACAATAACCCGCCGACCGGCCTCGGCCCGCCTGTCGCCTTCACTCGAGCTGGTGTCAGTCCCGGGCCCATTGCCAGGGCCGAGGCTCCGATTCCCGGGTCACAGGCTCAGGGCTCCCGGCACTGTGTCTCCGAGAGAAAGCTCAGCCTCACCGACATTTCGTCGCCCGCTCCGCCTCTGATGCTCGGAGGGAAAAGGCTGCAGCGCGGCGGACCTGTGATTGGAGGATCGGCGGGCGGAGCTGTGATTGGAGGATCAGCGGGCGGGGGAAGCTGTGATTGGAGGATCAACGAGCGGGGGGAGCTCTGATTGGAGCATTAGCGAGCGGAGGGAGCTGTGATTGGAGGATCAGCGAGCGGGAGGAGCTCTGATTGGAGGATCAGCGAGCGGGGGGGGAGCTGTGATTGGAGGATCAGCGAGCGGCGGGAGGAGCTGTGATTGGAGGATCAGCGAGCGGGCGGGAGCCGCTTTGGAAGGTTCCAGAGCTCGGGGTTGTCTCTGTCGAGGCTCCGGGACACTCGGGAAAAGTTGCCCCGATCAGTGCAGCTCTGATGGGAAGTCTGCGGACGGATGGCGGACCGTATGCTTGAAACCCTTGGGCCAGACACCGTTGGCCCGGATTTTCCAGGACCTATGACGACGTACGCATACCCAGCTGTAAGTGCCCCACAAGTTCCAGTGTGTATGCGCGAAAACCCAGAACTTGCGATCTGTCAAGATTCTGGTTTACCAGATCCTCCGTATCCTCGGGAAATGAAGCACTGCTGGTATTTGCCCAACTACTGCCCAGCGAATGCCCACGAAACTCTTACGCCTGGTAAAAGCAGGCGTAAGGTCTTTTACCAGCATAAGGGTTTAAATAAATATTAAAATAATTTAAAAAAATCATTTAAACATCCGAAAACCTTTAAAATTAGTTGAGGTTTTTTTTCCCATTCATTCTCGGGATGTGGGCGTCGCTGGCAAGACCGGCATTTATTGCCCATCCCTAGCTGCCCTTCAGAAGATGGTGGTGAGCCGCCTTCTTGAACCGCTGCAGTCCGTGTGGTGAAGGTACTCCCAAAGTGCTGTTAGGGAGGGAGTGGATGGTACACACTGCAGCCACGGTACGCCGGTGGTGGAGGCAGTGAATGTTTAAGGTGGTGGATGGGGTGCCAGTCAAGTGGGCTGCTTTGTCCTGGATGGTGTCGAGCTACTTGAGTGTTGTTGGAGCTGCACTCATCCAGGCAAGTGGAGGGAGTTCCATCACACTCCTGACTTGTGACTTGTAGATGGTGGAAAGGCTTTGGGGAGTCAGGTAGTTAGACACTCGCCGCAGAATACCTAGCCTCTGACCTGCTCTTGTTGCCACAGTATTTATATGGCTGGTCCAGTTAAGTTTCTGGTCAATGGTGACCCCCAAGATATTGATGGTAGGGGATTCAGCGATGGTAATGCCATTGAATGTCATAGGGCGGTGGTTAGATGCTCGCTTGTTGGAGATAATCTTTTCCTGGCACTTGTGTGGCGCGAATATTACCTTCCATTTATCAGCCTAAGCCTGAATGTCATCCAGATCTTGCTGCATGAGGGCATGGACTGCTTCATTATCTGAGGATTTGCGAATGGCGAGATGTGTTGGGAGCGGGGGTGGGGGTCCGATATTGCTTGGGAAACTCAGAAATATGTTCAGTGCGTCTGTTAGTGACTTTTAACTCAACCACCTCATTATAATTTTACTTTCGGGTTTGCCGTCCAATCCGCGGCAGTGGGTGTGATGAGGACCCACATGACGCGATCTCAACTCCAGTATTTAAAGAGCTAATCCAAAGATGTGATTTGGAGGAATTGGAGTTGAGAAGTAGAGAGAAGCAACTTCAACAATGGATTTGAGATGTTCAGATGCTGCGTCCTGGTTCACTGATGTCTCCCTTGATGTGTTGCTGGGGGTTGTGAGGAGCCAGAGGGATATACTATTCCCCAGCAGTGGCAGGGGAAAACCTGTGGCAGAAACGAAGAAGGTGTGGTTAAAGGTTGCCCAGGAGCTGATCATCAGGAGCATAGAGGTACGCTCCTGGATACAGTGCAGGAAGCGATTTAATGACCTAGCCAGGTCAGGAAAGGTGAATACAGTTGCACATTCAGCTACATCCTGCTGTGCGCATTATCGCAATACCCTCACTCTGCCTTCTCAAGCATAGTGCGTCATATAACTCCTCAAACCCACTTACCTTGCATGTGCACCCATCCTTCTCTGTCTATGCACTTCCTCAAATCCCATCTATCCATCCACCACTGCCACTCACCTTCAACCTTATGCAATTTCATGCCGCTCCCTGATACTCTCACCAAATGCACTCCATCCATTGGGTTAACACATGCCATTACACTCACTCATAGGCCTGTTCTTTCCCTCGTTGCAGGAGAAGAGAGCACAGAACACGAAGGAGAGGGCGAGAATTGGAGGTGGTCCTCCAAACATCTTGCAACTGACGAGCGCAGAAAAGGAGGTACTGAAAATCAGTGGAGTTTCAGCGTCACTGGCAGTCGGAGATGGGGAGATGGGGAGCTCCCAGCTACCTGGTGACAATTAAATATTAATGACCCACATGTCATATTGCACTCAGTCATGTTGACTTGATTTCAACAGCGAGTGAAATATGATCATCTTTATAATGATAACTTGCAACATATTCTTACCTTGCCAGGACCAATTCATGTCTTTTATCTCCAACAGGGCCCTCACACGTGCAGCAGAAATCAGTGGATGTCGCCAACGACAATTCCTCCAAGGAGCCGAGTCCTTCTGAGGGAACATAGGAACAGGAGTAGGCCACTTAGCCCCTTGAGCCTGTTCTGCCATTCAGTAAGATCATGGTTGATCTGTGACCTAACTCCATATACCTGCCTTTGCCCCATATCCCTTAATACCTTTGGTTAACAAAATATCAATCTCAGCTTTAAAATTAACAATTGATCTAGCATCAACTTCCATTTGCGGAAGAGAGTTCCAAACTTCTTCCACCCTTTGCGTGTAGAAGTGTTTCCTAACTTCACTCCTGCAAGACATGGCTCTAATCTTTAGACTATGTCCCTGAGTCCTAGACTCCCTAACCAGCAGAAATAATTTCTCTCTATCTACCCTATCTGTTCCCCTTAATATGTTGAAAACTTCGATCAATTCACCCTTTAACCTTTTAAATTTCAGGTAATACAACTGTAGTTTGTGTAATCGCTCCTTGTAATTTAACTCTTGGAGTCCAGGTATCATTCTGGTAAGTCTACTCTATACTCCCTCCAAAGCCAAATATATCCTTCCTAAGGTGTGGTGCCCAGATTAAACACAGTACTCCCAGGTGTGGTCTAACGAGGGCTTTGTATAACTTTAGCATAACTTTTACCCCCTTGTATTCTAGTCCTCTAGATATAAAGCCCAGCATTTCATTAGCCTTTTTGATTATTTTCTGTACCTGTCCATGACATTTTAATGATCTATGTACATGGACCCCTAAGTCTCTTTAGACCTCCACTGTTTCTAGCTTTTCACCATTTAGAAAGTACTCTGGTCTATCCCTTTTAGGTCCAAAGTGGATGACGTCACACTTGCATACTATTGAAATCCATTTGCCACAGTTTTGCCCATTCACTTCATCTATTAATATCTGTTTGTAATTTTATGCTTCCATCTACACTGCTAACAATGTATGTCTATCTTTGTGTCATTGGCAAACTTGGATACGTGGCTCTCTATCCCATGATTTAAGTTGTTAATAAATACGGTGAATAGTTGAGACCCCAATGCAGATCCCTGCAGGACACCACTAGTCACATCTTGCCAATTAGAGTACCTCCCCATTATCCCTGCCCTCTGTCTCCTGCCGCTCAGCCAATTTCCAAATCAGGTCAATAATTTGCCTTCAATTCCATGAGCTTCAACTTCAGCTAACAGTCTCTATGAGGGACTTTATTGAATGCCTTCTGGAAGTCCATATAAATAACATCCATAGATATTCCCAGGTCCACCACTTTAGTCACCTCTTCAAAAAATTTAATCAGGTTTGTCAGGCATGACCTACCTTTTACAAATCCATGCTGGCTGTCTCTGATCAGCTGAAATTTTTCAAGGTGTTCAGTCGCTCTATCTTTAGTTATAGACTCTAGTAAGTTCTTGACAACAGATGTTAGGCTAACTGGTCTATAATTCTGTGGTTTCCCTCTCTTGCCATTCTTAAATAGCAGAGTGATATGTGCAATTTTCCAATCTAAAGGAACAGTTCCTGAATCGTCACAGGACTCATGCATATCATGCACCAACTCAGATACTCGCACTTCAGTGGGACCATGTAGGCAGATAGTTGGATTTTCACCTGGTGACTCACACTTCATAAGTGAACAAGAGCCGATGTAGGTGACAAGGACAGCAGTGGATGAGGCAGCTCTCCAAGCTATGCTCAGCTGGACACAGATGCTGTATCTCAGGGACTGTCGATGAAAAGGAAAATCATTGTGCAGCAACAGACAACGTGTGATGCACTGACAGGGCTTCCAAGTACAGTGATCATGATTCCATAGAGAATGGCGGAGTCCGCCTTAAGCATGAGTGGGTTGATGTCACAGGGCATTGCAATGATGTCTTCTTGCATGGATAGAGTGCCCAACTCCGTGGAACATCAATTGTGGGAATCAAATGAGTCCATGCAGGCCTTGACCACTGTCATGCAGACTCTGGATGTTAACATGTCTGCCAACATCAATAGGATGACAGATACCTTAACTTTGACCTTACAGCGCCCCACTGATCTGCACCAAAGTGCTCACCAGCACAGTAGTAGCAGTGAAATGCAGCTGGCCACGAGAGGATTGATGGCGAAAGGGGACATGGAAGTGGGGACTCCACTGAAAGCGCTTCCACTTCTCACCCATTGCCCCCACCCCCAGTCAGTAGCCCACATGCTACCTTGTCTTCCAATGGCCGAGTTTGCCCCTGCACCAGTGCAGGTAGAGCAGTCTTTGGTGGGGCCCTCATGGGTTCCAAAACCCAGAGGATGTTGACCAAGAGCATCTCAGCAGTCAGAGCAGGGATCTGGGCAGCCTGCTTCTTCCTCTGCTCAAGTCACAGGGGTTGCACCCTGCAGGATGTAGGGGGTGGTGTGGTAGTGGTCAGCCTCACCTCTGACTCAGTGAGTGGTTCGAATTGCTCCCACGCCCCGGTTCTAGACCTTGGACTTATTTAGGGGTCATGAACAAAGGTGCAGTAGAGAACAGGTTTGATGAAAGAACTTTGACTTTTATTCAAGGAAGTAAAACACAACACAAACACTCTTATCACTCTAAAGGTGGGGAACACTTCGGTACAAGCGAGGGAAATAACATTAGAAGAATACTTCACCCCTCCCAATCCCACTTCACTTGCTAGGTTGGACTCTGGAGAACCAGGGATAATGCTCACCAAACAAATCCTTGACAGTTTTGAGTTAGGGTTTAGAGTCTTTTGAGTAAAAGGTTTCGTAAGGCCCTTGTTGCCGCGAGGTGTCCGATGGTCACTGAGGCAGTCGCTCTGGTTTCTTCTTGCATGTTGGTCTGCTTGTGAAGCTGCTGGCCTTCTTTGTTTAACTTCTTGCTGTAACTCTGCCTCTGTTTAAACTGTCTTCTTCCAAGCTGTGGAACTGCCTTCTTGCAGAACTGTGGAAACTGCCTTCTGCCTGCTTCTGTAACTGCAGCCCTGACTTCTGTTCAACACAGGCTTTCAATTCTCTTGAACTTGAACTGTTTTACTGGAGAACTTGAACTGTTGTCACTGCTTGATGGGCCTTCAATTATACTGTTCAGGCCCATTGTCTTAGGTTTTGGCGGGCTTGTTAATCTGTCCCTGTAGATACTTGGCTAATTGGTTTTTGATGGGGTGATGGGTGTACTGGATGTTTTATTGTTTTCAGGCTTCTAACATCCTGTTTGGGCCTGGGGATTTCAAAAGGGGTCTTGGATTATTCATTTTTGGATGTGTTTGTGAGGTTTTGGATGAGGCTCTTCCTCCTGCTTGGATTGCAGTGCAAACATTTTCCAGACAGCTTGACTGGGCCCCAAAAACCAAAAGCTGTCCACTGCCTCGCCACACCCCTCCGCAGCCTGTCTTGTCTCTGTGAAAGGTGTTTTTCCCAATAGTAATATCCAAAGTCATTTTCCTCAGGGGTTTTTCTTCCCTGATCCTTAAAAATTGTCCAAAACTGAGGTTTTTAGCTCAAATCACTTCATTTAGGTCCCATTATCCCAAATTCGTATGAAAAATCCAAAAATCACCCCTTTTAGGGTTCTATTCGAGTTTCTGGGGGATTTTGCGAAGCCTACAAGGAGTAGTAGGAAAAGGAGCAGTAAGGCTTTGTAGTTGTTCAAGGGTATGCACATGGGTGTATGAAAAAATGTGTTTTTAAGTTTCTGTTTAGTTAGATCACATAAATATTATTTTGCGGCACTTTCCCATCTTGTCCATTCTTGGTTGCTGGGAGGCAAGTCACATTTTAACTTGTTTGATGATTAATGGGAAGACATGGATTGATGGGGACCAATGGGTGATGTTCAAGGGGTGGTTGTTTGTTTGCAGGACTGCTTTGTATCAGTGGCATGGGAGGAGGGGGTGGGAGGAGGGGGTGGGAAGAGTGGCCGTTGCATGTGCATATAACATGGCTCCACTGGTGCAACTTAAGTGAACCTTGCATTAATAACGGCATCCTGGGCAGCAATGTGAGCAGCTGGGGGTGCATTGCCCTCATCATCTTCTTCCTCCTCGTCTTCCACCTCCTCCCCCTCCAAATCGTCCGAGGAGGATCTGAGCTCTTCGCCTTGTTCCTCCTGCAAGTCCAGACCTCACTGCTGCGCAATGTTGTGCAGAGTGCAGCACACCACGACCAATGGCTTGTTCGAAGGCAAAAAAGTTTAGGGTGCTGGTGACTTTGACAGCCACTGGAAATGTGCCACCAGGTCCAGCAGGGAGCAGGTCTTCTAGGAGACTGCGATTGTCTGCTGCCACCTGATGCAACAACCTGAGCCTCCTGAGACACTCTAAGGAGAACAACCCCAGCTTCTCCAGTCTATCCACATAACTGAAGTCCCTCATCCCTGGAACCATTCTTGTAAATCTTTTCTGCACCCTCTCTAAGGCCTTCACATCCTTCCTAAAGTGTGGTGCCCAGAATTGGACACTATACTCCAGTTGAGGCCGAACCAGTGTTTTATACAGGTTCATCATAACTTCCTTGCTTTTGTACTCTGAGGGCTGGATTTTCATTGACCCGTGGAGGCGGGTTTGGACGCGTGTGGGGGGTTAAAGTTGCAGATTCGGGGATCCCGACCCCATCCCGCCCCCAACCCGCCTCCATGCCAGTTTCGCTGGCGGCGGGTACCTGACCTGTGCTGGGACCCGCCTCCCCGAGGCGGGAAGGGGATTAGTGACAATTAACTGCCTGTTAACAGGTAGTTAACAGGCAGTTTTTTGCCTAATCCCTATTTTAAAAGCTGAAATGTGGGCTTCCCGACAGGTGCCAACCACGCCAAGTTAGCGAGGCGGACCGTGGGTCTGCAGGGGTTGGAGGGGTCGATATGTCCGGTGGGCAGGTGAGTGATGGGTGCATGTGTGCAGAGGTAAGTGTGTAAGATAAGTGCAAAGTGTGGGAAAAAGTTTTACTTACCTCAACTTCCTCCTGCAGGTGTCGGCCCTTCAGTTCTCGGGAGTCAGAAATCTCACCGGCACAGAAAGCAGAAAGGCCGTGGTGCTGTCAAAAGTTTCAGCCTCTGTTTTCTGTGCTGGAATGATTTCTAACTAAGCCTGAGAGGAAGGACTCAAGTTAGAAGACAAATTGTCAGTGTTTGACAGCTTCACAGAGCTGTCAAACGCTGATATTTCATCTGTCAAAAGCTCTTGACAGATGAAATGTCAATCTGTGACGTCACCTGTTGCTGGGTGGCCCTTAATTGGTCTGCTGAGCTCACTGGGCGGGCTCAACAAGGTCAATCAAGGGAAAATACAGTGGGTTGGCCACAAGTTGATGGAGGCGGGTCTACAACCCAAAAAGTGGGAGTCCCGACTCCATCACGTCCCCAGTATCAAAATCCAGCCCTATGCCTCTGTTCATGAAGCCCAGGATCCCGTAAGCTTTTTTAACCGCTTTCTCAACCTGCCCTGCCACCTTCAATGACTTGTGCACGTATACCCCCAGGTCTCTCTGTTCATGCACCCTCTTTAGAATTGTACCCTTTAGTTTATATCGCCTATCCTCATTCTTCCTACCAAAATGTATCACTTCACACTTTTCTGCGTTAAAATTTATCTGCCACGTGTCCACCCATTCCATCAGCCTGTCTATGTCTGCTTGAAATCTATCACTATCCTCCTCACTGTTCACTATACTTCCAAGTTTTGTGTCATCTGCAAATTTTGAAATTGTGCTCTGTATACCCAAGTCCAAGTCATTAATATATATCAAGAAAAGCAGTGGTTCTAGTACCTACCCCTGGGGAACACCACTGTATACCTTCCTCCAGTCCAAAAAACACCCATTCACCACTACTCTCTGTCTCCTGTCACTTAGCCAATTTTGTATCCATGCTGCCACTGTCCCTTTTATTGCTCGGGTTTCAACTTTGCTGGCAAGCCTATTGTGTGGCACTTTATCAAACGCCTTTTGGAAGTCCATGTACACCACATCAACTGTATTGCCCTCATCAACCCTCTCTGTTACCTCATCAAAAAACTCAATCAAGTTAGTTAAACACGATTTGCTTTTAACAAATCCATGCTGGCTTTCCTTAATTAATCCACACTTGTCCAAGTGACTGTTAATTTTGTCCCGGATTATTGTTTCTAAAAGCCAATTTAATTGGCAACTTGCCTCTCCCGAGGTGGTTGCGCGCACACAGCCTAACGCACTCGAGTGAAATGTGTAAGTCGGTGGGATGGAGCAGGCTTCCCGACAGTCTGTCATTTTCCCTGGATTTAACCCGCACTCAAATCCATGTGCTCCATCATGTTAATAGTCCCCTCTTTATGCTGCTTTTCAATTATTCTTCTGCCATGGCTCAGTATTAACACCTTTTTTTCTTCTAAAAATGTGATTGCCAGTAAATCTCTTTACCTCCTGAAATATACCCATGTTACACAAGAGTTTAGTGGTGTTTAGTCACATTGAACAAACTGTGCTACACATTTTCTTACATTGGTGCTTGCCCAGCCTGTTTCACCCTGAGCTCCGTCCGTGCATCACTTTATCATCTGCAAAATACGTAATGCTTGAATCGAAAGTCTCTTCTTACCTGCGTGTTGGCATCTCCGCGGAGGCTGCCAAAGTAACTCTTTGACAATGTTTGCTTTGGCTACGGCTTCTCAGCTTTGGTTGTGAACCTTCAGTGATCTGTGCACAATAACAGCTAGATCCTTTTCTCTGTCAACTGCTTTCAGTATAAATGGTAAGTATATTCTGTGTTGGCCCAGCCGACATGCAGCCTTTATATTCTGACATATATCAGGATTCCAATAGGGACACCCATTGTCCCAATTTCTAGGGAGGAGTGGCAACACAAAAAATAGCATTTCCAAAATCCATAATTCAAAACATGTTTAACAACTCAGCAGTAAGAAAGCTAGTAGGAAAAAACACTTCAAAAAGCTGCCAACAAAATACTGGGCAGGAATTTGTTGGAGCAGGGCATTTTGGGGCGTGTTAGTTAGACTGTTTCATGCACCTTTCAGCTCAATATATTTTTGCCCTGTAAGTTCTTGGAAGTGCAAGCTGATAACAGCATGGTGAGGGAACCAGGGCATCTGGGACCTTGGTGAACGACGGGACCAACAGTATATCTCCTTAATGAGATTGAAGGATTGAGAAATAGAGGAAAGACTGAGAAGGAAGGTGAATTAGAGTGGGTGAATTCAATGTCAATCAGGTACAGAAAGAGAAATAAAGAGAGGGAAAGAAAGATTGGACTAAGAGAAAAAAGAGACAGAAAGGACCTTTTTAAAACTCCACAAACAATTCACCACCTGAAGGAATGAGACTCCACGGCCAGGATCTTACTAACCTCGGCGGGTCCGTGGCGAGCGATGTTGGTGGCAGGTCCTGACCCCACGCTGGTTCCATCCCGCTGTCTGAAAGGAATTTCCCTTGATTGGGCTTGTTAAACCCACCCAGCGAGTTTTCCGGCCAATTCCAGGAAGCGGGTCTGGTGACATCATTTGATGATGCATCATCAGCCGGTTTCCTTAAAGGGACCATGCCCAAATTTATTTTGACATTTGTGCTGTCAGTGTTCTACAGCATTGAGGTGCTGCAAGCACTGACAATGACTGCACAAAGGCACAGGGCTGCACCCAGGCTCTCCCATGACTCCCTCCATATGCTTATGGAGGGAGTCACAGCACGCAGGGAGGTCCTCTTCCCGTCCCATGGGCGGAAGTGACCGCCCTAGGAGATCAACACAGCCTGGTTGCACATTGCAGAGGAGGGAACAAGCAGGGATGTGGTCAGGAGGACCTGGGTGCAGTGCCGCAAATGTTTCAATAATCTCAGTAGATCATTGAAACATTAGTACAAAGCCACACTTGACCTCATCCTGCTGTGCCTTTCATCACATCCCCACCACTCTGCCTTCCCTACCCTACTCCTGCACATTCTTACTCACACCAACTTACCTTGGACCTCCACCCATCCCACTCTATCTATATTATCACATAACCATCTCACTAGCCACCCCTCACACTCACCCTCAACCTAGTGCAATCATACCAACTAACAACACACAAGGTTAGCCACTTGGGTGTTTTATGCAATGCTGATGTAAAGTTTCTGTTAATGTGGTGTCAAACATTGAAACCTTTATTTTCAACACTTTACGTTCTTGGACAGATTTGTGTGTACCTTTGGAAGTGGCTTAGTAAGTTACAGTGAATGATGAGACATAACGGTACCCCTCCCCACCCCCTGCAATGATCATGAGTGTGAAAGGAATGGCTTGGACATTGTAGGGATGCTTTACGGTGTTGGTGTGGCGTGGTGCCAACCTGGTGCATCATGTGGCAGCCAGGGTGTACAGCGTCAAGTGAAGTAAATCTGGCCATGGTGAGGCCATCCTTGGTCTCCCGGGCAGCAATGTGGTTGAGTACTGATGCCCTGTGTCCTGTGCAGCATCAGTTGATTGCGGAGAAGGTTGGTGGTGTTGTTGGTACTGCTGGTGTTGGGGCTGATCATGGTGGGATTCTGAGGACCAAGTTGAGAGCGTAAAAAGGGCACCCATCTTGATGGAATAAATGGCAGGTGAAGTTGAGATGACAGAAGCATTCTGTCAATGGTGAGAGAGATTGTTCTAACAAGGTAATAGAGAGTTTGCTCCAAACACTTGCAACCTGCATAAAGCTCAATCTGTGTTCCAAATGCAGTCAGCAACAGATTCTGAGCTTGGAAAGTGAAGAGCTGTGAGTTGGGAGCTTTTATAGCACATTTCAAGCTGTCTAGTAATCAGCTGATTCAATGACCATTTATCTCCCGCTTCAGCTTAACAGACGTGATCCCCGAGCAGCGAGGACCTTTTTGGTGAGCATGTAAAGTCAAAAGGTAAGCTAAAATGTATTCTTAATGATGTCTTAACAAGGTCATAATGAGCTTAATTGGGTCCCCCGCCACTGCATGTTGGGTCTGCTCAGCGCTGACTGACCAGACATTAGGAAAGGCGCATGGCGGCGGGTTCACAGGAGGGTCCTGACCTGTTGTGGAAAAAAAGACTTTCCCAGCTGACCTGCCACCGATCGCGCCCGCTGACTCCCCACAAAATTCCGGCCCACATTTTTAATTGTTCACTTTCCTGGGCCAGTGTGGTTGATTGGCAGTCATTAACAATTGTTAGAAGGGTACTTGCGCTATTAATTATTAGACTTAGCTTTCTGTGGCGAGTTTAATGGGCAATTAATGTGCAAATACAGCAACTTCATTAAACACATGGGGAGGTTAAGGGCGAGATGCCGTTTTCGCGAAGCTAACTGCGGAGCGGTGCAAAAGATCCAGCAACTTGTGGCGATTCACAATTCACGGTGTATCTCTTCTTCGCCACAAGTTGGTGGCCAATTTGTACATTAATAACGGCGAGTGTGTCGTTCACTTGCCGTTATTTTTTCAGCAAATTCTGGCCCATTAATTCTACTTACCACCTAGCCCTTCAAATGACATGTGACAACCTAGTATCCATGGATACCCGTTTAACATGGACAAAATTTACAAAGAGGGCATTTCCTATGCCTGAAAAACGAAGTTGCGTTGACATCCAAATGATGGCATAGGCAGCCTATTAACAAATTACAATGAAGGTCCCACCTGTTTTTGGGGGGATCTCCTTGTTCCCTACATCTGCCTAACTGGAAGTGGACCTTACTGATGGATGAATATCCACCCTTACCTTCGGTCAATTGCAACTTGTTAAGTCCATTTATGATGTGCAACTGACAGAATATTCTGCTGTATGAAGTTCATTTCTGTTCTGAGAACGCCAATCCCTCTATTGTTGCGATGTTGTATGAGAGTTTGATTCACTCTGGCCGTAAAGTCAGCCGACTTTGCCATTATCTAAACACGGCCTCTCAAATTTGACTGAGCTCCTTTTAGATGTTCAGTGAGAGGGATGAAGTATTTGGAAGTTATTTTAGCTTGAAATAATATTTGAATTTGTGAAGATAAAGTTTAATCCCTGACCGAACAAAATTAGGGGGAGGGGGAGGTCATGGCTAGGTGAAGCCATTGCTTAATGCTTCTCTGAGGTATTTAATGTGTCTCCCTAACCCTCTTTCCTGCCCTGCCCCGCCCCAGGTGGAATTGCTTGCTCCTTATGTTGCTGGTCCTTAATCATTTAAAATGCTGTGCAAGAATGAGTGAGCAGTTTTATGCACGTTAGCCTGGCTGTTAATGTGTTTGCAGTCCTTGCAAGGGCAGGTAAGAGAAAGTTACAGCTGCCTGGTGATCCAAGGGTGGCTCTTGTTTACATTCTCAGCATTCACTCCCGATTGAGTTGGAAAAACTAGTAGGCTAAGGGTTGAGAAGTGTCAGGTAACCGTGCACACTCGAACATCATCAATACTTGGCAAACTCGCAGGCTCCTTGCTCTTAAATTGCAAATACACTGATAGAGGAATATTCAAAATGGCAGCAGTGCCTGATGCAATGTTGGGCAGATTCACTGGGTTGATTAACTGATTTGCACTAGTTCAATAGGAAATTAATGGCCCGTAATTTCCGATGGGAGGCTTCCTGCATGCGGAGGCCTCCTATCGGGAAAAAATCTACGCCCTTATCTGAGGGCTCCCGAGGTGCGGCCATTTCCAATTCTGGGCCTCTCCACAGTCGAAATGCGCAGGGCCCACGTATCCCAGGGGCGCATGCGGTTCGCAAGCGTCCCTGGGATCACGTAGGCCAGGCGAGCCAATGGGAGAGGGAATCCCCATTCATACTTTTGACAGATAGACCTGTCAAAAGTATGAATGGGGATCACTGAAAAAAGACATGAAAACATTAAATAAATTAAAAAAAAAATCATGTTTTTAAAATGAGTTAAAATTACATTAAATTAAATATTTTAAACAAAAATTTCATTTTTTGAAAAAAATAATTGAAGTTTTTTACAGGGCTAAAAATAAACTTACCTTTTTTTTAAAGTATTTTTAAATCATAAATGAGTGAAAATAAAAAAAATTTATTTAACTTTTTTAAACTCTTATGCTGGTAAAAGCAGGCCTTACGCCTGCTTTTACTAGGCGTAAGATTTTTAAGTGATTTCAGCAGACGGAGGTTCTGCAGAAAGCGGAACTATCCACCCGCAGAGGCCCTTCTCCAGGGCAGGCGTCCGATCTGTCAAGAGGATTCTTGACAGATCGGAAATGCTGGTTTTCAGCGCATGCGCTTCGCATGCCTGAAACTGGCATTTCCGATGTCCCTACGGGTGTGTACACACCTCGTACACAGTCGTAGGCATCGGAAAATATGGGCCAATGTTTCAGCAAAAATGGTAAAGAGAATGGCCCCTATTTTAACTCCGTCCGGGTTTTGGGCGGTTGGATAGCGAGGTGAGTTTCCGCTACTCTAGAAATGAGGCTATTTTAAGTCTCAGGGCAGGTGAGGGGTGGGGTTAATTTTAACCTTACCCACCCGGCAGGAAACTGAAGGGATTGGATCATCTGACCGTTTTACACCCCACAATATTTTATTATAAAACTCTGCAGGGTGTAAATTGAGCGGCCGATCCGATCCAATCATGTCAGTTTCCCACTAGGTGGGTTAGGTTAAAATTGCCCCTTGATCAGGCCTCATCTATTGTTGTGATGTTCTATGAGAGTTTGATTCATTCGCAACTCACCAGCCAACTTCTGCCCCCCCCACCCACCGTTCTGGGTGGAAGTCGGTGGCCAGCGACAGAAAATCGAGTGGCCTGAAGGCTGCCCGCTGACGCAAGATAGGTGGTGGGATTGGGTTCAAGGGGCATTTCGAAGGGATCGCACCCTTGTAATGGGGGGGGGGGGGTGGTAGGGAGGCCTGCGCTTTCCCTGTGGGGACCAGAGGAGCACTCTAGGCCCCTGAAAGGAGAGTAAACAACTTACCATTTGTGGCCTCTTCTTCTCCCTGACAGGTCCTGACTGGCCTTCACCTGGAGGCTTCCCTGCTCAGGTGTGAGTTAAAATTGCACTCAGGTCCCAATAATGTCATCGGGACTGGACATGCATATGTAAGGAAAGTTCCCTGTGCCTTTGAGCAGATGTTCTTGCCACTTGCTCAGGAGAGCAGGTTAAAATTGTGGACAGTGGGATCCTAGTGGGAAATAACCTGGGCGATTTTAACTGCCTCGTTTCTGGTTTCAAAATAAAAAGGTAGGACAGGGATTTTAGGAAGCAGAAAATTTAATTCAAGAGAAAAAGAGCACAGAAAAACAAAACCCTACAGTAACTGATTTGAATTTGTTTTAATTTTTAAATATTTGATTACATAGAATGCAGCACAGAAATGGGCCACTCGGCCCAACAGGTCTAGCTGGTGTTTATGCTCCACTTGAGCCTCACTCTATCAACATATCTTGGGATATCAACATTAGCAATGTTGTGTTACCAGCTCTTATCTCTCTAGAAGTTTACAGCACAAAAGGCAGCCATTCGGTCCATCATTTCAGTACTGGCTCTGTGCTGAAGAAATCCAAACTTATCCACTGCCCCGGTCTCTCTCCATAGCCCTATATCCATGTGGTCTGTTTTGTCCTGTGCTATCAAATAAATTTGTAGGGTTATCGTTGTTGCCCAGAATAACATACATGAACAGAACTGCATTTCGTCTTTGTGTATTTGCTGAATTCGATCTTTGCATGATTCACACAGTTGAATTGTAACTGTGGTTTGGATATATTGCCACACAGCAAGCACCACTACATTCCTTAGTGGCATTGTTTTACCGTGACTGAAGAAGTCAAATTGTGTATTTATTACAACGGATTTAATTGGCGTGTTGGGATAGCATTCCACCAATCCCTCTACTGCAAGGGATTCTGAGACATTTCCTGATTCTTTGAATTCTGTGAATCTGTCCAGTTATATTTAGGCTCACTGGTTCATGGTGTAGGGGGTGGTGGTTTGTGTCAGCTTCACCTCTGACTTCTGAGCGGTTCGAATCGCTCCCACTCCCTTGGTTCTAGACCTTGGACTTATTTGGGGGTTGTAACAAACGGTGCAGCAGACAACTGAGTTTGATGCAAGAACTTTGATCTTTATTCAAGAGAGTAAAACACAACACAAACACTCTTAACACTCTAAAAGTGGGGAACACTTCGGTACAAGCGAGGGAAATAACATTAGAAGAATACTTCACCCCTCCCAATCCCACTTCACTAGCTAGGTTGGACTCCAGAGGACCAGGGATGATACTCACCAGAATCCTTGACAGCTGGGCTAGTTCGCGGTTTTGGGGTTCGCTCTATAGGTTGGTGTCTGCCATACCCCGTACACGGTAGAGGACTTCAACTGCGTATCTAGTCAGTCTTTGCAAGTCCGCTGATGCGGTAGGGTGCGTATTGGATCTATCAGGTGAGTACCCACTTTTCTTTGGTTTAGAAGTAGAGTTTAGACTTTTTTAGGGAAAATCTTACCCAGGGGTAAGTCAGGAGTAGATTGTAGAGTGGAAACTTTGCGGATCTTCGGTTTTTCTTCGAGTTGGTTTTCTTTGGTCGCGGTGGCCCAACTCTTGGTGGTGATGTTCGGTTGGTTATTTTCGTGAGGCCCTTGTTGCCGCGAGGTGTCCGACGGTCACTGAGGCGGTCGTTCTGGTTTCTTCCACGTGTCGGCCTACTTCGTTGAATGGTCTGGCCTTCGAGCTGTCGACCTTCTGGCTGGACACGGAATGCTGAACGGTGGTGTTGGAGAACTGTGTTGCGGTGAATGCCTCCGTGGATGTCTTGTCCTTCTTCCTTCCTCTTCCTTTTTCAGGTTGAGAATGGGCCTTCAATTATACTAATTGAAGCTTCCTTATCTGCGCGCCAAATCATTGTTAGATTTTGGCGGGCTCGTTAACGGTAACTTGTTTGTTAATGTGTGAAGTGGTTTCGGGATGGCTCCATCCTGTCGATTTGCCACTTAATCGTAGTTGATTGTCCTCAAGTTTTGGGTTTCTTGACTGGGCCTGGGATTTCTATAGAGTAGGTCGAAGTGATCTGTTTTATGCATGTTTTTAATGGGCTCTGTAAATTGGGGTGGAGACTGCTTTTCCTCGGGTTTATTGTTTAGGATGTTAATGTCTGATAGGGGCCGATTTAACTCCCAGCGAGGTCATGCGGTTCCCTAGACAGTTTCCATTAACTCCAATACTCAAACTGTCTTTACAGAGGTTGAACCCACCTTCCTTCACAGCCTTTTCTCCCTTACAAGTCCAGACATGTCTTTTAAAATACCAAATCTTGGTTTTTGCTCTAAAATGTCTTTCGATTAGGCCCAATGCATTTCACCACCCTGTAATAGTTAGAAAAGAGTCCAAAGTCTTATTCCTTAGGGTTTGTCTTTGAGTTTAGGGGGATCTGTGAATTTTGAGAATCTTACAATGGTGACTGAAAACAGTTGCATTCTGTCTTCATTACTTGGGAATTATTAGGACTTTTTTTAAAGCATTTTTGGGGCCATGTCCGCTACTGTCCAATTTTACTTGAAAACTGCGAATCAGCGGCCTTTGACATCTATAGGCAACTAATGAAGAATTCTAGTCAGTGATGTGAGATGAATACACACATATAAATGGCGTCATTTGGAGTTCAAAAATATATAATAATAGCTGCTTCCTACAAGGATCCAGTCTTGGAAGGAGAGAGAACACTTTATGAGCAAACATGAATAAAATTTATTTATTTTTTAGATATAATAAAAGCCTTTAGAATACATTTTCTGAATCATATGGGGATAATGTTCACCTATCCAGCCTGGCAGGAAACCAACAGGATCTGATTGGCCGCCCGTCACTGGGAAGTAAAAGTGGGCAGAGTGTAAAATGTGTGGCCCATCCAATCATGTCAGTTTCCCGCTGGGCAGGGCAGGTTAAGATCACCTGCATAATCGTGGAGTCACAATCTGAATTTATTAGTCCATTGGTTGAACAGTTCAAAGCTCTTCTTCTTCTTAGGCAGTCCCTCGGAGCCAAGGATGACTTGCTTCCACATTAAAAATGAGTTCGCAGGTGACTGATGAGTCCAATGCGGGACCTACAGTCTCTGTAACAGGTGGGGCAGACGGTGGTTGAAGGGGCGGGTGGGTGGGGTGCTTGGGTTGACATGCGCTCCTTACGCTGCCTGCGCTTGGCTTCCGCTTGTTCCCGGTGAAGAGACTCGAGGTGTTCAGCGCCTTCCCGGATGCTTCTCCTCCACTTTGTGCGGTCTTGGGCCAGGCGTTCACATGTGTCGGTGGGGATGTTACACTTTTTCAAGGAGGCTTTGAGGGTGTCCTTGAAGCATTTCCTCTGCCCACCTGGGGCTCTATTGACGTGCCGGAGCTCCAAGTAGAGCGCTTGTTTTGGGAGTCTCGTATTGGGCATGTGGACAATGTGACCCATCCATCGGAGCTGATCGAGCGTGGTCAAAGCTTCGATGCTGGGGATGTTGGTCTGAGCGAGAACACTGACGTTGGTGTGCCTATCCTATCAAAGCTGTACTGGCAGTAACTCCCACATTTGCTGCCCCAACACTTGTTAGTTAGCGCACTGTCCAATACTTGTGGAAATAACTTGGAAGAGTGCAACATTGGCTACACAAACGGGCCTTTGTATCATTTATGATAAAAAAGGAAATTGTTGGAACAACAAGCAGCCAACCAAACAACTTATCAGGGTGAGACCTCAGCTCAGCAACGATCCCCACTAGAGTGAGCCAAAGCACAGATAAATAACAAAATGAGACACTGGGGAAGATTTTACATTGACCTCTTGGTGCAGCACTTCTCAAAACCAAGAATTTGGGCTCAGAAATCAGTGCCCATATGAATGGGTAGAAAACTACGCTGACCTCTGCATTTGAATTCCCAGCATGCACTCGCATCCCATGAATCTCTGTCTTAGGAACTGTTCATTTTTAAAATCAACCTCATTATATATTAGGGCTGAATTTAACAAAACCAATCGTCAATTTACAAGAAAGGAGGGAAAACATATAAAACGTTGGTTAGGGAACTTGTCATTGTGCTTCTGGTCCCTCTCCACTAACCTGATGAACTTGCTTGCACAAATAGCATTTATGCACTGACAGGTAGGCATCTGTCACTCCTCAGGATTGGGAGGATGTTGCTCCTTCACTGAGACACTGTCACTCCCAGGACTAGGAGAATGCACCTAACTTGTTGACTGTTGCACCCCCAAAGGATTAGAGGGTGTATTGTGATACTGGAGCAATGTCCTCACTGAATTTCAAGCAAAATTGACGTTGAAGGGAATCACAGTTATTGCTCAGCCTAACAGGCAGTCACTTAATCAGCTCCATAAGAAGAGATACCAGCAGCTTTAGGGATTGTTGTATCTCCATTGTGTGAATCCTTTTACATTTACAGTGTAATATATCTGGGGATTTTGCACTCTCACCCCCAAAGAATTGCCAGTGTGTTATGTATGAGTTTTTGAGGTGATTTATCTGTAACTTGAAATGTGATTATTTGAGTCACAAACAGCAGTGAAGATCACACAATTTGAAACCCTTAAGCAGCACTCTGAGAATTGCTGACTAATGGGGGGTAATTTTAACCGCCAAAAACGGGTGGGTTTGGTTTGGGTGGGAGGTTAAAAAGCTAAAAATCTGAAACAGGAACCCAATCTGACTCAAACCTGTGCACTTCCGGTTTTAACGGAGGCGGGACGAGGGGCCAGTGATCAATCCGCTCTCAGGAGGCAGGTTGGTCATTTAAATATTTAAATGAGGTTGCGTGTCTTCATTCTACCAGTGATTCTATTTTTAACCACAGTTGCATGGGTTTCCCAGGCCTCGGGAAACCCGGCAGGTGAAAGGAGGTGAGAAGGGATGAATTCATGAGGTAAGTGCCTTTACAGCACTGGTTGTGGGCCAAGAGGAGCAGGAGCATTTCCTCCAGGCTCAACAAGCTTACCAGTAAACCACCCTGTGATCTGTCCAACCTCTATCTCCCCCAACTCCCCCACCATGATCTGTCTGCTCTCTTCACCATGATAGGACCCCCTCGACCACCATCTCTCCCCCCTCACGATCGGACCCCCTGACCACCATCTGCCCCGCCATCCCCCGTGATTGGACCCCCTGACCACCACCATCCCCACAATCTCTCCCACGCCCCCCACTAGACCTATTTGCTCTCAGCTTGGCTGCAGCCTTGTGCTGCAGGTTTTCCCGGCCATCGGGCAACCAGCCTGCAGGCTGGCTCTGGGCAGAAAACCTACAGAAATAAATTAAAAAATGAGCTGCAGTTAAAGACTGCAGGACATTCGGGAAAGATGTGATGTTTTTTGAATAGAAACTGAACGGTGTGATTTTATGAATTTGTGCTCCCAGCATAGAGCCTTGCCCATTGGGAGTGCACATTGGGAATTCAGCCATGTGCTCTATATGATCTGCCATGGGAACACATGCCTGAATTCTTGATAAATGCTCCAGGCCAGCAAAACTCCACTGGTGGAGCATACATTTTTAAAATTATCCCTGTACTTTGAAAGATGTGTTCGGAAAAACAGTTCTAATAATTCTTTTAGAAACAACACACTTTCTTTTGAAATTCTTCAACTTTCAAAATTAATGTTTACAAATTGAAATGAAAATGTTCCCTTAAAGTTTTTCCATCTCATGAATAGCAGCTTCTGTAGAATCATGCTTATTGTTGTATCTTTCCCCTCTGTGTTGTTTCAAGTATGGACCCCAGTCTGGAGTTGGCTTGCAAGCTGCAACAATTTTCTGTGAAAAGAAAAATTACATGATTAATAATTTCTGCTTTATTTTTATCCACCATTAACACCCTACTAGAAAAAAACTGTGAGCCTAATCAGACTGATAACAGGTCTAAAGGGGTTAAATTATGACGACAGGTTGAATAGACTTGGCTTGTATTCCCTTGAGTATAGAAGATTAAGGGGTGATCGAATCGGGTGTTTAAGATGATTAAAGGATTTGAAAGGGAGAAACTATTTCCTCTGGTGGAGGAGTCCAGACAAGGGGACATAACCTTAAAATTAAGGCTAGGTTGTTCAGGGGCGATGTCAGGAAGCACTTCTTCACACACAGGGTAGTGGAAATCTGTAACTCTCCCCCCCAAAAAGCTGTTGAGGCTAAATCAATTGAAAATTGCAAAACTGAGTTTGATAGATTTTTGTTAGGTAAGGGTAGTAAGGTATATGAAACCAAAGCAGGTAACTGGAATTGAAATACAGATCAGCCAATTGAATGGCAGAACAGGATCGAGGGGCTGAATGGCCTACTCCTGTTTCTATGTTCCTAGATTAGACTGCAATTTATTCCAGCACATTATCCCAAAGGCCTTACTGTTAACATGCTGTTGCTTATCTCCATACAGCTCCCTTCATCCATTAAACAACTTCCATTTACTGTATATTGTACCATTAATGTAGAAAAAAAAAGTTTCACAACGATCCGTAGAAGGCCTATAGAAGATGGGCGCTGAGGCAGGAAGGGAGAGATTTGAAGAACTGTCTGAAAGCTTGATCAAAGAACTTTGAGGAGTTTTTAAAAAATGTTTAGGGAGGGAATGCCATAAAGCAGTGTTCAAGTGGCGGAAGGCTCTGCTGACAATATTGGAGCAGACAATGGGAAGAATGCTCAAGAGAGTGGAGTCAGAGGAATGGAAAGTTGGGGAGGTTTTGGGTTGCAGGAGATTACAGAGATATGGGTTGCGATTTTCCCATTGGTGGCAGGTTGGGCGCGGATCAGGTGGTCGGCGGGTTCTGATCCCGTCGCCGCTTTCCGCCGGTAAAAATTTGCAATTTTGCCCTAATTAATTGGGCAATTGAGTCCCTGTGTGTGCGCTCCCCTGGCCAATTAGTGTTTTGGGTCTGGAACTCGCCTCTGCTGACGTCTGTGAGCCAGCTGCATTTAAGGGGCCCATGCAGCCTTGGTTAATTTTCTCATTATTTACTGCTGGATTTGCCTGTTACAAATGCTGCCATGACTACCTCAAGGGCCAATCTCTGCCAGATTTGATGATGACTCCCTCCATGCTCTTGTGGAGGGAGTCAGAGGGCGCAGAGAGGTACTCTTACCATCCTCTGGCCGGAAGAAGCCACCACAGCAAACAAAAGCAGTCTGGCTGCAAATTGCTGAGGAGGTCAGCTCCAGATCAATGTGCCCACGAACCTGGGTGCAGTGCAGAAAAAGGTTCAATGATCTGGTCCGCTTAGGAAAAGTGCGTATAACATCAAACTTGGCCTCAATCTGCTCCCCATCTCCTCTCATTACCAGCACTCTACATTGTCAACCTACTCCTGCACATCCCACTTTACCCTCACATCCCTTGCACCCTTAACCATCCCTCTCTATGTACAGAATCACTTCACTATTCAACTATGCTGCCCTCACACTCGCTATCACTTTGATGATATGACAACAACTAACAACGCGCAGGGAGGGCCCTTGGTATTGGCACCTCACTCCATCTTTGTCTCCTTCTAAGCATCTATGCTATGGATTCTCTACACTCACTCCATCATTCTCACTCAAACTCCACTTGTGTCCCTCATTGCAGGAAAAGAGAGCCCACAATAAGAGGGAGAGGGCTAAGACAGGAGGAGGGCCACCTTTCATAGCCCATCTCACCAACGCTGAGGAGGAGGCCCTGGAGATCATTGGAGGCAATGAGGATGTGGAAGTGGGAGATGGTCAGATGGGCGCAGCAGAGCAAGCTGGTGACAGAATAGATTTGCATCTCTCTTATTTACATTGCATGAGTGACTGATATGGCATCTGATCCTCATACAGATTGACATGATGATCTGCACAATTCCATGTGCATGCTACGTTAATATCACATGTCTAACTCATGCCTTTACTCCCCCACAAGACCATCGACAGCCCCCCTCCCCACTGTCCAGGAGGAAAACACCTCAGAGGAAGCTGCAACCTCTGAGGGCGCAACATCAGCAGAATTAAGCGCACCCAGCACCAGCGCAGATACACACACCTCGGTGGGACCTTCGCGACATAGAGTAGTGTTGTCACCTGGTGTATCACAGCTCACAAGTGAGCATCAGCAGATGGTGGAGACAGGGTCAGCAGTGGAGAGTCCTCGTCGGAGGTTGCAGGGCGCTCCCAGCTGTGCTCAGCTGCATGTGGACCCTGTGCCTTCGGGTCCATCCAGAAAGAGAGCGGTGCTGGAACTACCGGAACAAGTGCAGGAGTCTCTGGCAGGTTTTGTCTCCAGGGTTACTGCGAGTGTGGAGAGGATGAAGGAGTCCAACTCTAACATGAGCAGTGCCTTTGTGGAGGCAATGGCGCATGAACGCACCACCACAGAAAGGATGGCAACTTCTGTGGAAAGGATGGCTACCTCCATGGTAAGGATGGCTACCTCTCTGGAAAGGGTGGCTACTGTAGAGGAGAGGATGGCTACGGCCATGGAGGAAATAAGTTGCCAGAGTCTGGAAAACATGGTGAATGTTCAGAATAGACTGACATGTCTGGGCAGCTATTGATCAGAGAAACCAGAGCTTCATGGAAGTCCTTTTGAGTAGGACTGCCAGTGCAGATATGGGGTCCTCATGGCCCCCCTGATGTGCAGCAAGGTGCTGTCAACCACTTGCTAGTACTGAAGTGGGGCTGACCCATGAGAGAATGTTGGTGGCAGGCAACAAGGAAGTGGGAGCTCCTCTCCAAGCGCTCACACTCCCATGCCACTGAGTAGCCCTTGGTCAGAGCCCCATCAGCGTCCTCACCCAACTGAGATGGGCGTCTCAGCCCCTGCATAGACGCAGGAGGAGCAGACTGTTGCCGAGCCTTCACAGGCTCGCAAACCCAGAGGATGCCCGCCAAAGGTGTCAAAGCAAGAGCAGCATGAAAGTGTGCAAGATGCCTCTACATCTGCTGAAGCCACAGGGGAAGCACCATGTAGAAGCATGTGTAAGAGGAAGATAAAGCACAATTAGTCACAAGGGTAGTCACTTGGGTGTTGTGTTGTTGTATTGAAATTTTGCCATTGCCATCCTTTTGTGCATTGAATAAACAGAAGTGATGGCAAACAGTTGATGATCTGTCCTATGTGATCTGGGAAATGGAAGTTGCACATTGTGGGCTCAGGGCGATTTGCATTTGTAATAATAGTGGTCAGTGTGATAGGAACCCACAGGTTCTTGTCCATTGTCTGTGGTGTGATAAGAAGGTGTCAGCCACATGTGTTTGATTCATCTACCTAAGCGAATCTGGCAAAGATTAATGCATCCCTTGCATCCCAGGCAGCAATGTGCTTGCGTGCTGCTGCAGCTGGCTCATCCACCTCCACAAGGTCTTCTTCCACTCCTCCTTCTCCTCCTCTTCCTCATCTGAGGAGGCTATGTGCTGAGCAACTTGTTCCTCAGGCAGCTGCAAGCCACGATGCTGTGCGATGTTGTGCAGTGCACAGCAGACCACGATGATTCTGGAGACCCTGGCTGCTGAGTACTGTAGGGCTCCATTTGATCTGTCAAGGCATCTGAATCGCATCTTCAGCAAGCTGATGGTTTGCTCGATGATGGATCTGGTCGAAATGTGGCTGGCATTATAGCGCACCTTAGCTTCGTTCGATGGCCTCCTCAACAGCGTCATCAGCCATGTCTTCAGGGGATAGCCCTTGTCTCCAAGTAGCCATCCGGAAAGTTATGTTGGCGGATTGAAGAGCGGAGGCACACTAGACTGCCGCAGGATGAACGATTCATGACAACTGCCAGGGTACTTCACGCAAACATGTATAATGTCCTTCCAGTGGTTACACACCAGCTGCACGTTAAGGGAGTGGAAGCCCTTGCGGTTGACAAAAAACAGCTGGGTTGTGATGGGGTTCCCTAAGGGCCACATGTGTGCAGTCTACGACGCCCTGCACCCTTGGCAAGCCTGCCATATTTGCAAAGCCAACAGCACGCGCGGTGACACTTGCTTCATCCGTGGAGAAGTGTATGTAATTGTGCTTCTTTGCAAAGAGGGCATCGGTTACCTGCGTGATGCAAGTGTGTGCGGCCGACTGGGAGATGCTGCTGATGTCTGCTGATGAGCCCTGGAAGGACCCTGAAGCAAAAAAATTGAGGCGGTGGTGACTTTGACAGCCACTGGTAAGGGGTGTCCACCTGCTCCTCTGGGCTCCAGGTGTTGGTGCAGCATTGCGCAGATGTCAGTGACTACCTCTCGCGAAAGTCTCAGCCTCCTTTGGCACTGCTGCTCAGTCATGTTGAGGAAGGTCATCCTCGGCCTCTAAACCCTGTGTTGGGGTATCTCCTGCGGCGATGTGCAGCCCTGAGCTGACCCCCTCTGCCATGTGCAGTATCAGGTGGGTGAGGAGGAGGTTGGCGCTCCTGCTGTTGTGCCTGGTTCTGCTGCTACTGCGGCTGCTCTTCCTTCGAATCTGAGGACCAGGATGAAAGGAAATAAATGGTTCCCATGCTGCTGGTAGATATCTCAGTTGAGAAAGTGCTCAGTCAATGTGGGGAGAGGGTTTTCCCAGGAGGTCACAGTGGAGATGGATCTCAGCTTCACCACTTCCAAGATCAGGAGACATGCAAAAAGTTTTCCAAGACCTGAAAAAACAAAGTTCAGCCATCTGCAACTGAGCCTTGTTGAGAGCTCTGTTTTTATGCTGGAGCTGCAGCTGTGAAGAATGCAGCCACTTGTGAACCCGCCACAATCAGCTGGCGTGTTTTGGGAACGGCGTGGAACATGCAGAAAAAGTGGTAAATTCTAAAATCGCTGTCAAAATAGCATTATCCAGGCAGTTAACAAGCAGTTAAGTGCCTTAAGGGCCTATCCCGCCGCTTGGTGGCGGGACCGATCGGGAGTCTGGGAGGTCGCTTTTGGTAAAGTTGCACGGAGGCGGGATCGGAACCCGCCGTCAATATTTCCGATTTTACCACCTGACCCGCCTCCAAACCTGCCCTCTGAGCGCCGGCAAAATTGAGCCCATGGAGTGGAGAGACCATGGAGGGATTTAAACATATACATGAGAATTTTAAATTTGGGACATTGGGGGCCCGGAAGGCAATGTAGTTCAGTGAGGACAAGAGTGATGGATGAGCAGGAATTGGTGAGGGATAGGATATGGGCATCAGAGTTTTTGATGTGCTGGAGTTTATGGATGGTGGAAGAATGGAGGTCAGCAAGGACAGCACTGGAGTAATTGATTCTGGAGCTGGTGAAAGCAAGTATAAGGGTTTGGGCAGTGGAAGGGCTTTGATAAGCATGTTGGAAGTAATGTGGGTGTGGAAGTAAGCTGTCTTTGTGATGGATATCCAAACAGTGAGGCTGCAGTTAAACTGCAGCTATCCATCTCAGACTGGTGTTTTGAAGGGAAATGCTCTGTCAGTAGATCAGAGTTATACTGTTGAATGTGCTTCAGTGTAGGTCACACGTCGGGCAACCATTAAGGAGCAGTGTGATTGCATGTTCGGCTCATGTGCAGAGCTCTACTAATTAAAGGTCTGCTTTCTCCGAACATGAAAAACAATGAAAAGTTGTTTAGAATGTACCCAGGAAATCTAATACACTAGGCAGTGAGATCAGGACCTGACTCCTAAGTTATACTTACACTTGTGTCAATGAGCATTTAAATCTATACAAAATGACAGTATGTGTGCATCCTAAATGTGATTATAGCTCAACTATAGTTTTAATTTGCATTTTATCAATTTTTCAGTTTACAGTCAAAACCCAAAATGGCTGAAATATCAACTAACAGAATTATCTGCAGTTGTTTTTGGTCTGTGTGCTTAAATGATCACATTCTAACATTATGTTATGTTTTCCTCCCTTTGCGCTCCATTTTTTTTACATTAATTTATTTCCCGTTTTCGGCCCTCCCTGCTCTAGGACCCATTCACTGAGGCAGAAGTGACCAGGTGGCCTCTCTTGTTAATGATGCTCTGAACTGGCCCTGAGAGGTCGATTGCAGGGATGAGGGTTAACACTTGTTTTGTTTATCTTTCCTTCCCGCTTGACAAGTGGCTCACACCCATTCCGTCTGTATGGCCGAAATTGGGAATTCATGATGTGAGGAATCCTGAGTGAGAGCACAAATCCCATTACTCTGTTATTTAGTATGTTCCACCACTAACATGCTGTGCCATATGGTAATGTCTTTGTGCCTATTATTCTCAGTGTCTATGAACTCCTCTGAAGAATTACATCAACAGAACTACATATTTTGATGTAATTAACAGCAGCTTTTACACCTGTCCCAATATTTTGGTCCCTCTACAGCAGCTCTCATGACTTGGAAACTCTTGACTTCAGGTCATAATTGATGTGTCAATGATTACTTCATCTTGACCCATGTATTCTGCCTTAAAGCAGGATGATGGCACTAATCACTGTTGTATACAGCAATATTTTAATATTTCCACCTTTTATTTATCAACAAAACTTCTTTAAGAAGATAGGAATTGCTAGATGAAAAAATACCAAGGTCAATCTAATTCGCCATCTACCATCCTGGTAGTCGCATGAATGCAGTTCTTTGTCACAAAGTCGTTGAAAGCATTAAACACGCTTCATATTCAGTAAATTTAGAGAGTATTTAAATCCTATTAGTTGATCTCCCATGGCGTTGCACATGGGGAGTCAAAACCAAGAGCTGTCTTCAGCTGATGCGAGGTTAGAGGGCAGGGGATATTTAGACCGGAGCGCACAGATATGATTCAGTCCCCATTTTAAAGTCATACGTTCTGTCCCTAATTTTATATAATACTTTGAATTAGTATTATTATTTATAGTTAAATAGCAAAACTTACAGTAACTTGGGAGGAAAAGAGGGGTGGAGCATCGGAGTTTCTCCGCAACACAGAATGAAGAGCCGGGAGATGCAAAATTGTGCCACGAAAGCACCACCAGTGGGTGAAATCTGGTAGATTTTTAACCCAGTTACTATTGCATGTGGAATTATGGATTGGAAACTGGACTGAAATAACAACATTCGAGCTGCTGTACATAGTTTTAAGATGTTCTTTGCACTTTTAAATTTGCACTATGGGTAGGTAGAGGTTTTTAATCACCATTCTCACTGATGATGTGTTTTTCTTTTGATACTGTGAACATCATGGGGGCAAAATTCGGTTGCTTTGCACCTCTTGTTATTGCCCCAAGGGAGCGCTAACAGGGTGCGCAAAGCAACTAGCGCCCAGGCGTGGCGCTGCTAACGCCTTCCACGAAATTCAGCGGGAGGTTAGCGGCAGCGGTAGCCATGCTCAGTGCCCCGCTCGCGCCCCGGCATAAACCTGGGTCGCTCCCCCTGACCTACCGCCGGACGCCATGTCCGACAGGGTTAGGGGTTCGTACGTGCGGCCGGGGCAGTGAGATTTAAAGGGGAGGTGCCGGGCGGCCATTTTTTTGCTGGCTGCCTGCCAGCACCTGCCCCCTCTGCCCTCCCCCCGCGGGTCGCCAGCCACGATCGGGCAGCCCGGCACTCCTCTTAAGTGCCAGGCTCTTTTGCCAATGCCCCGATCCCTGGTGTCCCAGCTGGGTCCTGGTTCGCACTGCGCAAGGCCCCTCCCCTTTAATAAAGGGAGGAAGGCCTGCATTACCGTGGCGCTACGTGCCGCAGAGCGTGGCGCTGCAGCATGTAGCGCCGCGATATTGGGCTGGAGCACCCCAAGAGGGAGGGGGAGCGCTTCCGGTAGCACCTCTCCTCCTGCTTGGGGCGCTACCAAAGCAATTTCGGCTGCAGGGGTGCTAACTTTTTCGGGGCGCTAAAAGTAGCGCCCTGGTGAAGTTAGCGCCTCAAAGGGGGCATGACCCAATTTTTCCCTGCATTGGTTTTATTCCATTTGGGTCCATACAGCAAGTCTAAATGTCAATGACCAGTATACTCTATTCACAACAATAGAATTGCCCATAATTGGCACTAAATTGTTAAATTTTTCTAACTGGAACCACAGGATGGCTGGTAGTGTGTGTGAGTGAGTGAGTGAGAGAGTGTTGGAAGATGCTCTTCAGAGATTGTAACTAAGGCACAATGTTAGAGCTGAATAGACAGAGGTAAATGTATATGATTTTCCATTACACTGCACTGACATCTGCACCTCTAAGTGTAAAATTCACTCAGCCTTTAAACGATATCAAAGTGTATTCTTACCTGCCATAAGTTGGAGCCCTTAGCTTGGGCAATTTTCACAATGGCTATAATGGGGATCCACATAATCATGAAGATTATCATACACCAGCCAAGTGCTGTTGCCCAGACAGGGTACACAACAGGTCCATATGTTGGTGGGGCAAATGTTGCTAAGGACCAGATTAAGATTACCTGCATGAAATGATTGCACAAAACAAAATCAGAAACAGAATGAGATGGACAATCTGCAGCTTGATTATTTTCAGTTTGAATCACTAAAAGATGTAACATCTCCTTACTGCCAGCAAGCACGGAGTGATAAAAAACCAACACGCTCTCCACCACAGCCAGAAGACCCAATTCCTTTCACCAATCATCATCTCAATGTCCTTGATGAATCGGTTTATCCCTGTGAACAACAAGAAAGCAGGGATACACAATCACTTGGTTTGTCCTGTCTTTAGGGCAGCTTGTTTGCCGTAGAAGTTCTTCTTGTACTGGGTGTCAATAATAAACAGGTTAAATCAGAGAAGGGATCACTCAGGATTTCAAACAGGATGAAAAAATTGTTTGTATAAAATCCTTAAGAACTCACTCTAGGAAAGACTCATGTATCAGATCTGTGCTGAGATGGACAGGCCCCCTGTTATCAGAATGGGGGAGGATGGACTATCAAAGTGAGGCCTCTGTCCTGAGCTGAAGAATAGCAAATGAATTCCAGAAACATCACGAAGACACTGAAGCAGAACCTGTCCTGTTGTTCCATTTGCCTTGATAGTTGGGAGAAACTGGCAACTGACTGCGTCAAGTGGCAAACAACTGGTTAACTCGGGGTGAAGATGTTTGAACAACATCCCCATCAACAATTAGCAGGAAAATGGCTGCAGCAAAATTTACCCCAACAACAACCCGCTGCAACCCAGTAAGAACAAGGGGATCACAGGTGAGTGATGCAGAAGGCACTGCCTGTCTCATATTGGCCTTTGGAACCACTTGGGGGAAGATCGTTGACAACTAAGGGGAGCACTTAAATTCCCAGTCATCATTGAAGATCACCCTACTCATTTGTCCTGTTTCTTCTGAAGAGATATGAAGACCCACACAAGTACTTTTTAAAAATTGAATTATTTAATTTTGTTTCAGTGCTTTCTCTGTTGCACTTACCATAGATCCAGCTTAGACCAACAAGTTCAATGATAGCAGATAGAAGCATTCCCCATCCAGCACAGAAATGATCAATTAAATTGATCCAGTAAATTCCAGCCTAAATAGAAATGAAATATTAGAAAATGTCCTGCATGAGAAAACTATAATACTGATATTCAAAATAAGAGCGTGAAAAATTAACACTTTTCTCAACTACAAACCAGCTAGTCCAAAATTGACTGCACTGTTATATTCTCTGATACATTCTCTCAGATCCACTGCTGTCCTATATTTTCTTACAGTTTGAAAGGACTCAAGTATTTTGTTGCCGATCTCTGCTGATATATAATGCAAAAATAACCATTTGGTCTGTCTGCCTCATTATCTACACCCATGTCCATCACCCAGTGAGCTCATTTGCAACAGCCTCCAGCCAAGCTCCTGTCCCTTCACTCCACCAGAACAACAGTTAGTATAAAAATCTCAGAAACCATCAGAAACATCCAGGCACTTGTTAATATTTGTGATGGCCACAAATGCAGTGACTCTGATACATCTCAAGGAGCCTATCCAGTGCCTTGAAATTGGACATTAATGAATTACTTTGTGCGGTTACCATGGTTATGTGAGAAAATGTAGCAGCCATTTTACATACAGCAAGATCCCACAACCAACAATAACATGACCTGTTAATCTGTTTCTGATAGAGTTGGGTGATGCAGGAAAGTTAACCAAAAGATGTAATGGAATCTTCAACATCCACCTGAACGGTAGACTGGACCTTGGTTTAATATCTCCTGCAAAGGACAGCACCTCTGACAATGCAGCACTCCCTCAGCTACTGCACGGAAGTGTCAGCCTAGAATATGTGCTTCAATTCTCGGTTGCGGTTTGAAACTACCACCTTCAAACTCAGCAGTGAAAGTGTTTCCAACTGAGGCAAGCTGAAACTTAAGAGAAACTTATCAAGGTGGGCATCCTTAAACAAAAAGAAAATATTTTAAACAATATCCTGCTGTTTTAAAATGTGTACAATGTTAACCCTATTCACAGGGTGTTAAAAGAGATGAGTTTCATCTCTAACCAGGCTCTGTATTTAGTAACAGCAGATGGGGAAGGTTCAGTCAGTCCCACACCATCACTGCACAATATTAAATAAATAGAAAAACAACAGGACTAACAACACAATGTCCTTATTTATTATTTAACCCTGTGAAATTTCAGACTTCATAGAGTTATAACTAGCACTACATGTGGAAATGTAGCAAACTATTAAAGTACTACGTACCTGTGTTACACATACAAGGCCAAGCAAATAAAATATCAAACAAACACCAGCTGTCAGATAAAGGCGCTTTGATCGCAGAAACTTAGGGAACTGGTCCATCAGGGTTGTTGTAATTGTTTCTGATGGAAAAAAAAGTTAAATGAGATCAGTAATTAATTAATAATTTACACAGTCCCGGAGAAACCCACTACTGGAGAGTCCAAAGTCCTGCAGACCAGAGGAGCAGATGAAGACAGCTTCCTCTATCCATGAGTCTGCTTTCTGAAACACTGGAGAGACATGGTCAGGCTGCCAGCTGTTTACAAGATTATAAGCAGAATATCACCACTAGGCTTGCTTGTGCTTAAGTCATGTTTGCACCAGGAACACAGGAATCTGATGACCTAATGCTGGTGGAGCAGGTTGGGAATCTCAGTGCTTCCTTTCACATGCTGTGCCTTGAAGCCATTTGCAACGAGCTCCTGAGAGGTTGGTGCTGCTGTACCATAGTGGAGAGAAGGGCAAAAGCTCAAGAGTACCCTCAGTGCAGGGCATTGCAGCCTTTTCTCCAGGATACCAGTGTCAATGAGACTAGTGGATGTTTTCAGTATTCTGATGGTCTTTTTTTTTTGGGGGGGGGGGCGTAATAAGGACGATGAGGCGGGGAATGGGAGGGAAAATCTTGCCTCCATGCCCAGCAAGAGGTTTCAGGGAGAGGCAATGATCCCATAGAGGGGTACTGACCCACAGTACTGACTGGGACATTAAGCCTGCCTTTGCTCTTGGAGAGTTAAAGCCATTGCAGATCCATCCATGTACAGAAGAAGCTGAAGATGTTCTCAGTCCTGGAATGGGGGGCTGGGATGGAATTGATAACATCGATCCAGGGGAAATGGGGCAGTATTCTCACCTTTATTATGCTTGTGCAGGGGTTCCATTTCATGGGACACTGGCACCATTACTGGGACAGACACAAATTGTACTGCTGGGACGGGCTCCACCTGAACCGGACTGGGACCAGGGGCCTAGCGAAATGGACGAATAGGGCGGTCACAAGGATTTTAAACTAGTAAATGGGGGGTGGGGGAGTGCTCAGATGGAAAAGATAGTATAAATAATAATTCTAAAACAAATGAAAGGGAAGAGACTGGAGTAATAGTCAGAAATTGTGCTTTGGGCACTACAAGTAAAGGGAAAACTAAAACATGTAAAGTAATTAAACCAGGAGAGAGAAATAAGAAATGAGAGAGAAAAATAACATTAGAGTATAAGGACAAGTCAGGGTGTGTGACCCAAGTAAGCATTCTTTATACAAATGGAGCATAAGGAACAAATTCATTGAATTGCAGGCGTAAATTCAAAATCTGGGCCATTATGATCACTATTAGATAAATGTTTACGCACCGTTAGGCTGTTAACTAAATCTGGCTCATTACTTATTATTAAATCTAATATGGCTTATTCCCCTTGTTGGTTCTAGGACATATATTGTTGTAGAAAAACTATCCTGAACACACTCAAGAAATTTGCTACTTTGCCAGTCTGCTTATCCCAATCTATATTTTCCCACATTACAACAGTGACTCCACTTCAAAAGTACTTAATTGACTGTAAAGCGCTTTGAGACATTCGGTGGTCATGAAAGACGCTATATAAATGCAAGTCTTCTTTCTGTATAAAAACTAAAATTCCCCATTAAAACCACTCTGCCTTTGCTACATACTTGTCTAGTCTATATATTCTGTCACTTCACAGCGGCTATGATGCGTCCTATACACAACTCCCACTACAGTCTTAGATCCTTCACTATTTCTTAATTCTACCCATAAAGTTTCCACTGCCTACTTACCTCTCGTTATTTCCTATCTTATCATTAAATTCATCCTTAATCACTAATATCTATAAGGTTTAAGTGACCAATTCTGTCCTTTCATCTCAAAAATAAACAACATAACAAACTATATATTGCATCTATAACAAGAAAAATAGATTTATCTGTTACCAGTCTAAACAAGGTTTGAATAATATATTTTAATCCTGAAAATTAACATTGAATATATGGCTGGGAATCTCTTTCTGAAGTTCAACAACATTACTTGTAGGAGAGTTAGACCTTTACTGACTATTTACACAGGATGCGGAGATGCCGGTGTTGGACTGGGGTGGACAAAAGTGAGAAGTTGCACAACACCAGGTTATAGTCCAACAGTTTTATTTGAAATCACAAGCTTGTGATTTCAAATAAAACTGTTGGACTATAACCTGGTGTTGTGCGACTTCTCACTTTTATTTACACAGGAAGTTGTATACATAAGGACTAATAAATTGTGAGTTTGGTTGAAAAAAGAAAACCAAATGCTGATATATGAAATAAGTTCAAGTACCAGTGTAATTAAATTTTAGAAGGTTTTTAAAGAAGTTTTTAGAAGGTTTTTAAAGAAGTTTTTACAATGTTTTTAAAGAAGGTTTTAAAATATAATTTCAATGGAAGAGCCTGAAAGAAGTTTTTGTGGGCGTGGCTTAGTTTTGAGCGTGTCTTCCTTTACGCATAGGTTGTACGCTGCGCTCCTGGCCTTCCTGATGTCATAGGCTGTGCAGAAACTCTGCAGCGCTGAAGAGGAAGTCTCCGTTTGAAGCCTCGCTCAAGGTAAGTACGTATTCTCCTCGTAGGTCGGCAGTGTACTCTGGAGCTAAGCCACCGACCCGCAATTTTTGGCCCAGTATGATCGAGTTCAACCTTGTGTTTGAAAGGGAGAATTGCAAAACAGCTTCTAAAGCCACGATTTTGCCAGTGCTCAGAGGGCGGGTTTGGAGGGGGGTCAGGAGTTAAATCCAAAATGATTGACGCCGGGTGAACCCGCCTCCACGTGACTTTCCAAAGTGTCAGGTCTGTGACTTCAGGTCAGACCCCAACACCAAGCGGCGGGAAAGGCACTTAAGGTAGATAACAGCTTGTTAACTACTTGTTAACTGCTATTTTGACAGGGTTTTTTAATTTTGCCACGTTTTCACCGTGTTCCACGTCGTCGGCAAACACGCCAGCTGATTGTGTCAGGTATTGCAACAAGCTGAATAGTTCACAGCTGCAACTGCAGCATAAAAGCTAACCTGCCACATCAGTTCAATTTCAAATGCCAGAACTTTCTGATTTCAGGATTTGGAAGACATATTTCAGGTGTATTGAGGTTGTAAGTGTGTGTTGTGAGATCTATATGCACTGTGACCTCCTTGGAATAACCACATTGGCTCTCCACATTGACTGAGCGCTTATAACATCTCATCCTCAACTGACATATATACCAGCAGAATGGGAACCATTTATACTCTCTCATCCTGGTCCTCAGATTCAGAGGACGAGCAACCGCTGCAGCAGCAGAACCAGGCACACCAGCAGCACCAACTCAAGAGCACCAACCTTCTCCTCAGTCAACTGATGCTGCACAGGGCAGAGGCCATCAGCGCAGGGCTGCACCTTGCTGCAGGAGGTACCCCCAACACAGGTTTCAGAGGCAGAGGATGAGCTTCCTCAACATGACTGAGCAGCAGTGGCAAAGGATGCTGAGACTTTTGCGAGAGGTGGTCACAGACATCTGCACAATGCTGCACCAAGACCTGCAGCCCAGAGGAGCGGGTGGACACTCCTTACCAGTGGCTGTCAAAGTCACCACCGCCCTCAATTTCTTTGCATCAGGGTCCTTCCAGTGATCACAGCAGACGTCAGCAGCATCTCCCAGTCGGCCGCACACAGATGCATCATGCAGGTTACCGATGCCCTGTTTGCCAAGTTGGCCAATTACATCCACTTCTCAACGGCTGAAGCAAGTGTTACTGCGTGGGCGGTTGGGTTTTCCAATCTGGCAGGCTTCCCAAGGGTGTAGGGCATCATCAACTGCACGCATGTGGCCATTAGGGCACCCCATCACAACCCAGCTGGTGTGTAACCACAGGAAGAACATTATGCATGTGTGTGCAAAGTTCCCTGGCAGCTGCCATGACTCCTACATCCTGCGTCAGTCCACTGTGCCTCAGCTCTTCAGTCCGCCAATCCAACTTTCTGGATGGCTCCTTGGAGACAAGGGCTATCTCCTGAAGACATGGCTAATGACACCGATGAGGTGGCCAACAAACGAAGCTGAGGAGTGCTACAATGTGAGCCACATTTCACCAGAAGCATCATAGAGCAAACCATAGGGTTGCTCAAAATGCGCTTCAGATACCTGGACAGATCTGGTGGAGCCCTACAGTACGCACCAGCCAGGGTCTCCAGAATCATTTTGGTCTGCTGTGCCCTGCACAACATCGCGCTGCAGCGTGGCTTACCACTGCCTGAGGAACAAGTGGCAGTGCGCACAGCCTCCTCCACAGATTCCAGGTTCCCGACCCGATCTACCGACCCCTGTCCCCATTACCGCCCCCCGCCCCCGCCCCGCCCCCCCCGCACCCATCCCGGCGGCAAGGTAAAAAATTATCCCAATGACTTAGAAAAAGTGTCAAAATGGAGTTTGGTTCTTTCTCTTCTGGTGATTTTTAAAAAATTTACGTGAAGTGACAATTACATCTGACAACATCTTAAACATACAAAAAAGTTAACCCTTTCTGTTGACAGCTGTTTTCAATTCACCTTAACAACTTTTGTATTGCTGAATATAAATTTATATATTGGGCATTGTTAAATTTTAAAGTTTCTTAATTTTAGTGGCTATTTCCCCACGGTGATAGAAGGAAATCATTAATTGACAAATTAACCCTTCAGGTTCTCAAGAAGAGCCACAATGAGTCCTCTTTCTTTTAAATTGGGGACCATGGTTTACTGGACCGCATGAATGTTGATGGTGCAGCAAGAGATCCAGAGAGATCCAATCATTTTAAGAATTTAACACCTTATCTGAAGACCTCCTCAGCAATTTGCAGCCAGGCTGCCTTGGTGTGCTGAGGAGGCTTCCTCCTTCCATCTGAAGGGAAGAGGACCTCCTTGCCTCCTCCTACTCCCTCCACAAGAGCATGGAGGGAGTCCTCATCAAACTGGGGAGCAGCCTTGGTCCGTTGCACTGCCATGCCTGCAGCAACCAGCATTCGGGTGCAGAAAAAAGAAAGTCATAATCAAAGTGATTAAATATAGAGGCTCCCAGTGCGTCATCAAGCGCGATCAGCCGACCTGCACCCACCGATTGGGCCGGGTAACGTGCACGGCAGCCTTAATGAGGTCAATCTGGGGAAAATCATTATTGCAGGGTAGCTGCAACCGGGAGCAGGACCGGAACCCGCCAAACAGCGGATCCGCCACCATCCCGCCTCCGGGCAGAAAATCCAGCCCTAAGATTCTAGATTTAGGTAAGGCTGACTTCAATGGGATGAGACAGAGACTGTCCATAGCAAAGTGGAAAGATCTGTTAATGGTTAAATCGATAGAAGATCAGTGGGAGGTGTTCAAAAAAGAATTTAACGTGATACAGAACCAGTTTATACCCCTAAGGGGCAAGAGCTCTACTTGCCAAAATAAACAGCCATGGATGACAAAAGAGGACAGCATAAAACTAGAAGAAAAAGCAGACAAAAAATGCAAAGAAAGCACAGATCCTGTTGCTTGGGAGAGATACAAAGAACAACAAAGGGTGACAAAACAGATATTAAGAGCTACAAAAAGGGAGTATGAAAAAAACTTGCAAGGGATATCAAAATCAACACAATTTTTTGACAATTATATTAGGAAACGAGGGTGTTCAGGAGCAATGTGGGCCCCTTGAAAACGGATAACGGTGATATTGTAAATGAAAATCAGGTCACGTTGAATCATTACTTTGGTTAGTATTTACAGTAAAGGAAGAGGATAGCTTGCCTGCCATCCCAAGAAAACTAATATTGAATCAGGGATGGTGACTCACCAAAATTAATGTAACCAAAATAACAATAATGAAGAAAATAATGGCACTAAAGAGTGACAGATCCCCAGGACAAGGTGGTTTTCATCCCAGGGTTTTAAAGGAAGTAGGTGAGAACATTGCAGATGTCCTAACTATAATCTTCCAAAGTTCTCTCGATTCCGGAACTCTTCCTTAGATTGGAAAATTGCACATATCACTCCACTATTTAAGGAAGGTGGGAGAGGGAAACCAGGGAATTATAGACCAGTTAACCTAATATCTGTTGTCTGGAAATTCCTAGGGCTCGATTTTCCCAAGGGTTCGGGCTGGGGTTGTGTCATCCGATTTCTGTGTTATCCACCCGACTCTCATGCGATGTGTGTTACAAACGCGATTTTCCCCTGATTGGACAATTGAGTTCCTGTGTGTGGGAACCCCTGGCCCAATTAGCTTTTCCAGTCTGAAAGTCGCCTCCGATGACGTCATCATTGCCGCTGCTTTTAAGGTCTGCAAGAGGACTTGCTTCCTTTGCAGACTGCCAACGTTCTGGTCTTTGTTGCTACAGTGACCTGGAGGCATCATGTGCACCAGCAAACCTAAGTCTGCTCCAAGATTTGAGGAGGTCGCCCTGCAAGCCCTGGTACATGGAGCAAGAGCTCATAAGGAGGTGCTCTTCCCTTCTTCAGGGAGGAAGAAGCCTCCTCAGCAAACGAAGGCTGTGTGGCTCCAGGTGGGCCAGGAGGTGAATTCTCTGTCTTTGATCTGCAGAACCTGGCTTCAATGCCACAAAAGATTTCATGACCTTCTGCGCACTGGAAAAGTGAGTATGACTTTCCCATCACCCTCAATCTGATGCCCTTTGCCTCTCCTCACCAGCACTCAGCTTTAGCAACCTCTTCCTCCACATCCCACTTGACACTGACATCCCTGCACCCTTACCCATTCCCTCTCTCTCTATGGTTACATTCACCTAACTATTCGACTATGTAGCCCTCACACTCCCTATCACTGTCATGCTATGAAAACAACTTACAACACACAGGATGGGCCCTTGGTCTTGCCACCTCACTCCATCTTTGTCTCCTTCTAAGCATCTATGAGATGGATTCTATAAAGTCAATCATTCATTCTCACTCTAACTCCACTTGTCTCCCTCATTGCAGGAAAAGAGAGCTCACAATAAGCGGGAAAGAGCGAGGACAGGAGGAGGGCCACCCTCAGTAGCCCAGCTCACCCCTTGGGAGGAGGCGGCCCTGGAGATCGTGGGAGTCAATGAGGATGCGCAAGTGGGGGACGGGTAGACGGGCGCAGCAGAGAAAGCCGGTGACAGAATAGTTGTTCATCTGTCTCATTGACATTGCATGAGTCGCTGATAATGATTCTGAAGCTCTAACAGTTGGACTTATGATCTTCTGCAATATGCATTGTGCATGTCACCTTGGTCTCTCATCTCTGACTTTTTCCTTTACTCCCCCACAGGACCATCGCAAGCACCCGTCCCCACTATCCAGGAGGAACAAACTGAGGCTCAAGACTCCTCAGAGGAAGCTGAAACCTCTGAGTGCGCAGCGTCAGCAGAATTCAGCCAGCCCAGCTCCAGCGCAGACACTCACACCTCGGTGGGACCCTCGCGAGATAGAGTAGTGTTGTCACCTGATGTATCACAGCACACAAGTGAGCCTCAGCAGATGGTGGAGACAGGGAAAGCAGTGGAGAGTCCTCGTCGGAGGGCGCAGGACCCTCCCAGCTCGGCTCAGCTGCATGTCGACCCTCTGCCTCTGGGTCCATCCAGAAGAACAGCGGTGTTGGAACTCCAGGAAGAGGTGCAGGAGTCTCTGACAGGTTTTGTCTCCATGGTTGCTGCGAGTGTAGAGCAAATGGAGGAGTCCATCGCTAACGTGAGCAGAGCCTTTGTGGAGGCGGTGGCGCATGAACACATCACAACGGAAAGGATGGCAACCTCCGTGGAAACGATGTCTACCTCCATGGTAAGGCTGGCTACCGTAGAGGAGAGGATGGCAACGGTACAGGAGAGGATGGTAACGGCCATGGAGGAGCTTACTCGCCAGGGTATGGAAAACATGGTATTTGTTCAGAATAGACTAGCATCTCTTGAGGAGCGATGTTCAGCTATTGAGCAATCAAGCCAGACCTTCACGCAAGTCCTCGGCAGTAGGACTTCAAGTACAGAAACGGGTCCTCATGTCCCCCCTGAATTGCAGCAAGGTGCTGTCAAGCCACTTGCTAGCTCTGAGGTGGGGCAGACCCATGAGAGGGATGTTGGTGGCAGAGAACAAGGAAGTGGGGGCTCCTCTCCAAGCGCTCACACGACCATGCCACTGCAAAGTCCTCGGTCAGAGCCCCACCAGAGTCCCTACCCATCTGAGATCGGCGTCTCAACCCCTGCACAGCCGCAGGAGCAGCAGACTGTTGGCGAGCCCTCACAGGCTCGCAACCCCAGAGTACGCCTGCCCAAGGTGTCAAGACAGGAGCAGCAACAGAGTGAGCAAGGGGCCTCCACATCTGCTGATGCCAAGGGGGAACCACCACGTAGAAGCACGTGTAAGAGAAAGAAACTGCACAAATAGTCACAAGGTTTGTCACTTGGGTGAAATGTTATGTTTAATTCTGATAAGCCATCAGTAGCTTCTTGTAAATAAAAAATCTGATGGCTACTGCTGCAGTTGTGGCCTGTGTCATATCGCTATTGGGACTTCTACATTGCGGGCTTAGGAGGAGTAACAGTTGTCAGAATGATGGTCAGAGTGCTAGGAAGACGATGGTTCCTGGCCATTAACGGTGCTGTGGCAAGAAGCTGCGAGGCAAAAGTGGTTGCTTTGCTAGGCTGGGCAAATCTGGCCAAGATGAGTGCGTTCCTTGCATCTCGGCCAGCAATGGTCTCACGTATTGCCGCCGCTGGTTGATGCGCCTCTGCCAGATGTTCGTTTTCTTTCTCCTCCTCCTCCTCCTCATCTGAGGAGGATATGTGAGGAGCCTCTTGGACCTCAGCAATCTGTAAGCCACAACGCTGTGCCATGTAGTGAAGCGCACAGCAAACCACGACGATTCTGGAGACCCTGGCTGCCGCGTACTGCAGGGCTCCACCTGATCTATCCAGGCATCTGAAGCGCATCTTCAGCAAGCCGATGGTTTGCTCGATGATGGATCTGGTGGAAATGTGGCTCGAGTTGTAGCGCTCCTCAGCCTTGTTGGATGAGCTCCTCAACGGCGTCATTAGCCACTTCTTCAGGGGATAGCCCTTGTCTCTAAGTAGCCATCCATTAAGTTGGTCTGGCGGACTGAAGAGCGGAGGAACACTAGACTGGCGCAGGATGAAGGAGTCATGGCAACTGCCAGGGTACTTGGCTCAAACATGGAAAATTTCCTTCTTGTGGTCACACACCAGCTGTACGTTGAGGGAGTGGAAGCCCTTGCGGTTGACAAAAATACCTGGATTGCGATGGGGTGCCTTAAGGGCCACATGCGTGCAGTCAACAACGCCCTGCACCCTTGGAAAGCCTGCCAGATTAGCAAATTCAAACGCACGCACTGTGACATTTGCTTGATCCTTGGAGAAATGGATGTGATTGTGCGCGATGGCAAAGAGGGCATCGGTTACCTGCATGATGCAAGTGTGTGCAGCCGGCTGGGAGATGCCGCTGATGTCTGCTGCTGATCCCTGGAATGAGCCTGAGGCAAAAAAGTTGAGTGCAGTGGTGACTTTGAGGGCCACTGGTAAGGGGTGTCCACCTGCTCCTCTGGGCTCCAGGTCTTGCTGCACCAGTGCGCAGATGTCACCCACGACCTCTCGCGAAAGTCGGAGCTGCCTTTGGCACTGCTGCTCAGTCATGTTGAGGTAGCTGATCCTCTGTCTGTAGACCCTGTTTTGGGGGTATCTCCTGCGCCGACGTTCATCCATGCACTGGCGCCCTCTGCCCTGAGCAGCTTCAGGTGGCTGAGCAGCATGTTGGAGCTGCTGCTGTTACTCCTGCAGTTCATTTTGCTGTTGCTCAGGGTTCTCCTGCTGCCGTGGCTGGTGTTCGTCCTCATCTGATGTCCAGGGGGAAAGGAACCGAATGGTTCCCATTCTTCTGGTAAATGCCTCAGTTGAGGAAGCGCTGAGTCAGGGTGGGGTGAGGGGTTTCCCAGGAGCTTACACTGGAGATGGGTGTCAGGCTCCAAACTTCCACAACAATGAGTAGGCCTGCTAAAGTTTCCCCAGACCTGAAACAACTAAGTTCTGCCACCTGCAAATGATGATTGCTCCAAACTACTCTTTAATGGTGGAGCTGCAGCTGAAAGCCAGCAAGCCAAATGTGTAACCACCAGGTTTCACCGTCGTGTTTCAGAGGAGGCGTGCATCACGTGGGAAACCTGTAAAAATCAGAATGGCCTCTCAAAATGGCATTCTAGAGCCAATTAAGAGCTTGTCAATGGCCTTAAGGGACTATCCCGCCTCTTGGAGGTGGGACGGGAACGGGATCTGAAAACTCACAACTGGGAAAATTCGGCGGAGGTGGGATCGGGCTCGCCCGCCATTTTTTGCTATTTTAACTCCCCACACGCCTCCAATCCCGCCTCCACGGGCCGGTGAAAATCGAGCCCCTAGAGTCTATAATTAAGGATAGAGCGACTGTTTACCTTGAAAATTTTCCGCTGATCAAAGAGAGCCAGGATGGATTTGTAAAGGTTAGGTCATGCCTGACGAACTTGAGAGATTTTTTTGAAGAGGTGACTAAAGTAGTGGAGAGGGGAAAATCTATGGATGTTATTTATATGGACTTCCAGAAGGCATTTGATGAAGTTCCTCATAAGAGACTGTGAGCTAAAGTTGAAGCTCATGAAACTGAGGGTAAATTATTGACCTGGTTTGGAAATTCGTTGAGCGGCAGGAAACAGAGAGTAGGGATAATGAGGAGGTACTCTAATTGGCAGGATGTGACTAGTGGTGTACCACAAGAATTTTGTTGGGGCCTCAACTATTCATCATATTAATTAACGACTTAGATGATAGAGAGCCACATATCCAAGTTTGCTGATGACACAAAGATATGCGGCATTGTAAGCAGTGTAGATGGAAGCATAAATTACAAAGCAATATTAATAAATTAAGTGTGAGAAGTCGCACAACACCAGGTTATAGTCCAACAGTTTTATTTGAAATCACAAGCTTTTGGAGCGCTGCTCCTTCGTCAGGTGAAGTGAAGAGATACATATAGGCACAGCATATATAGTCAGAGAACACAGCCAGATGATTACAGTTAATCTTTCCAACTGCCCTTTATCACACCTCGGCAGAGAGATAATCACGGCAAACAAAGGTGTGGATGGTGTCCAAACAGGTCAGTCAGCAAAACATTACATCAAAGACAATGTGGCAGATGCTGGGGTCTGTATGGAAAACAAAAAACTTTTTTTGCTGGAAATCACAGCAGGTCCGGCCGCATCTGTGTAAATTAAGTGAATGGGCAAAAATCTGGCAAATTGATTTCAGTGTAGACAAGTATGAGGTCATCCACTTTGGACCTAAAAAGGATAGACCAGTGTACTTTCTAAATGGTGAAAAGCTAGAAACAGTGGTGGTCCAAACAGACTTAGGGATCCATGTACATAGATCAATACGTCATGGAAAGGTACAGAAAATAATCATTAATGCTAATGGAATGCTGGGCTTTATATCGAGAGGACTAGAATACAAAGGGTTAGAGGATATGCTACAGCTATACAAAGCCCTAGTTAGACCACTACTGGAGTACTGTGTTCAGTTTTGGGCACCACACCTGAGGAAGGATGAAGGATATATTGGCGCAGCATAGATTAACCAGCATGATACCTGGACTCCAAGAGTGAAATTGCGAGGAGAGATTACACAAACTAGGGTTGCATCAATGCATTGACTGCAGTGGAACTGAATGTCAGGCACTGTGTATAACGGGCGGCCCATCCGATACCGCCCATTTTGCGCCACCGCCCAAGACAAATTTCTAGGCCTCGATCTTTATTCATGAAATCTGGTCATGACCAATGGCTGATACCATTGTATCTCCAGAATCTCACAATAACTCCTTGACAGTACACTGGCCTAAAATGACCTCACCCCATGACCTCCATCTTCAATAACACAACGCTAAATACAGCAGTGAAACCTTTATACTGGTAGATGTATGATCATAAACAGACATTAGAGTTAGAGAAAGTGATTCATCATATGAAAGTTCTGGGCTAGAATTACTGCTGCTGATATTTGTGAATGAACTCTTCCAAATGTTGCAGTGGCATTCCTCTGGCCGTTACTTTAATGCAGGTGTTAACCCACTTAAATCAAACAGGTCCATGCTCCATTAACATAGCAAGCAGAAAATTGACACACAAACATGTTATACATTTGTTCACTGATATAAACTTAATATTTTATATAATTTCTTTTATATAAGTAGAAAGAGATATGTTAAATGAAGTAATGTCATTCTTACCTACAATTCCAAATTGACTGTCGAGTCCCAGAGTGACCAGCATGAAGAAAAATAAAATGGACCATAAAGGTGCCACTGGCAACTGTGCAAGAGCCTCTGGGTAGGCAATGAAAGCCAAACCAAAACCTAAACAGTGGATATAATTGAAATGGTGCAATTAATGGTGCTTAAAAGAGAAATACTGTAAACTGATATAATTTAATTAAAACCTATTCCTTTAGAATCCAGAATGTCAAAATGTATCACATTTTGCTCAGTACTTCTGTATTCGGTCTGAGATTTTGTGATTTCTTTCCATTAGGGTGAGTGATGTCAGTGCTGGGGAATGGGGCAGTTTCCATTTAAGGCCCTCAATTTTTATCGCAGTTATCTGCAGAGTAAAGATCCCTCTACTCTGCCCCAACAATGTGCCTCAGACCCACCCTCAGAAGATGTTGCACCAGTGTGACATTTTCCCATTGCCCATACCAGCTGCCCTGGGGCCTCTCCGAGTGATGTTGCCACTTCAGTGCCAGTTTTATGCTGGGGCCCATGCCCACTAGGACCAGGATGGAGACTGCCCAAACTCTTTCCATGTAGGACCCTTACACTCAGCAGTCAGTGGAGACATTAGTCCCATCAGTCTGGGCCAGATTTGGTGCCAGATCCGAGAAGTAAGACCAATGTCCATCCCATTGCACCACCCAATCCCCAAAGAGAATCTGAGATTTCAAAAGATGGTTAAAGCTGTGTGACCCTGGTTGATATTTTTACCAGTTCTGGTTATTCCTGTTTATCAATTACAAGCAGCTGGTCAGTTAGTGCTCCAATTCTGGCCTCTTGAGCATCCTCGATTTTAATCACTCCACCATTGGTGGCCATGCCTTCAGCTGCCAAGGCCCTAAGCTCTGGAATTCCCTCCGTAAACCTCTCCGCCTCTCTACCTCTCTTTCCTCCTTTAAGACGCTCCTTAAAACCTACCTCTTCCCTGTCCTAATATCTCTTTATGTGGCTCAGTGTGAAATTTTGTTTGATAACGCTCCCGTGAAGCGCCTTGGGACGTTTTACTTTGTTAAAGGTGCTATATAAATACAAGTTGTTGTTGTTGTTGCCGTGGTTGCTTTGTTTACACTTCAGAAACTTTTATGTTAAACTACTTACAGTTCAAAACTACTGGCTCCAGATTTTGCCAACAGAGATTGTTGAGCCAGGCCAATTTTATCTTACAGTTTGGAAACATTTTAGCAGAAAATAATAAGTTTGAGTCTGCAGGTACCTGACTTTGCAACCTCTGAAACAAGCTTGTTTTGTATATGAGCCATGTGTCCAAGGATGGAGAAGATGGCAAATCCAGCAAACACACTCGTACAACTATTAATAACACAGACAATGATGGTATCTTTGTAACAGTTGTTGTGGAATTTGTTGTAGGATGCCAGTGCTGTTAAACTTCCCCAACCGACTGACAGTGAATAGAAAATTTGTGTTGCAGCATCTTTCCAGACCTGGTAAATAGAAGGAAGAATTAGTCAACAGTGGGAGATTTTACTTGACCTCTTTGAAATGTGGCAGATAAAACTACATACCATGAGGAACATGGGAGGTTAGTACCACAGCTCGATGGTGAGCTGACTGAACGAAAATCCCTTTACGATCCCAGATAAGGGAATGTCGCAGTGAAATACACCACCTGACCATGGAGAGTAGCTCGTTAAATTTTCCTGTATTGCTGGTACAACATTTACAGTATTGAATCCAATTTAATGATAAACTAATAGGATTGTAATAGAGTCTCCCTTAAATAGTAGGGCCATCATTCTGCCTTCTTGTCTAATTTCCTCCAGGAGCTTATATGCTTTGTACTGCTATGTTTTCAAGTGCATGACTTGATGGTTTAATTTAATTACTGTCACCCTTGTTGAAAGCAGCACAAAACAAAAGCCATCAGAATTCCACTAAAATTAACAATCAGATGTTAATGTCATAATATTGATTGTCCACTTAAATGTTACTGTGTGACCTACACATATAACTTGATAAGATATTTACCTGACAATTTTATTAGTGAATTGTTTACAAGATACTAAGAAGTATGTATCAAGAAGGAAATATGGCTGTCGTTGCATTACATCCTATCCTGCCCCGTCCCATCCAATTCTATCGTATCCCATTCCATCCTATCATTATTTCATCCAATCTCATCCCATTTCTGCTATCTTATCCCTTACCATCTGCAAACATCTAGACGTTAAAAAGCTTAAATTAAAGTCATTAGCCTTTATCCCTATGTTTCAGTTGCAACTACCTTCTCATTCTATCAACTAAAATGCAATGACTGAAATTAGTTTTCCCATCAGTGAACAATCAAAAACCACAGCTTTTACATCGAACTTGTCATAAACCAGGAAAATAAATAAAAGTGAAACGTGAAACAGTTTGACTGAAGAATACAGTTGAAGATCTATGGATTATCCTGGTGTGTTTACCTCAGCATCACGCAGTTTAGTGAAGTTTGACTGTCTTCCAATGTAGTATTCAATTCCTTTATAGGCTCCCTCCAGGGTAACTCCTCGGATCAGAAGTATGGTGAGAACCAGATAAGGGAATGTCGCAGTGAAATACACCACCTGACCATGGAGAGTAGCTCGTTAGATTTTCCTGTATTGCTGGTAGAACATTTACAGTATTGAATCCAATTTAATGATAAACTAATAGGATTGTAATCAAAGCAGAGAATGAAGCAGAAGACAATTGGAGGAGTAATAACTACATGAAGAGTATATTTGACACTGAGCTGCATATTGTAACTGAATTTAAATAGCACAATATTGGGCCGGATCTTGCTGTAACAATAACGATATGTTAATGACGTGCTCCCTTATTCATGTCCAAATCGGCCAGCAAGTTCAGGGTTTAAGAGATACGGTTATGGGTTATGTATCTCCAGATCTTGCTGGTTGATTTATGCAACTCCCCCGGTTGTTTCGCACAAACGGCATCGTGCCCTTAGCCTTCCAGTTATTTTTAAGAACTTACTGGATTTGCACATTAATAGCCCATTAAAATCAGCACGGAAATTTAAGTCTTGTAATTAAGAAGGTCAGTACCTTTTTAACAATGTGATAATTGTCAATACAATGCCAATCAACATCTCTGTCCCAGAAATTGAACAATTTAAACTGTCGAGTCTCATTCCTTTAGGTAGTAAATTGTTCTTAGAGATTTCAAAAATGTCAAATTTTTAATTTTTTAATTGTTTTCTTACTTTTCCTTTCTGTCCCTTTTTTCTCTCTCTCTTAATCCAATCTTTCTTCCCCTCTCTTTATCTGTACCTGGTTTGACTCTAATTCACCCTCCATCTCAGTCATTCCTCTGTTTCTTTCTCAATCCTTAAATCTCATTGGTTAAGGAGATACAGTGTTGGTCCCACTGTTCACTAAGCTGCCAGATGTCCTTTGCCCTCACCATGCTGTTAACAGCTCGCACTTCCAGCAAATTACAGCGCAAAAAAAGTTTGAGCTGAAGGATGCAGAAAAAGGTCTAAATAGTTATGAGTGGCACATTTCAGGGGTTTGGGGGAATTGCTGCTGTTCTTTCACTCAGGAGAAAGATCTTCAGATCTCACTCAGGCTTGCAGTGCTCATAAATTATGGATCTCACACTCCCCAAAGAGTCATTGTTCACATTACCTGTGAGATAAACCAGCCCACTTCACAAATGATTTATAAATTCTAGTTTAATTGTTGCAGAAATCTGTATCTTGTCACCAGAGTTTTAACTCCATTCATCACCAGTCGTTTTACCTTTCCTGAAGACTTGATTCCTTTAGATAGCGCTGCCCCAACTATCAGCCAGGCCAGAAGCAGACAGAGGGCTAAATACCAGACTATCTCCCCAGTCTCATCAATTGAACTTGTACGCCGCAAAGCCACTTTACTAAATAAAATAACACAAAACATCTCATGTAAGGATATTGTTCATTACACACAGTTAGGGTATTTAGTCAACTACACATGGATTTGAAAGATAAAGAGAATCAGTACTGCTTTTAGAAGTGAATTGTTGCAAGGAATTGAGATTAAATTTGATATCATTTCTTTTTTTCTTTGTATTTGTGGTGTTCAGCTTTTATTTACTACTGCAATTAGAGGAAAAAGGAGCCCATAGGAACATAGGAATTGCCAGATGAAAAAAGACCTATGTCCATCTAGTTTGCCTTCAACCTTCCTGGTAGTCACAAGACTTGAGCACATAAATCTAGGCTGGCACTCCAGTGCAGTGCTGAGGGAGTGCTGCACTGTTGGATGTGCCGTCTTTTCGGATGAGATATTAATCCAAGGCCCCGTTTGCTCTCTCACATGGACATAAAAGATCCCAAGGCACTATTTCGAGAAAGAGCAGGGGAGTTTTCCCTGGTGTCCTGGCCAATATTTATCCCTCAATCAACATAACAAAAACAGATTATCTAGTCATTATCACATTGCTGTTTGTGGGAGCTTGCTGTGTTTGCAAATTGGCTGCTGCGTTTCCCACATTACACCAGTGACTACACTCCAAAAGTACTTCATTGGCTGTAAAGCGCTTTGAGATGTCCAGTGGTCATGAAAGGCGCTATATAAATGAAAATCTTTCTTTTATGATACAATGATAATGGAGTTGTTTGACTAATAATGGCAATCAATCTCTATCAATTAGTTTACAACAGTCTCAGACATAACATGAGGAAAACCCCAATGGTGGAAAGCTTTGCAAACCATAGGTCCAAAGTCACCTGTCCCTCCCAAGCATGCTACACTTACTATATGTCGGCCGGAATCTTTACCTTGGAGTCAGGTTGCATGCGTGCGGGCCGCGTAGTGGATCGGGAACTCGAAGATTTGAATAGCGTGTTCCGTGCTGCGCATTTAACTCAATGGCTCCAGACAGTCATGCGCGTTTCCCGGCCCAATTAAATGGAGCAGGTCTGAGGACGTCACCGATGACTTGTTTCCAGCGCGGCTATTTAAAGCAGTCTTGCACACATCTCAGTTGAAGGTTGATGTAGGAGTGCATAAGGTGGTTTCCAGAGGTCTCAATAAAGCAATTAAACTGATAAAACTGTGGGTCATGGAGACAAGACAGAGGGCAGCACCAAGATTCACCGATGCCTCCCTGGACATTCTGGTGCAGGCAGTAAGAGCACGCAGGGAGATCCTCTTCCCTGGCGATTGACGCAAACGACCACCCAAAGACACAAAAAGGGCATGGCTGGAGATTGCAGAGGAGGTCAGTAGCAGGGATGTTGTCAGGAGGATGTGGATACAGTGCCGGAAAAGATTAATTAATCTCATGAGGTCAGGAAAGGTGAGTGCAATGCCACACTCACCTACATCCTGATGTGCCTGTCACCCCAACCCTATCACTCTGCCTTCCAAAGCCTATTCCTGCACATCATTCATCTCACCAACCTACCTTGCAGGTCCACCCATCCCTCTCTGTCTATACACCTACTCACATCCTCGTCTTACTAACCACCACTGACACTCACCCTCATCCTAATGCAATCATAGCAAGTAACACCACAGAAGGAGGCCATTCGGCAATACCATGCCACTCCCTCATAGTCACCCTCTACAGATGTAGCCCATCCTTTCCTTACACTCATTCCATCATTCTCACTCAAAGTTCTCTTCTTTCCCTCCTTGCAGGAAAAGAGAGTGCACAACAATAGGGAGAGGCAGAGAACCGGAGATGGCCCTCTAGTCTTCAGTCATTTGACTCAATCAGAGGAGCAGACCCTAGAGATCTCTGGAGTTACAGAGCTGCTGGCTGTGGAAGACAGAGAGAGAGGGATCTCCCAGCAACCTGGTGACAGAATTAAATCTCATACAGCCACATGGTATACAACAGTCACTCATATGGTGACTGATGTCAGCAGCCAGTGAAATGTCATCATGTGCATAATGGTAATGTTACCCATTCTTATTATAACACTTCTAATTCAACTCTTTACTTTCCCAGGGGTCCATCAAGTGCCCCCCCACCCCCTCCACTGTGCAGCTGCAGGAGGAAGACAACTCCTCAGAGGAACCTCCAGCCTCTGAGTGCACCAGCAGCAGACCCAAGTGCAGCCAGCACCAGCATAGATACGCACACCTCGGTGGGTCCTGTGCGAGATAGAGTAGTGTTATCACCTGGTTTCTTTCACATCACAAGTGAGCAAGAGCAGGTGGTGTTGACAGGGACAGCAGTGGAGACTCCTTGCCGGAGGGCGCAGGATGCTCCAATCTCTGCTGAGCTGCATGCAAATGCTGAACTTCGGGGGCCATCGAGAAAGAGGGTAATCTTGGAGGAGCAGCAACAATTGCGCAGGACTCTGGCATCTTTTGCAGCCACGATGTCTGCAAATGTGCAGAGAATGGAGGAGTCCATCTCCCAACAGGAGCACCACCATCTCGCAGGCGATGGCGATGATGTGCTGTTCCATGGAAAGGATGTCCACCTGCATGGAGCAGCAAATGCGCCAGTCCAGTGAGAACATGCTTGCTGTGAACAACAGATGGCAGACACTCATTGACCTCATCTCGAGGAGGGATGTAAACGTAGACTTGTGCCTTTAATGCCCCACTGATGTGCAGCAAGGTGCTCTCCAGCTCCTTGCTAGCAGGGAAGTGCGGTTGGCCCATGAGAGGGATGATGTTGAGAGGGAACATGGAAGCGGGGGCTCTTCTGTAAGCGCTCATACTTCTCCCCCGTTGCCACCCCCTCAGTCAGAGGTCCACGTGCTTCCTCGGATCCCGATGGCCGAGTCTATTCCTGCAGGAGGAGCACTCTTTGGCGGGGCCCTCACAGGCTCCAAAACCCAGAGGACATCTGTCAGAAGTGTCAAAACAGTTGCAGCAGGGAAGTGAGCAGCCTGCCTCGACCTCTGTTGAAGCCATAGGTGTTGCACCTCGTAGAAGCACGTAGAAAAGAAAAAAGACACAATCCTAGATGCACAAGGGTATGCACTTGGGTGTATGAAAAAATGTTAGTGATAAGTTTCAATTCTATTTATGGTGCACATAAATTTATTTCTTTGCACCACTTTCTGGTCATGTCCATTTTTGCCTGCTACCTGGGAAGTGGCCTTGTCACTTGGAGTGAATGGTGAGACATTACTTAACCTTGAGCTATGGGGGTTTGGGTGAGAGAAATGGCTTGGTCATTGTAGGGCTGTTTTGTGGTGTTGTTGGCGGGGGAAACTTAGTACAGCATGTGGCAGCCATAAGCACTGCATAAGTTAAGTAAATCAGGCAATTATGAGGTCCTCCCGGGTAGCAATGTGCACTGCTGCTGGTGCCATCTCCACCTCAGGTTCAGGTTCATCCTCCTCCTGCTCCTCCTCCTCGTCTTCCACCTGTTCCTCCTCCTCCTCCGAAGAGGCTGTGTGCTCTGCGCCTTGTTCCTCCTGCTGCTCCAATCCTCGCTGCTGCACTATGCTGTGTAGCGTGCAGCAAATGACGATAATTCTGGAGACGTAATGAAGGGCTCCTCCAGATCTGTCAAGGCATCTGAAGTGCATCTTCAGCATGCCGATTGCTTGCTCTATGACACATCTGTTGGACATGTGGCTGTCATTATAACACTCCTTGGCCTCAGTACTTGGCCTGCTCAAGGGTCATGATGCGGAGATGCCGGTGTTGGACTGGGGTGGACAAAATTGAGAGGTCGCACAACACCAGGTTATAGTCCAACAGTTTTATTTGAAATCACAAGCTTTCGGAGCTATCGATTGCTCCTTCCTCAGGTGAAGTAAATTAGATACAGAATCGCCTGCAATTGGTCTGCAATTGTAAGGTACACATGCTTTGTTCTCTATCTATATATGCTTTGGCGATTCTGTATCTAATTTACTTCACCTGAGGAAGGAGCAATCGATAGCTCCGAAAGCTTGTGATTTCAAATAAAACTGTTGGACTATAACCTGGTGTTGTGCGACCTCTCAATTCTGCTCAAGGGTGTCAGTGGATAGTCCTTGTTTCCAAGCAGCCAGCCGGTAAGTCTATTTGGAGGTGCGAAGAGCTGAGGGAGGATGGACTCGCGCAGCTCAAAAGAGTCATGACATCTGCCAGGGAATCTGGTGCACACATGCATGATGATCTTTTTATGGTTGCACATTGAGGGAGTGGATGCCCTTGCAGTTCACAAACACTCCTGGGTGATGAGGGGGTGCCTTGATGGCCACATGTGTGCAGTAAATGATGCCCTGCACCTGTGGGAAGCCAGCCAGAGCCGCAAAGCTGAGCGCCCGTTCAGTAACACTGGCTTCATCTGTGGCAAAGTTTGCATAATTGGCTGACTTGTCAAACATGACATCGGTGACCTGTGTGATGCATCTGTGAGCGGCCGACTGCGAGAGCCTGTAAATGTCTACTGCAAATCCCTGGAAGGAGCCTGAGGTGAAGACTTTGACAGCCACTGGTAAGGAGTGTCCACCAGGTCCTCTGGGCAGCAGGTCTTGTTCCAGCAATATGCAAATGTCTGCGATGACCTGGCGCAAAAGCCTTGTGAAGGAGTAAGCCATAAAACCTATTCAGAAAAATACACCATTCTATGAAAAAATTCTGGCCTTATTAAAACATGAAAAACTAGGTTTGGAAACCTGGAAGCCTCAACAATCTAAAGCTGTTAACAGCATTCAGGCTATTGAGATAAGATAGGTTGTTGACACTGAGGGATAAAAATTCAGTTGGTTGCGCCTCCCGTTAGCGCCTTAAGAGGGCGCTAATGGGGCGCAAAGCCGCTAACGCCCGGGCGCAGCGATGTTTGCGCCGCTCGGGAACTTAACTTGACATTGTGCGGCGGCGCTAAAACTTACCGCTGCAACCACCTGCGCGCGCAGATTGTGACGTCATTCCATGGTGCAACGCCCTTGTGGCGCCCCGGAGCAGAAATTGAGTGGCGCCCCCTGCCTTACCGCCTGGCGCTTCCAACGACCAGAAGACTGGAATGCTATCAATCGCTGTGGGGCTGGGGGGGGCGCTATTTAAAGGGGGCCTCTTCCTGTCTTGTATTGTTGTTGGCATTTTTGAACTACGCATTCTGAGAGAGAGAGGGAGAGACTTCTGGAGAGATTCAACGTTGTGTGAAGGAGTTTTGGGTACTGAGCAGCACTTTGCAGGTTCATTTTGATTTGCCATTCCTTGTATCGATTTAGCAGAGACTGTGGGAGCTGCACTCTGAGCTCTTTGCCTGGTACTCTCCATTGTTCTTTCCAGCACATTTGATGTGCAAGTCTCTCCAGGCCGAGATTCAAGGCTGCAATGAACAGGATGTGGATGGAAAGCAAGATTAACCATCCCCTTTAAGAACTGGCCCGTGCCATTGTGTGTGTGTTCCATTGCTGACTGACATTACATGAGCTTCGCCAGCGCTCTGAGTTAGCGCCTCACTCCTCGGCCTTTGCGCCTTAAGACAGGTGTGCAGCGCCTGCTTTAGCGCTCCACTCACCTCCCGGGGCGGTAAAAGTGAAGTTTCCAGTCAGTGCCGATAATTAGCGCCAGGCGCTAATATTTGCGTCCAGACGATATTTGCGCCCCAAATGGGGCGCGACCTAATTTCTACCCCTGAATCAGTAACCTTATTGAAATGGAAGGTTGGAGGCTCCCGACGGTCTGAATCTTTGGAAAAAAGACAAAGTGCATCCTGGTTAAGGTGTTCTAAGTTACACTTCGTAAACAGGCACATAAAATTAAGAAACATATGCCTTCGTAAAAATGACATCAAGTAAAAGAAACACCTGCTGTCACACCGTTTTTGTGTTAAGCTTAAGACACCTACACAGGAGACATAGTTCTGTGTTACAACCAGTTGAGGTGAGTAAGAATTGCATAGATCACCCTGGTTGAGGTGTTCTAATCTACACTTCGTAAAGAGACACAAATAGCAGGCCTTAGTAAAAATGACATCAAATAGATGCACCTGCTGTTACACCGTTTTTATGGTGGGCTTGGGACATATGGGGTAGAGACACGATTCTTAATGCTACCAGCTGAGGTGACAGTAAAAATAGCAGGGGTCAGCAGAAAAATGACCAGAAATAATTAGCTTACATCAGCAGAAAACTTCAAAGGAAATACCACTGAAATAGGATATAAATATTGAACTTTCAAATGGTATGATAGTCTCGCTGTAAAGGGGCAAAGCGATTCTCAGGCTTCAGAGGTGGCTCTGTAAGTCTACAACTCTTTGTATCTCGGGGATCATAGAGTCATAGGGGGAAAAATTCAGTTGGTTGCGCCTCCCGTTAGCGCCTTAAGAGGGTGCTAATGGGGCGCAAAGCAACTAGTGCCCAGGTGCGGTGATGTTTCCGCCGCTCACAAAATTAACTAGACATTTTGCGGCAGCGCTAAACACTACCGCCACGATCTCCTGCACCGGCAGATCGTGATGTCAGTCGAGTGCGCAACGCCCGGTAGCGCCCCGGAGCGGATATTGAGTGGCGCCCCCTGCCTTACCGCCTGCCGCTAGCAACGACAGGTTGAGGGGAGCGTTTTGCAGTCAGGAAGGGACTGGGGGAGCGCTATTTAAAGGCGACCGCTTCCTGCCTTTTTTTGTTGGTGACATTTTTGAACCACGCATTCTGAGAGAGAGAGAGACTTCTGGAGAGATTCAACGCTGTGTGAAGGAGTTTTGGGTACTGAGCAGCACTTTGCAGGTTCATTTTGATTTGCCCTTTCTTGCATCAATTAAGAAGAGACTGTGGGGGTTGCACTCTGAGCTCTTTCCCTGGTTCTCCATTGTTTTTTCCAGCAGATTTGATGTACAGGTCTCTCCAGGCCGAGATTCAAGGCTGCAATGTGCAGGATGTGGATGGAAAGCAAGATCAACCCTCCCCTTTAAGAACTGGCCAGCGCCATTGTGTCTGTGTTCCATTGCTGATTTACATCACATGAGCTTCACCAGCGCTCTGAGTTAGCGCCTCGCTCCTCGGCCTTTGCGCCTTAAGACAGATGTGTAGCGCCCGATTTAGCGCTCCAATCACCTCCAGGGGCAATAAAAGTCAAGTTTGCAGTTGGAGGCGATAATTAGCGCCAGGCGCTAATCTTTGCGCCCGGCCGATAATTGCGCCCCAAACGGGGCGATACTGAATTTTTCCCCTATAGAGTTACACAGCACAGAAAGAGGACCTTTGGCCTATCGTGTCCGTGCCAGCCATCAAATGCTGTCTACTTTAATCCCATTTCCCAGCACTTGGTCCGTAGCCTTGTATGCTATGGCGTTTCAAGTGCTCATCTGAATGCTTCTTGAATGTTGTGAGGGTTCCTGCCTCTACCACCCTTTCAGGCAGTGAGTTCCAGATTCCAACCACCATCTGGGTGAAAAAGTTTTTCCTCAAATCCCCTCTAAACCTCCTGCCCCTTTCCTTGAAACTATGCCCCCTGGTTACTGACCCCTCTACTAAAGGAAAACAACCCCAGCCTGTCCAGTCTCTCTTCATAGCTGAAGCGCTCCAGCCCAGGTAACATCCTGGTGAATCTCCTCTGCACCCTCTCCAATGCAATCACATCCTTCCTATAGTGTGGCGACCAGAACTGCACACAGCATTTCAGCTGTGGCCTAACTAGCGTTCTGTACAGCTCCATCATAACCTCCCTGCTCTTATATTCTATGCCTCGGCTAATGAAGGCAAGTATCCCATATGCCTTTTTAACCACCTTATCTACCTGTCCTGCTGCCTTCAGGGATCTATGTACATGCACGCCAAGGTCCCTCTGATTCTCTGTCCTTCCTAGGGTCCTACCATTCATTGTGTATTCCCTTGCCTTGTTAGTCCTCCCAAAATGCATCACCTCACACTTTTCAGGGTTAAATTCCATTTGCCACTGTTCTGCCCATCTGACCAACCCGTCTATATCGTCCTGTAGCCTGAGGCTTCCCTCCTTGCTATTTACCACTCCACCAATTTTCGTGTCATCTGCAAACTTACTGATCATACCTCCTACATTCATATCTAAATCATTAATATACACTACAAACAGCAAAGGACCCATCACCGATCCCTGCGGTACACCACTGGACACAGGCTTTCAGTCACAAAAACAACCTTCGACCATCACCCTCTGCCTCCTGCCACTAAGCCAATTTTGGATCCAATGTGCCAAGTTGCCCTGGATCCCATGGGCTTTTACCTTCTTGACCAGTCTACCATGTGGGACTTTGTCAAAAGCCTTACTGAAGTCCATGTAGACCACATCAACTGCACTACCCTCATCCACACACCTCAAAAAATTCAATCAAATTGGTCAGACATGATCTCCCCCTGACAAAGCCATGCTGACTATCCTTGATTAATCCTTGCCTCTCCACGTGGAGACTAATTCTGTCCTTCAGAATTTTTTCCAATAATTTCCCTACCACTGATGTTAGGCTCACTGGCCTGTAATTCCCTGGTTTATCCCTACTACCCTTCTTGAATAATGGTACTACGTTAGCTGTTCTCCAGTCCTCTGGCACCTCCCCTGTGGCCAGAAAAGTTCTGAAAATTTGTGTCAGAGCCCCTGCAATCTCCTCCCTTGCCTCACACAGCAGCCTGGGATACATCTCGTCTGGGCCTGGGAATTTATCCACTTTTAAGCCTGCTAAAACTGCTAGTACCTCCTCCCTCTCAATACTAATTTGTTCAAGTATATCACAATCCCTCTGCCTGATTTCTATGCCTACATCGTCCTTCTCCATAGTGAACACAGATGCAAAATATTCATTTAAAACCCCACCTACATCTTCTGGCTCTACACACAGGTTGCCACTTTGGTCCCTAATGGGCCCTACTCTTTCCCTGGTTATCCTCTTGCCCTTAATATACTTATAAAACAGCTTGGGATTTTCCTTTATTTTGCCCACCAGTGTTATTTCATGCCCTCTCTTCGCTCTCCTAATTTCTTTTTTAAATGCCTCCCTGCACTTTCTATACTCCTCTGGGGCTTCCACTGTTTTTAGTCCTTTGTATCTGCCAAAAGCCTCCCTTTTTTTCCTAATCCATTCTTGTATATCCCTTGACATCCAGGGTACCCTGGGCTTGTTGGTCCCACCCTTGACCTTTACGGGAACATGTTGACGTTGTACTCTCTCTATTTCCTTTCTGAAAGACTCCCACTGCTCTGATGTGGATTTTCCTACAAGTAGCTGATCCCAGTCCACTTTGGCCGGATCCTGCCTTATCATATTAAAATCGGCCTTCCCCCAATTTAGAACCTTTATCTCCAGTCCATCTTTGTCGTTTTCCATGACTACCTTAAATCTCACCGAATTATGGTCACTCTCACCAAAATGATCTCCTACTAACACTTCTAACACTTGCCCGGCTACATTCCCTCGAATTAGGTCCAGTACTGCCCCCTCTCTTGTAGGACTTTCTACATGCTGGCTCAAAAAGCTCGCCTGGATGCACTTTAAGAATTCCGCACCCTCTAAGCCTTTCACACTCTGACTATCCCAGTTAATATTGGGGGAGTTGAAATCTCCTACTATTATTACCCTATTATTTCTACACTTCTCTGAGATTTGCCTACATATCTGTTCCTCTATCTCCCCCTGACTGTTTGGGGGCCTATAGCACACTCCCAGCAAATTGCTTGCCCCCTTTTTGTTTTTAAGTTCTACCCATATGGCCTCATTAGAGGAACCTGCTAAGATATCATCCCTCCTTACAGCAGTAATTGACTCCTTGATTAATATTGCGACACCCCCTCCTCTTGTACACCCCCCTCTGTCTCACCTGAAGATTCTATACCCCGGAATATTGAGCTGCCAGTCCTGCCCCTCCCTCAACCATGTCTCTGTGATCGCAACAATATCATACTCCCATGTGTTCATCAACACCTTCAATTCATCTGCCTTACTCGCAAGACTCCTTGCATTAAAATAAATGCCATCCAGCCTTGCCATACTCCTTTGTGCTGTTACATATTTGCTCTGCCTTCCAGGCTGACATGTTTTTTCCTCTATATTTGGCTGTGCATCACCCCCTACTATAGCTCCGCTCCGTATCCCATCCCCCTGCCACGTTAGTTTAAACCCCCCCCAACAGTACTAGCAAACCTCCCCCCAAGGATGTTGGTCCCGTTCCGGTTCAGGTGCAACCCGTCCGACTTGTACGGGTCCCACCTTCCCCAGAAGCAGACCCAGTGATCCAGGAAACTAAAGCCCTCCCTCCTGCACCAACTCTTTAGCCACGCATTCATCTGCTCTATCCTCCTATTGCTATGCTCACTAGCACGTGGCACCGGGAGTAATCCAGAGATTACAACCTTAAGGTACTGTATTTGATTTTGGTGGATATCCTGGAATAAGACTAAGAACTGTAAAACTGTAGTGAAGTTAAGATCTGATAATAAGAATTGTAAGCTTACTCTTTTTGGAACTGTTAATGTTGCGATTGAAACACCTACTATAATTACATGTCGGTTCTTTAATAAATCTATACATTTTTAGAATTGTCTCACATAATACTTCTGTATGAGACTCGCAAACTCAATCTCTGTACACTCTTTGGTGAGGAGTTGCAGAATTCTGAGGGAGTTTTACGGACCCTTATAATATCCGGAACATTACAGTCTAGCTAAACTTATTAAAAGTGCTATCTGGAGGACGGTAACAGCTTCAGGTTGTTCCTTTCCTTTAGGGAGAGATAGTCTGGACCTTTAGATCCAATTAAGCATCTTTAGGATTCGGCTACCTCAAACTTTAGTTGAAATTGAACGTCTGAGGAATACGCCTGATCCGGGGTAGCCCTAAAGGGGCTAGGACTAGTAATTATCCCTTCAGCCTGAGCCTCCTGAAGCACTGCTGCTCAGTCATGTTGAGGAATCTCACCATCTGCCTGTATACCCTGTGTTGGGGGTATCGCCTCCAACACGGTGCAGCCCTGCGCTGACCCCCTCTCTCCTGTGGAGGATCAGGTCATTGAGAAGGCTGCTGTTGCGGTTGCTGCTTTTGCTGGTGTGGCTGGTGTTGTTGGTGCTGGGGCTCATCTTGGTCTGATTCTGAGGTCCAAGGTGAGACAGCATAAGTGGCACCCATGCTGATCTAATAGATGGCAGGTGCAAATTGGAGATCAGAGGCCCAATCCCTCAATATGGTGATAGTGACTAGCAATGTGGAGAGAGTGACTTTCGAGGTTGCAGAAATGACCTGCAATCTCCTGACAGCTAAATCTCTGCACAAAATGGAGTCATCAAGAGCCTTTCCATTAGACAAGGAAGCAGCTGTAATGTGGGAGCATTTATGTGTTTTTCCAGCTGTCAATTAATGGACTCGCACAATGACCACTGAGCTTCCGCCTCCCCTTCACAGGCGAGGTTCCCGAGGTGCGTGAATCCCGTGCTTAAGAAGTTAAAGCCAAAACCTGATGTTAAAAAGCCTCTTAAGGGTCTCTCAACAAGCAGTTAAGTATTTCAATGAGGTCGCCCACCTCTCTTAAGTGGGTCCGCCTGGGACCGGGAAAATTCCAGCTGCATGTCTCAAATTACTCATATACTTTATCCCAAAATATTATTTGTGTCAGAATAATTAAATTAAATAATTAAGTCATATACTTGAAAACATCGCAGTGCAAAGCTTTATTTAAACAGTGAGTGTTGATGAGATTCCCTGGAGAGCTGATTCGAAGGAGTTCCTGACAGTGCTTCATTGACTGCCTTACAAAGCACTGTTAAAACTCCCTGGGTGAGTCACTATATCTCCCAATGTAAATAGTACCTCTATCTAAATCAAACAGCTTTTCATTCATTAAACAGAACATTCACCCAACTGACCTTCCCAAGAGGAAGCTACTGGTACAACTGTGCAGGTTCTAGGTGCAGCTATCTGTAGCAATTTACTTACTCCCAGTATTGCTCACTTGGACCCTGGTGAGGAAAGTAGATTTCTGATCCATTTGTGCAAGTTTCATTGTTTGCCTGCAGCCATGTTGTAGTAACTATTTCAAAATATCCATCATCCAGAGTGAGATTGCAGAGTGGATCTAGAAAATGTGGAATGTGAAACAAAGAAAGAAAGATTTGCATTTATATAGCTCCATTCACAAACTGAGGTTCCCAAAATTCGTTAAAGCCAATGAAGTACTTTTGAAATGTAGTCATTGTTGTAATGTAGGAAATGCAGCAGCCAATTTGCGCACAACAAGGTCCCACAAACAGCAATGTGATAAATGATTAGATAATCAGTTTTATGAGTGATGTTGTTTTAGGGAAAATATTGGTCAAGACACCAGGGAGCACTCCCCTACTCGTCTTTGAAATAGTGTCATGGGATCTTTAATGAAAACCTGAGGGGGCAGATGGGGCCTCGGTTTAATGTTTCATCAAAAGATGAATTACATGTATTACAGTGCTCCCTATGTCTTACAGACTTAGCAGCACTCCCTCAGCACTGCACTGGAGCATCATCCTAGATTTTGTGCTCAAGTCTTGTGGAGCAGGACTTGAACCCACAACCTTCTGACTGAGAGATGAGAGTGCTACCGCTGAGCCACAGCTGACACCTATGTGTTTCAAAGAACATTTTATTGGTAATGATGCTGTCATTTAATCAGGGCCAGTGTTTTATTTGGACTGAAGAAGTCAGATCTGTTTTATTACATGGGATTTTTGCCGGTGTTCCCAGATTTTGATTCTGATTGCATTTCGGCCATCGGTTTACAATGATTGAATAAGTCAACTTTCATTTTTGCCGCAATGGATCCTATGAATTTTTTAACCAGTATTTTAGTTCCAGTGAGTTTTTGTGAAACCATAAATTAGTGGCTTTGTTATAATAAGCAATATATGGATTTAAAATATTCAGAAGTATGTATTACAGTGAACCCTAAGTCTTACAGTGAATCCCATGACTTACAGTGAACCCCATGTCTTACAGTGAACCCATGTCTTACAGTGCACCCCATCTATTACAGTGCACCCCATCTATTACAGTGAACCCCATCTATTACAGTGCACCCCATCTATTACAGTGAACCCCATCTATTACAGTGCACCCCATCTATTACAGTGAACCCCATCTATTACAGTGCACCCCATCTATTACAGTGCACCCCATCTATTACAGTGAACCCCATCTATTACAGTGCACCCCATCTATTACAGTGAACCCATGTCTTACAGTGCACCCCATCTATTACAGTGCACCCCATCTATTACAGTGAACCCCATCTATTACAGTGCACCCCATCTATTACAGTGAACCCCATCTATTACAGTGCACCCCATCTATTACAGTGCACCCCATGTCTTACAGTGCACCCCATATATTATGATGCACCTCGTATATTACAGTATCCCTGTTGTATTATGGAGCATCATATCTATTACAGTGTGTCATATGTATTATGGTGGTCACTCTGCTTGTAATGGTAGATTTTATTTGATAGGTTATGTAAAGCTACTAACCACAATATTAGATTAAGGCATTAAAGCATAAACAGTTTCTTCAATGAGCCATTGTTATCAGAGTAGGCCATCGGGATATTAAACAACTTTAGGGCTTTAATGTGTTTCTACTGAAAGCTCAGGTTTAGGGCACTTTCACTCACTCCTACTACAGCCTGTACAGAGAGATAGCACCTGGCCCCATGGTGATCCCATGGGAACACATGACCCCATGGCAACCCTTTGCCCTATGATAACAGATGATTTTTATGGCACCCTTTTTCTCACATCCTTGTGGATCATGGGTAAAAGTGTTAACGGCTTCCCATGTCTACCTTTAGAGTAAAATTTCTTGGGTCTGTCATGGTTATGGTCCATACCATGACCAACAGCTAGCTCATGACTGTTAAGACTATGGGGTTGAAATTGGTTTTCAGCAATAGTGCAAAATGGGTCTTTTCCACTGACTTCATAGTGTAAAACGAGCTGCCAATTCACTATCATTTGTTTTGTGCTTTGGGCGAAGACCAATTTTACCCCCTATTTGTCAGTTTTTTTCTTTGTTGTTGGTTAAATGCCTTTTCTTCTCCCTCACTCGTTAACTCTCTGTTTTTCTACTTTCTATTTAGTTATTTTGGTTATTTCCCACTTTCATTATTCGCCAATCATATTAGACAAAATGTTTCCCCAATGTAAATTTTCTCTCTAATCCCATTCTACCAGAATTAATTTCTTCCCAAGCACATACCAGCAAAAAAAAAATCCAATATACAATCACCATAACAGTTCCTCACCCATCCTACTATATCACCTTAAAAATAACTCATGTGGCATATCAGAAAATGTCACAAAGGAATCACCAATTTATCCATAAACCTGACTACAACAACTTCCCCCCGCCATAAACAGCACAACGCATCACACCAGGCCTCTGCACATCCTAGGTTGTCAGTACAGAAACCCTCTCTTTCCTGCATTAACTTTCCCAGGTGCCACTTTGATAGCAGCAGGAATTCGCACGTTAAGGAAAAGCATCTCACAGGCCAAGTATGGAGCTTACAAAAAGTCAGCATTGTGGAGCACTAACAAATTAGGGAATATCCTTTATCTATAGAAGAATCGTCTTACTGGCCTAAAAAATAAAATCATCAGCTATCAGATGATATTAATCCACATGAGTTGGCCATTTTAATGGTGGAGAGATGAGTAGGGAGGTAGAAGGATTTAGGGAGAGTTCCAGAGAGTAAAGCTCTATCAGCTATGATGGGGCAAAGGGTGAAGTAAAACAGAGAAGGCTGGAGCTGGAGAACTGAAGGGTGTCAGAGGGGATATAAGGTTGGAGGACGTTGCAGAGGTAGACATTGATATATTCAAAGCCACCTTGCAAGGTCCGGTAGACACATCAGCTTGGTTTATTCACAAACATGGATCCTTGGCAGAGCTGCTACTCTGCCCATTGGGTCGAGCTGATTTTCTGCGTTTTGAGCTAATTCGCATCTTTTAGGAAGGGGCTCCGCAGTCTCCAGCAGGGAATTGACCTGGAAAAGTTGGAGATTGGCTGCAGCAGCCCTCGTAGTATGGCAGGTGGTCTCTGAGCTATTTATTAAACTCTTGGGGGAGACGGTGGGGAATCAAAATTTTAACAAAGGGCACAGAAGTGAATGAAATCGGTCACCGTGCAATCAATTACTTAACTTTTTGGTTCTTTAGAAATGTAAATGGCTGTTCTGCCACACATTGTAATGCTGCATGCCAGGGACAAACGGGCATCCCCCACACCTAATGTTAATGACATAATTTCCATCAATTGAGGAGAAATTTTTCACCCAGAGGGTGGTGGAGGTCTGGAACTTACTGCCTGAAAGGGTGGTAGAGGCAGAAATCCTCACTGCATTTAAAAAGTACTTGGATATGCACTTGAAGTGCCGTGGCCTACAGGGCTACAAACCAAGGGATTGTGAAGGAATAGCCAGGATTTACAAAAATGCACGATACTACGAACAGATTTCTGAAATTATTAATAAAAAGCATACTGGGTTTAAAAGACATAAGCCTTAGCAGACACAGGCTGCAAACAGAATACAGGCTTATGAGATAAGATGGTTTGTTAACACAAAGCTGTGAACACAAGCTTTGATATAAGGAATTAGTTAAAAATGCTAAAACAAGCCCTATTGATAAAGCAAAGGTTTGCTTCCAGAGCGTCTGGACATTGGAATCAAAACAATGGAATGACCCAAGTAAAGTGTTATAATCTAACACGTCAAACAGGTGCACAGAACATTAAAAAAACCAAGTGCCTTTGAAGAAATGACGTCAAGTAAGAAATACCTGTCGTAAAATAGTTTTATGTTAAACTTAAAGACAGGAAACACGATTAAATATGCAACCAATTGAGATAGCTAGAAAACAAGTAAACACTGAGTTAAATTGTTTTCTATTTACATATTGTAAATATAATACCTACAGAAGGCTTTGAAGAAATTACATCAAGTAAAATCAATGCCTGCTCAACAAAATAGTTTTAATGTTAAGCTTGAAAGATAAAAACCAATTGAAGTAAATTAGAAATGCATGAAGATACTAGAGAAGTGTTTTTAATTTACAAGTTGTAAAAAGTACACAAACAAGATGACTTTGAAAATATTACTTCAATGGATGCACCAAGCAATTACATTGTCTTGTATTGAACTTGGAATACCACGGAGTCACAACACTGATATAACCAGTTAAAGTAGTATTAGAAATTCAATAGAAAGACTTCCTAAGAATTGCATCAAACAGAAACCATTGTGTTTATGATGGTTTTGGAAACACCTAAACAGGACACAAGTCTAAAAGCTGACAGCTGAAATGACAGTAAAGAATAGAACAAAGTCAGCAAAGAAAGACTTGATACAATTAAGCTTACATCAGCACGAATACTTCAAAGGATAAGCCACCTAAGAAAAGATATAAAAATAGACCTTTTCAGACAGAAAAGTCAGAAGTCGCTGGGAAGACAAGCATTTCTGAACTTTACAGATATTCTCTGTAAGTTTGCAACTTTTGAGTCTCGGGGATCAAGGTACTCTTATTTGATTTTGGTGGATATTCTGGATTAAGAAATAAGTAGAAGTGTGGAAATGTAACGAAGTTAAGATTTGAGAATAAAGATCTGAGAATAAGATAATGTAAGCTATTTGTATTTTGAACGATTAAAGTTGTGATTGCCATAATAAATGTTGACTGTAATAAATCTATATATTTTTAGAATAGTCTCAAAGAGTATTTCTGTATCATCTTGCAAACTCAAATTCTGTACACTCAAAGGAGTTGCAGAATTCTGGGGGGTATTCTGGATCCTTATAATATCCGGAAGGTTACAGTCTAGTTAAACTTATTAAAAGTACCATCTGGAGGACGGTAACATCTTTAGACCGTTTCTTTCCTTTAGGGAGAGGTAGTCTGACCTTTAGACCCAATTAAGCGTCTTATAGGATCCGGCTGCCGCAAACTTTAGTTGAAGGTAAATGTCTGGGGAATATGCCTGATCTGGGGTAGTCCGAAAGGGCTAGGACTTGTAATTATCCCTTCAGGATTAGGCTGGATAGCTATTTTTCAGCCAGCACAGACACGATGGACTGAATGGCCTCCTTCTGTGCTGTAAACTTCTATGATTCTATGATTCATCATTGGTAAACCATTTCAATATGGCAGCACTTATTTGAATGGTCATATTGTAATGGATTTCCAATCACAGTCTTCAGAACCAAAGTCAGACAATGGCCAGTCTCCTAGTCTAGCCAGGGTCAAACTTCATAGCCCCAATCTGTATAATAAGCTCAGACATCACCAACAGCCCTAGTCTGTATAATAAGGTCAGATATCACCCACAGTCCCTTCTGTATAATAAGGTCAGACATCACCCACAGTCTGTATAATAAGGTCAGACATCATCCACAGCCCCAGTCTGTATAATAAGGTCAGACATCACCCACAGTCCCTTCTGTATAATAAGGTCAGACATCACCCACAGCCCCAATCTGTATAATAAGGTCAGACATCATCCACAGCCCCAGTCTGTATAATAAGGGTCAGATATCACCCCCAGCCTGTCTGCCTGACTGGATAAAGTTATTGCCGTACTCCAACAATGAATAGGGAAAAGCATAAGTTAAAAATTCCATGGTAATTTGCAGACAGTAATTATAGTAGATTAAGGATGGGATGTGAGTCATAGGGAGTGGTAAGGGGAATGTAAATGTAACCCGATTCATATATGTATCAGGGTGAATGAATTTCTATTTATTTCAGCATCAATGTGGGACGGAAAAGAAGAGAGACAGATAATGATTGGAGAGGGGAAAGAGATAGAGATGCTCTGGGTGGGAAAGATGTTGGAGATGATCGTGTGGGTGAAATGAGAGATAGAGAGACAGAAACCCAGTTGTTGGGTGTGAAGAGAAAAGCTGATGAGGAAAGAAAACCTTGTTGAAGGGTTGTCTACTGGGCACTTAGGTAATTTATAATACTGCAATAATTCATCTACTTGGTATTTATATAAAAAGAGTTTTCCCCACAACTGTCCATTGTGCCCCACAGATCTGATTGGTCTGTGCTAACCATGTGATTGTTAATATATTATTGCTCACACTGTAAGCAGGGACCAATCATTGAGCTCCCAGCCCAACTATCGCCCTGGGGCCAAACCCCTGCCTCCCTGCTCCCTCCAATCATGAGCCCAGGCCGCAGGCTCCCTGTTCCATTCCAAACCAGGCCCCTGCACCCAATCCCTCACACACAGATATTAAGACAATACACTGTTACAATTTTGGGTCTATTCTAACCTTCTGACTTCAGATTATATTGGCTCTCATATCTTATGGACGAATCTCAACTCTCCATATTTTTGCAAGTGTCTATCCTTTCCTTGAGATCTAGGTAAGCTTTCAGTAATGTGTGTGGGAAATGAGCAGCAAACCCTATCTGGTCATAGCTTTTAGCTACTGCGCAAATCCTATGCTTTCATAAGATCTCATTCCAGCCATTGCAAGCAGTAAAGTATTGTATCAGACCTCATATAAATTAAAATATTGTTATTTTATGAAATAACAAACAAGTAAGTAATAGTCATATTATATGCTTACATATTTTCCATGCATTGAGTAGATTAATAAGCTGTTTCTTAGAAATTCAAAGTGACAAGTGACTTCCTTGAGATTTTCAAATTGATTCGCCCACTTTGATAGCTCAAAAAATATTTATTGAGACTTCTAGATTTTAAATAGCCCGGCACTCAAATTTAAAAGATTACTGCTCACAATGCGATTTCCTCAACATCGGGGTGACCAAACGGAGATTGGGTGACCACTTTGCGGAACACCTCCGTTCAGTCCGTAAGCGTGACCCAGACCTTCCGGTAGCCTGTCACTTTAATTCTCTGCTCCACTCCCACTCTGACCTTGGCCTCCTACACTGTTTGAATGAAGTTCAACGTAAGCTCGAGGAACAGCACCTCTTCTTTCGATTGGCACTTTACAGCCTTCTGGACTCAACATCAAGTTCAACAATTTCAGACCATAACCTCTGCCCCCATTTTTTCACATGGCAGCTGTTGATGAAGGGATTATTACTGGTCCTAGCCCCTTTAGGGCTACCCCGGATCAGACGTATTCCTCAGACGTTCACTTTCAACTAAAGTTTGAGGTAGCCGAATCCTAAAGACGCTTAATTGGGTCTAAAGGTCCAGACTATCTCTTCCTAAAGGAAAGGAACAACCTGAAGATGTTACCGTCCTCCAGATAGCACTTTTAATAAGTTTAGCTAGACTGTAATGTTCCGGATATTATGAGGATCCGTAAAACTCCCTCAGAATTCTGCAACTCCTCACCAAGGAGCGTATAGAGATTGATTTTGCGAGTTTGATACAGAAGTATTATGTGAGACAATTATAAAAATATATAGATTTATTAAAGAACCAACATGTAATTATAGTAGGTGTTTTAATCGCAACATTAACAGTTCCAAAAAGAATAAGCTTTACAATTCTTATTAGAGATCTTAACTTCTCTACAATTTTACAGTTCTTAGTCTTATTCCAGGATATTCACCAAAATCAAATACAATACCGTTGATCCCCGAGATACAAAAAGGTGTAGATTTACAGAGCCTGTCTCTGAAGCCGAGAATCGCTTTGCCCCTTTACAGCAAGTCTGTCATCCCATTTGAAAGTTCAATATATCATTTTTCAGTGGTATATCCTTTGAAGTTTTCTGCTGATGTAAGCTAATTATCTCTGGTCATTTCTCTGCTGACCCCTGTTATTCTTACAGTCAGTTCAGCTGGTAGCAATGCAGAATTATGTCTGTACCCCAGGTGTCCCAAGCTCACCATAAAAAACAGTGTAACAGCAGGTGCATCTATTTGATGTCATTTTTACCAAGGTCTTCTGTTTGTGTCTTTTGCATTTAGAACACCTTAACTAGGATGATCTATGCAATTCTTAATCACCTTAGCTGGTTGTAACACAGACTCGTGTCTCCCCTCTGTAGGTGTTCTAAGTTTAACATAAAAATGATTTGACGGCAGGTGTTTCTTTTGCTTGATGTCATTTTTACGAAGGCATATGTTTCTTCTTTTATGTGCCTGTTTACAAAATGTACTTTAGAACACCTTAACAGGGTGTACCATTGTCTTTTTTCCAACGATTCTGACGTCAGGAGCCTCCAACCTCCTGTTTCAACAAGGCTATTGATTCAGTGTCAACAACTTATCTTATCTCAGTAGCTTGAATGCTGTTCACAGCTTCTCCATTGTTGAGGCTTCCAGATTTCCAGACCTAGTTTGTCATGTTTTAATAAAGTCTGAATTCTTTCATAGAATGGTGTATTTTTCTGAATAGGCATATTGCTTATTCCTTCACAATGATTCTGCCATTCCCATTTGCACCTCTTCTAGACCATCTTTTGTTTCTTTACTTATCCCATTACCAACTCCTTTTGCTTTGTACTATCATACCTTTTGTCATTTAATCTCTCCTGCCTTCCAGTCTATCACAGACCTTTCCCTTTTGTTCTTTCCTCCCCTCCCCGCTTCCCCTTCCTCCTGCACTTGCTTAAAATCTTATCTTCTATAACTTGAGATGCTTTCCACATGATCAAAATGAAGATGGCTACTTAAACTATTGTCAACTTTTCTCACTCACTCAGACTGATAGAATGAAAAATTAATAGTTGCTGTTTGTACTTTACCCAGTAGAAGTTAACACAGTACCTTTGAGAGTCCTGCTGCATGTTTCATCTGCACCCCACCAACTGAAGCAGTCTGCCCACGGCAGGGGGGATTGGAAGGAAGCAAAAAAGTAGAACAGGCTGTAGCCGATGATGCAGTTGTAGTAAATGGACACAAATGTTGATACAAGGACCATGGTGATACCCACACCTTTAAATGGATCGAGAAAGACATTTAAATTAGAAACTATTCATTTGAAATGATTATTTTTTCACATATTCAGCTGGTCGGATAAACCAATTTTGTTTCCTTGCAGTTGTTCAGCATAGTCAGTTCTCAAGTCATTTGTATGTCCATAATTCTCTAGAACTGAGGGAGGAGAAGGAGAGTAACACATTGAATAGAGGATGGGGAAGAGCGCCAGGATGAACTGAGAGAGCTGGAGGAGAGTGCCTCTGTGAAAGAGTGCGGCGTTGGATGGTGTATGGAGTCTCTGTGAAAGATTGGAGAGTTGGATGGTGTATGGAGTCTCTGTGAAAGAGTGGGGACTTGGATGGTGTATGGAGCCTCTGTGAAAGAGTGGGGAGTGGGATGGTGTATGGAGCCTCTGTGAAAGAGTGGGGAGTTGGATGGTGTATGGAGTTTCTGTGAATTGGGGGGAGATAGTTGGATGGTGTATGGAGTTTCTGTGAAAGAGTGGGGTGCTGGATGGTGTATGGAGTCTCTGTGAAAGATTGGAGAGTTGGATGGTGTATGGAGTCTCTGTGAAAGAGTGGGGAGTTGGATGGTGTATGGAGCCTCTGTGAAAGAGTGGGGAGTGGGATGGTGTATGGAGCCTCTGTGAAAGAGTGGGGAGTTGGATGGTGTATGGAGTTTCTGTGAATTGGGGGGAGATAGTTGGATGGTGTATGGAGTTTCTGTGAAAGAGTGGGGTGCTGGATGGTGTATGGAGCCTCTGAAAGAGTGGGGAGTTGGATGGTGTATGGAGTTTCTGTGAAAGAGTGGGGTGCTGGATGGTGTATGGAGTTTCTGTGAAAGTGTGGGGAGTTGGATGGTGTATGGAGTTTCTGTGAAAGAGTGGGGAGTTGGATGGTGTATGGAGTTTCATGTGAAAGAGTGGGGAGTTGGATGGTGTATGGAGCCTCTGTGAAAGAGTGGGGAGTTGGATGGTGTCTTGTACCTCTGTGAAAGAGTGGGGAGTTGGATGGTGTCTGAAGTCTCTGTGAAAGAGTGGGGAGTTGGATGGTGTATGGAGTCTCTGTGAAAGAGTGGGGAGTTGGATGGTGTATGGAGTCTCTGTGAAAGTGTGGGGAGTTAGATTGTATATGGAGTCTATGTGAATTGGGGGAGGGAGTTGGATGGTGTCTGGATTCTCTAGAAAGAGTGGGGAGTTGGATGGTGTATGCAGCCTCTGTGAAAGAGTGGGGAGTTGGACGGTGTATGGAGCCTCTGTGAAAGAGTGGGGATTTGGATGGTGTATGGAGTCTATGTGAATTGGGGGAGGGAGTTGGATGGTGTCTGGATTCTCTAGAAAGAGTGGGGAGTTGGATGGTGTATGCAGCCTCTGTGAAAGAGTGGCGTGCTGGATGGTGTATGGAGTCTCTGTGAAAGAGTGGAGCGTTGAATGGTGTATGGAGTCTTTGTGAATTGGGGGGAGAGAGTTGGATGGTGTATGGAGTTTCTGTGAAAGAGTGGGGAGTTGGATGGTATATGGAGCCTCTGTGGAAGAGTGGGGAGTTGTATGGTGTATGGAGTTTCTGTGAATTGCGGGGAGAGAGTTGGATGGTGTATGGATCCTCTGTGAAAGAGTGGGGAGTTGGATGGTGTATGGAGTTTCTGTGAAAGCGTGGGGTGCTGGATGGTGTATGGAGTCTATGTGAATTGGGGGAGGGAGTTGGATGGTGTCTGGATTCTCTAGAAAGAGTGGGGAGTTGGATGGTGTACGCAGCCTCTGTGAAAGAGTGGGGATTTGGATGGTGTCTGGAGCCTCTGTGAATTGGGGGGAGGGAGTTGGATGGTGTCTGGATTCTCTAGAAAGTGTGGGGAGTTGGATGGTGTATGGAGTTTCTGTGAATTGGGGGGAGAGAGTTGGATGGTGTATGGTGTTTCTGTGAAAGAGTGGGGAGTTGGATGGTGTATGGAGTCTCTGTGAAAGAGTGGGTAGTTGGATGGTGCATGGAGTCTCTGTGAAAGAGTGGGGAGTTGGATGGTGTATGGAGCCTCTGTGAAAGAGTGTGGGGAGTTGGATGGTGTATAGAGTCCCTGTGAAAGAGTGGGGATTTGGATGGTGTATGGAGCTTCTGTGAAAGAGTGGAGAGTTGTATGGTGTATGGAGTTTCTGTGAATTGCGGGGAGGGAGTTGGATGGTGTATGGAGCCTCTGTGAAAGAGTGGGGAGTTGGATGGTGTATGGAGCCTCTGTGAAAGAGTGGGGAGTTGGATGGTGTATGGAGTTTCTGTGAATTGCGAGGAGGGAGTTGGATGGTGTATGGAGCCTCTGTGAAAGAGTGGGGAGTTGGATGGTGTATGGAGTTTCTGTGAAAGAGTGGGGAGTTGGATGGTGTATGGAGTTTCTGTGAATTGCGGGGAGGGAGTTGGATGGTGTATGGAGTCTCGGTGAGTTAGGGGGAGAGAGTTGGATGGTGTATGGAGTCTCGGTGAGTTAGGGGGAGAGAGTTGGATGGTGTATGGAGTCTCTGTGAAAGAGTGGGGAGTTGGATGGTGTATGGAGTTTCTGTGAAAGAGTGGGGAGTTGGATGGCGTCTGGAGGCTCTTTGAAAGAGTGGGGAGTTGGATGGTGTATGGAGCCTCTGTGAAAGAGTGGGGAGTTGGATGGTGTATGGAGTTTCTGTGAATTGCGAGGAGGGAGTTGGATGGTGTATGGAGCCTCTGTGAAAGAGTGGGGAGTTGGATGGTGTATGGAGTTTCTGTGAAAGAGTGGGGAGTTGGATGGTGTATGGAGTTTCTGTGAATTGCGGGGAGGGAGTTGGATGGTGTATGGAGTCTCGGTGAGTTAGGGGGAGAGAGTTGGATGGTGTATGGAGTCTCGGTGAGTTAGGGGGAGAGAGTTGGATGGTGTATGGAGTCTCTGTGAAAGAGTGGGGAGTTGGATGGTGTATGGAGTTTCTGTGAAAGAGTGGGGAGTTGGATGGCGTCTGGAGGCTCTTTGAAAGAGTGGGGAGTTGGATGGTGTATGGAGTTTCTGTGAATTGGGGGGAGAGAGTTGGATGGTGTATGGAGTTTCTGTGAAAGAGTGGGGAGTTGGATGGTGTATGGAGTCTCTGTGAAAGAGTGGGGAGTTGGATGGTGTATGGAGTCTCTGTGAATTGAGGGAGGGAGTTGGATGGTGTATGGAGCCTCTGTGAAAGAGTGGAGAGTTGGATGGTGTATGGAGTCTCTGTGAAAGAGTGGAGAGTGGGATGGTGTATGGAGCCTCTGTGAAAGAGTGGAGAGTGGGATGGTGTATGGAGTCTCTGTGAAAGAGTGGAGAGTGGAATGGTGTATGGAGTCTCTATGAAAGAGTCGGGATTTGGATGGTGTATGGAGCCTCTGTGAAAGAGTGGGGAGTTGGATGGTGTATGGAGTCTCTGTGAATTGAGGGAGGGATTTGGATGGTATATGGAGTCTCTGTGAATTGGGGGGAGATAGTTGGATGGTAAATGGAGTCTCTGTGAATTGGGGGGAGAGAGTTGGATGGTGTATGGAGTCTCTGTGAAAGAATGGGGAGTTGGATGGTGTATGGAGTCTCTGTGAAAGAGTGGGGAGTTGGATGGTGTATGGAGTCTACGGCTCTTCGGGGGGGTTTAAACTAATTTTTCAGGGGGATGGGAAAAAGGGCTGTAGTCCAGGAGCCAGTGGTGAGTGTAGGGAGGTACTGAGGAGAGTATCAAGGTCGCAGGAATGTACCGGCAAAAAGGAAGATGGCTTGAAGTGTGTCTACTTCAATGCAAGGAGCATCCGGAATAAGGTAGGAGAACTTGGAGCGTGGATTGGTACTTGGGACTACGATGTGGTGGCCATTACGGAGACATGGTTAGAACAGGGACAGGAATGGTTGTTGGAAGTTCCGTGGTATAGATGTTTCAGTAAGAGTAGGGAAGGTGGTAAGAAAGGTGGAGGAGTAGCATTGTTAATCAAGGATAGTTTAACAGCGGCAGAAAGGCAGTTCGAGGGGGATCTGCCGTCTGAGGTAATATGGGCTGAAGTTAGAAATAGGAAAGGAGTGGTCACGTTGTTAGGAGTTTTCTACAGGCCCCCAAATAGTAATAGAGATGTGGAGGAAGAAATTGCAAAGCAGATTATGAATAGGTGTGGAGGTCACCGAGTAGTTGTCATGGGTGACTTCAACTTTCCAAATATTGATTGGAACCTTTATAGGTCAAACAGTTCGGATGGGATAGTTTTTGCACAGTGTGTGCAGGAGGGTTTCCTGACACAATATGTGGATAGGCCGACAAGAGGTGGGGCCACATTGGATTTGGTACTGGGTAATGAACCGGGCCAAGTGTTTGATTTGTATGTGGGAGAGCACTTTGGAGATAGCGACCACAATTCGGTGACTTTCACTATTGCAATGGAGAGGGATAGGGCCATACGGCAGGTCAGGGTTTATAATTGGGGGAGGGGTAATTATGATGCGATTAGGCAAGAATTAGGGAGCATAAGATGGGAACAGAAACTATCAGGGAAAGGCACAAACGAAAAGTGGAGCTTTTTCATGGAGCAATTACTGCATGTCCTTGATAGGTATGTCCCTGTCAGGCAGGGAGGAAATGGCCGAGTGAGAGAACCATGGTTCACAAAAAAGGTTGAATGTCTAGTCAAGAGGAAAAAGGAAGCGTATGTAAGGATGAGAAAACAAGGTTCAGTTGGGTCGATTGAGGGGTACAAGGTAGCAAGGAATGAGCTAAAAAAAAGCTTAGGAGAGCTAGGAGGGGGCATGAGAAGTCCTTGGCGGGTCGGATCAAGAAAAACCCCAAGGCTTTTTACTCTTATGTGAGAAATAAAAGAATGACCAGGGTGAGGGTAGGGCCGGTCAAGGACAGTAGTCGGAACTTGTGCATGGATTCAGAAGAGATAGGAGAGGTGATGAATGAATACTTTTCGTCAGTGTTCACCGAGGAGAGGGGCCATGTTTTTGAGGATGAGAGTGTGATAAAGGTGGATAGGCTGGAGGAGGTAGATGTTCTGAGGGAAGATGTTTTAGCAATTTTGAAGAACCTGAGGGTCGATAAGTCCCCTGGGCCAGATGGGATATATCCTAGGATTCTTTGGGAGGCAAGGGAGGAGATTGCAGAGCCTTTGGCTTTGATCTTTGGGTCCTCACTGTCCACGGGGATGGTGCCAGAGGACTGGAGAGTGGCGAATGTTGTTCCTCTCTTCAAGAAAGGAAATAGGAATGACCCTGGTAATTATAGGCCGGTTAGTCTTACTTCGGTGGTTGGTAAGATAATGGAAAAGTTCCTGAAGGATAGGATTTATGACCATTTGGAAAGAGGCAACTTAATCAGGGATAGTCAACACGGATTCGTGAAGGGTAAGTCTTGCCTAACAAATTTGATTGAATTCTTTGAGGAGGTAACTAAGTGTGTAGATGAAGGTAGAGCAGTTGATGTCGTATACATGGATTTTAGTAAGGCGTTTGATAAGGTTCCCCATGGTCGGCTCATGAAGAAAGTAAGGAGTTGTGGGATAGAGGGAAATTTGGCCGATTGGATAAGTAACTGGCTATCTCATAGAAGGCAGAGGGTGGTGGTGGATGGAAAATTTTCGGACTGGAGACCAGTTACCAGCGGTGTGCCACAGGGGTCGGTGCTGGGTCCTCTGCTGTTTGTGATTTTTATCAATGACTTGGAGGAGGGGACTGAAGGGTGGATCAGTAAATTTGCTGATGACACCAAGATTGGTGGAGTAGTGGATGAGGTGGAGGGCTGTTGTAGGCTGCAAAGAGACATTGATAGGATGCAGAGCTGGGCCGAAAAATGGCAGATGGAATTTAACCCTGATAAGTGCGAGGTGATTCATTTTGGTAGGGCAAATTTGAATAAGGATTACAGGGTCAACGGCAGGGTTCTGAGGAATGTGGAGGAACAGAGGGATCTGGGGGTTCATATCCACAGATCTCTGAAGGTTGCCACTCAAGTGGATAGAGCAGTAAAGAAGGCCTATAGTGTGTTAGCGTTTATTAACAAGGGGTTTGAGTTTAAGAACCGTGAGGTTATGCTACAACTGTACAGGACCTTGGTGAGACCACATTTGGAATATTGTGTGCAGTTCTGGTCACCTCACTATAGGAAGGACGTGGAAGCATTGGAAAGAGTGCAAAGGAGATTTACCAGGATGCTGCCTGGTTTGGGGGGGAGGTCTTATGAGGAAAGATTGAGGGAGTTAGGGCTTTTCTCTTTAGAGCGGAGGAGGATGAGAGGCGACTTAATAGAGGTTTATAAGATGATGAGGGGGATAGATAGAGTGGATGTTCAGAGACTATTTCCTCGGGTGGAGGTAGCTGTTACAAGGGGGCATAACTATAAGGTGCATGGGGGGAGATATAGAAGGGATGTCCGAGGTAGATTCTTTACTCAGAGAGTGGTTGGGGTGTGGAATGGACTGCCTGCTGTGATAGTGGAGTCGGACACTTTAGGAACTTTCAAGCGGTTATTGGATAAGCACATGGAGCACACCAGAATGATAGGGAGTAGGATAGCTTGATCTTGGTTTCGGACAATGCTCGGCACAAAATCGAGGGCCGAAGGGCCTGTACTGTTCTATGTTTCTATGAAAGAGTGGGAAGTTGGATGGTGTTTGGCGTCTCTGTGAATTGGGGGGAGGGAGTTGGATGGTGTATGGAGTCTCTGTGAATTGCGGGGAGAGAGTTGGATGGTGTATGGAGCCTCTGTGAAAGAGTGGGGAGTTGGATGGTGTATGGAGCCTCTGTGAAAGAGTGGGAAGTTGGATGGTGTATGGAGTCTGTATGAATTGGGGAGAGGGAGTTGGTTGGTGTACAGTCCTTTTGCTATGTTTTTTGTGTTTACATCATTCTCTAGAATTATCTCATAGCCGTAATTAATTGCAAAGCAGGTTAATGCAAATGCTTTTAATTTTAGCTGTGGCCCAGTTGGCAGCACTCTCGCCTCTTAGTCAGAAGGTTGTTGGTTCAAGTTCCCCTCCAGAGATTTGAACTCAAAAATATAGGCTGACACACCAGCGCAGTACTGAGTGAGTGCTGCATTATTGGAGGTGCCGTCTTTCGGATGAGATGATAAATTGAGGCCCCATCTGCTCTCTCAGGTGGATGTAAAAGATCCCATGGCACTGTTTTGAAGAAGAGCAGGGGAGTTATCCCCGGCGTCCTGGCCAATATTTATCGCTCAATCAACATCAGTATAAAAAACATTATCTGGTCATTATCGCATTACTGTTTGTGTGCGAGCTTGCTATGCACAAATTGGCTGCCGCGTTTCCGACATTACAACAGTGACTACACTTCAAAAGTACATAATTTGCTGTAAATCTCTTTAGGACGTCCTGAGGCCGTGAAAGGTGCTATATAAATCTTTCTTTTTCTATAAATAAAATCCATCACGTTTTAGATGTCGCATTTTGTTACAAATTCAAAGCAATTCAAACAAATATTATGCATAAAAAATAAGCGGAAGAGAGACAGTCACTCCTGCCGTTTTTCTGACCTTGGAGAGGAGCCAAAGATTTACAAGGAGCAGTCAATATAAATAGAAACAATGGAAAAATTCAGTTGGTTTGCGCCTCCCGTTAGCGCCTTAAGAGGGCGCTAATGGGGCGCAAAGCAACTAGCGCCCGTGCGCGGCGATGTTTGTGCCGCTCATGAAATTAACGAGACATTTTGCGGTGGCGCTAAACACTACCGCCACGATCTCCTGCGCCGGCAGATTGTGACGTCAGTCGAGTGCGCAACGCCCCGGTAATGCCCCGGACCGGATATTAAGTGGCGCCCCCTGCCTTACCGCTAGCAACGACAGGTTGAGGGGAGCGTTTTGCAGTCAGGAAGGGACTGGGGAAGCGCTATTTAAAGGCGACCACTTCCTACCTTTTTTTGTTGGTGACATTTTTGCACCACGCATTCTGAGAGAGAGAGAGAGAGAGAGACTTCTGGAGAGATTCAACACTGTGTGAAGGAGTTTTGGGTACTGAGCAGCACTTTGCAGGTTCATTTTGATTTGCCCTTCCTTATATTGATTTAGAAGAGACTGTGGGGGCTGCACTCTGAGCTCTTTCCCTGGGTCCCTCCATTGTTCTTTCCAGCAGATTTGATGTACAGGTCTCTCCAGGCCGAGATTCAAGGCTGCAATGAGTAGGATGTGGATGGAGAGCAAGATCAACCCTTCCCTTTCAGAACTGGCCGGCGCCATTGTGTCTGTGTTTCATTGCTGACTGACATCACATGAGCTTTGCCAGCGCTCTGAGGTAGCTCCTCACTCCTCGGCCTTTGCGCCTTAAGACAGCTTTGAAGCGCCTGATTTAGCGCTCCAATCCCCTCCAGGGGCGATAAAAGCCAAGTTTGCAGTCGGAGGCGATAATTAGCGCCAGGCGCTAATCTTTGTGCCCGACTGATAATTGCGCCCCAAATGGGGCGATACTGAATTTCTCCCCCAATGATCCTGTAATTGACCCCAGGATGTGCCTATTTACTGCACTTAGACCTTGTGATTGTAGCAGCAGAATAATACATTGTGTGTTGCATAGTGTAATGTCTCTGTCCTTATAAAACAACAACAACTTGAATTTATATAGTGCCTTTAACGTAGTAAAACGTCCCAAGGCGTTACACAGGAGCAATTATCTAATAAAATTTGGCATCGAGACACATAAAGGGAGATTAGGACAGGTGACCAAAAGCTTGATCAAAGAGGTAGGTTTTAAGGAGCGTCTTAAAGGAGAAGAGAGAAATAGAATGGCAGAGAGGTTTATGGAGGCACTTCCAGAGCTTAGGGCCTAGGCAGCTGAAACCACGGCCGCCAATGGTGGAGCGAAGAAAATTGGGGATGCTCAATTGGCCAGAATTGGAGGAGAGCAGAGATCTCAGAGGGTTATATGGCTGGACGAGGTTACAGTAAAAGCGAGGGGTGAGACCATGGAGAGATTTAAAAACAAGGATGAGAATTTTAAAATCGAGTTGTTGTGGGACCAGGAGCCAAAGTAGGTCAGCAAGCACAGGGATGATGGGTGAGTGGGCTTGGTGCGAGTTAGGATACAGGCAACAGAGTTTTGGATGACCTCAAGTTTAACGAGGGTGCAAGGTGGGAGGCCAGCCAAGAGAGCTGGCCTTTTTTACCCCAGCTAGTTGAGTTGGGACTGGGGGCCCTCCGAGGCAGGTGGGGAACCCGGGAGGCCAGGTTTCCCGCAGGCCCTGCTGACTTTAACAGCAGGGCCTGATTTGAATGTGAGGCCTCGGATTCCCGCCCACAGCCAGCCAGATTGAGAGGCTGGCTGGCTGCAGGCGGGTAGGCTTCAGAAGCAAGGGGCCAGTCCAGGGGAGGGATCGTGGGAGGACGATCGGCAATCGGCAGGGGTTGTGGATCGGGATCAGGAGCAGGATCGACAATCGGCAGAGGTCGGGGTTCGGGAGGAGGATCGGCAAAGGTCGTGGATCAGGAAGGGGGAGAAAGCATTGGCAGGGGTTGGGGATCAGGAGGGGGGAGAGAGCATCGGCAGGGGTCGGCCAGGGATCGGGGCAGGCGGGTGGCTGTGAATAGGGTTTTAGATGAAAGGAGAGATTAAGGGAGGATAGGAGGGCTGTGAACTCAGAGGAGAGAGGGCATGATGAGTTGAGATGGAGATTGAAATCACTATGGATGAGAAGTTGCTCGGAACAGAGGATAAAGGAGGAAAACAGTGAAAATATGTTGGTGAGCAACTTGGGGGGGAAAATTTGGAGGCGCCCCTTTGGGGCGCTAACGCCGCCCAAAAAAGTTAGCGCCCTTATGCCGTAAATTCAGTAGTAGCGCCCCAACCAGGAGGCGGGGCGCTACTAGAAGCGCTCCCCTCCTTCTTGGGGCGCTACCAGTGAATTTCGCGGCACTATGTGCAACAGCACCACGCGCGTCGGCACGTAGCGCCACGTCATTGCAGACTTCCCTCCCCTGATTAAAGGGGAGGGGCCTAGCGATGCGCGCACCAGGGCCCTGCTGGACCACCGGGGAGCGGGGTGCCGGGAAAACAGCCCGGCACTCAAGAAATTGAGTGCCAGGCTGAGCGATCGCGGCCAGCACCCCGAAGAACAAAGGGGAAGGGGGCAGGTGCTGGCAGTCGGCCAAAGAAAAATAGCCGCCCGACACCTGACCTTTAAGTAGCGGCGCCGCGGCTGCAAAACCGCCACCCAGACCCTGTCGGACGATACCCACCAGCTAAGTTTCTGACATGCCCATGATGTTGCAAACATTCACAATAAGCCCATGGACAGTTGATCATCTGACACTGCGAGCAATGACAGGAGATCGGCTAGTAATTTCAATTGAAAATAATTAAATACTTAAAATGTAAAACTGCTTTCCATATCATTTGTAATTCTGGAATTACATTTTTTTTTAAACCCTGAATTAGCTACATGATACAAGTTTGGTGTTAACTCCTCCCCCATCACCTGAAGGTCCAACTCATTCTGGGGTTTGGTCCCACAGGTGCTGCTCAACCTCTGCTCTCCTGTCCAAGTGGATATGCTACACACCCAAGAACCTAAGCAGTGAACACCATTAACTATTAACTGGGAGGGGCATCCCAGCTGGGCCAGTCCTGTCTTCACCCAATGTTCATAACCCACACGTGTACATTTTAGCAGGAGTTGGCAATCAGTGACAGGCTCCTTGGCTGTTGTTTTCCTCCTCAGTCTAAGAAGGAAAGAAAGAAAGACCTACATCTATATAGCGCCTTTCACGACCTCAGGATGTCCCAAAATGCTTTCTAGCCAATGAAGTACTTTTAACATATTGTCACCAATGTTCCCCCTAAGGTGCATGGCCACATGGCTGTGCAGCATCGCGAGGTCCTGCGCAGGCCGCTCACCAGCTGCTGCCACTGGAAGAGATACCAGGCAGCAAATTTGAAGGGCCCACACAAGAAAACATTGATTGTCACTGTTGTAATGTGGGAAACGCAGCAGCCAATTTGTGCACAGCAAGCTCCCACAAACAGCAATGTGATAATGGCCAAGTAATCTGTTTTAGTGATGTTGATTGAGGGATAAATATTGTCCAGCACACAGGGAGAATTCCCCTGCTCTTCTTCGAAATAGGGCCAGGGGATCTTTTACGTCCACCTGAGAGAGCAGATGGGGCCTCGGTTTAATGTCTCATCTGAAAGATGGACACGGGAACAGCTCTAGAACCCTCACTGTTGCCCGGGACTAGCTGCACTGTTGAGCTACTCGTGATTCAGTTTTTATTTAATTCTAAGCAGCACACCAGCTCCTGTTCTTTCTCTCAAAACTCTCTCAATTTGTTTTCATTTTTCATCAAGCTTCTCATTCCAGAGACACATGACTGCACTCGCAGAGACTGAATTTCCTCCGCTTGAAATCACTGGAAAATATTTATCCAAATCCTTCAATCCCATTCAATGACCTGATGAGCCCCCAGTTGCTGCATCTAAATGGAATGAGTGAAACTAACACAATCTCAACTAATCAACAACTCTTTTAGAAATATGAAACATGAAACTAACATCAGCATTAATAACTGAATGACAGATAGAAAGTTTTCCAGGTATTGGCTCTAATATCTGACTAAATTTGGAACGAGGAAAGCAAACGGTTCACTCGCTGTGTCTGTCTCTTCACTGTCTGTATCTGTCTTTGTAAAAGTGTACGACAGATCAGGGTGTAAACAGTACTTCAGCAAGGCTCGTTTAAACCGCCACCTGATAAGGAATACATAACCAGTATATTAATATGAATTAAACACTATTCCTCATTTAAAATGTTGCTAAGCTTGTTGCTAAATAAACATTAACCTCTTAAGATTGGTACGGCTTTCCACGCTGCAACAGGTCCGAGGCTGGCAAACTGCCCAAAAGAGCATTCCAAGAAAAACAGGGGCATCGCAGCAAGTGCCAACATGACTACGTAGGGAATAAGAAATGCACCTGGAAAACATAGTAAAGGAAAGTTGAAAAGGATAGTATGGATGTTAGAGTCACCAGGTTTATTCATGCAGTTTTGGAATGGCTGTTAAACAACTAAACAGTCCATTTCATATTAACACAGGAACTAAATGTTGTCATTGACAGAACAGTTTGACTGCAGATTGCAAGTTTACTCAGCGTCTGAATACCAAACAAAAACAGCCACAATGAACATTCAGACTCTTATCCTATTGCATTGCTCCCAACACCCCACTTCCTTGCACTTGAGTGTCTCAAATGGCAACTGGCACAAAGCCAATGCTCTATTTCAGCACAGTCAAGTAGTTTACAGGGAATTCATTATGGGGTCAGTGCTGGAGGAGGTGAAAATACAATCTGTGCTCCCAGCAGAAACTTCTTGCATTGATTCTTCACCAAGAAATGGAGAATCTATATTTACTAATGAAACTACAGAATATGAAAGTACATAAAGAGATTATTGACATGAATCTTGTCATTCATGTATGAAGTAATACTGGGCAGCCTGCTGGTGGCGCTGTCCAGGGAGAGTATAAATACTCAGGCATGGGCCCAGCTTGCTTCAGACATTCCTCAACAGGAACTAGTAAAGGACACAACTAGATCTCCATGTTGAAAAACAGTTGGTTAAAGCTTTGTTTCACGCTTAGACCAAGTGCCTAGTAGTTTTCTTACGTCAATTATTATTATAGCATCAAAATGCACCACTACTTCGGGTAAACAGTCAAGCAAGTTCAAATCTCCAGGCAGTTTGAATAACAGTATGGTAAAAAGAAAAAATATGACTACAACTTGGCAATACTTAGTGGAAAATTAAAACCTTTACTAGATCAGGTTCTTTTTTCCCTTTGGATGTTATTAAGAAAGACTGAAATGCTACAGGCACTAACCTCCTTGGAGTTGTAACTGACCTTTAAGATGCATTTACCTTGATGTGGCTTCCTTTATTATTCTTGGATACACTTCAGTTGGAATGTGTGCCAGTAACCACATGAAACAAGCTTTCAGCTTCTCCCAAAGTGAGTTAACAAGGCAGCTAATCATATTATCTATGAAATCAATTTATACATTTTGCTGTTTCTCTTCAGTTTTAATAGAACTACCACGTGAAATGTGGAAGTGAAATTCTAGCATTGTAAAGCAGGGGATATAATACATTAGGGATTTTTTTACTCTGTTAATTTGAGTGGCAAAGTAGATATGAGTAAAATGTACTTTGCACACAGATCTGATTTTTCACTTAAATCAGCAAACAGAAGAATATATACCCCTGCATGCTTTCACGTAGTACAACCCAATCTGAAGTCGAACATTAGTCAGGCATTAAATGCTGTGATTTACGTTGCTGGGAGGTTTCCTTGTAACCTGAAGTATGTGTATTGTGGGAAGGGAAGCTTGCGAAAATGATTTTCAAACTAACTTACAGGAATCTTCCCATCATCTCAGGTCTTCAGCGAAGTTAACACAAGAAATTACTTGGATGCAGAAACCTGATCTGAAGGAATGTAGGTTAGGCAGCCTGTAATTTACAGACATCCAGTAATCTGACCTCAAAGGGTGGGGCTTGGACCTGGTTCCGATGTTGGAGGAGCTGCTCAGTAACTACTTCTTGTTACACATAATATGGAAATGTGAACATTTAAAACCAATTATAAAGATCCAGTGGATAATATACGGCTGAAAGTTCTGTGTGTCACCTCCATACTTGTTAAACTGTCCCGGGAAAGGACAGTGCACTGACTCACCACCTTCTACCAAACCCACCGACGGTAAAAAGGTGAAGTTAGTACTTCCTGATGTTCAAGGGCTGAATGTTGAATACTGGAGAACAGATATTCTCAATAGAAGTACTGTTTTCAGGGAAGAACAGGTCACTTTGGATTATTTTGGAGTCCCACAAAGAGTTGGCATTCTAATCTCTGTAAAAGCATGGAACGGGTATTGTTCTCTGTTGAAATATATCCCTCGGTTTATCTATCTATCTATTAATATTTTTCTTCTGTCACTACACAGAATAATCAATTTATCTTAATTCTCTCCTATTTCATTGTTCGTATCGTGATTCCTATAAAATTTTATGATGTGAATGTACATTAATATATGGGAGCTGTTCATCTCTCAGCTCCCATTCTGAAATTTCAATGAAAAATTAAATTACCAAGGAAATTCCCACCTTTAAAATTCTCTCTTGAACTGAATCAGAACGCTTTCCATCTCTTTAATAAAGACATTGAGCGTCTGTGTTATGATATTTTTACACTTTTGTTCTCGGTTTCCATCAATCCAGTTTTGTGAGGTTGTAAAGAGCACCTGATACGAGCAGGTATGACCCCAACTTACAAACCTGAGCCCAGAGCCTGACCAGGAGACTGATAACCGAGGATTTCAGATAGTGTGCAGTAAACGTGCCTGATGTGTTCAGTTCATGCATTTTAAACAATAACACTTTAAAAGGTATTCAAATGTAATAAATCATCAGTTCTACATACCTGCCAAGACTCATTCATTTTGGTTTTAAATACCATCTATTTGATGTATCTCACTCTTAACTAAAAACAGATTTCTTTTAATGGGTTTGTAATCAGTGTCAGTCCTTCTAGAAATATAAATCTCACTCCTAAATATTCACTGAGCTTGCCGGTTTTACTCTGGAAGGGACTGGTGGAATAATCTCTACATGAATTTCCTGTTCGCTATCTAATCATGGGGTGCTTCTTAAACCCCCACTACATTTTCGAAATAGCCAACAGTTTAAAGTTGTATTTCAATTAATCGTTCCTTATATCAGCAATGATCAACACTGTGTTATTTACCTAGTACAATAAAGGGTTCCCTGGTTCATTGAATTTATTATTTTTTACAAGTCAATGGATGTCCCCTTTAATTTCTTCCGTTCTCTCCCCTGTATTTTGGATTTGACTACAGTACCTCCTCCATTTTTGTAAGCCAGGTAAGGGAATCGCCAGACATTGCCCAGACCCACAGCATAGCCGATCATTGAGAGCAAGTAGTCAATCTTCGAGGACCAGTTGCCTCGCTCCACATTCTCGTCACTTTCACCCCCATGTTCATTGGTGGCAGCCTGGGGGAAAGAGAGGAAATGGCCGACTCAGAAGTTAGACTTTGTCAGACTAGAACTCAAGCAAAAAATACAGTTTTCACCCACTACAGAAACATTGTTTTTCTCCATTTAGCAGCAATCGGTTGGTAGTTTGGAAACACCCTGAACCCCACAGAGAGGCCTCTGCAATTCATAACAACCAAAATCACCAAATCATCAGCACCTCTGAGGTTTGTCATGTTTTGATAAAATACTCACTGTGTCCTTTGGACGGTGCGTTTGGTGGTCAATCTGTGAGAACCCAGGTAAAGCTATTTCTCTCGTCCATTTTTGGACAATGATGAATGATTCTTCTGTTTACTGAGGGGTGGAATGTAAAACTTGAGGAGGACACCTTTGTCCAAAGATCTTCTCGCTTTGTACTGCTCCGGGACTCTGGTTAAGGATTAATCAGCTCCACACCAGGCAATGACTCTTCTGCAGTCAGAACCCAGTTCCTTATATGCAATTTAAAAGGGGTGTAGCTCTGTTTAATCAGGTCATGATGACATCCAATCTCCCAGAGTATTTCAACTGTTAATAGGTTGATCTGCCAGACCAAAATCTACAGGTTTCACAACATTTTTAAAGCGGACAGTACCAAGTGCACCTGCAACAATCAAGTGCTCAGGCAAAACAGTACTCTGAATGTGTTTGCTTAAAAATGGGTCAATCTTTTCTAATGTCAGAAACTTAAAGGTAATCCACTGGTGCCTGAGTTCATTTTACACTTTGAATATTTGGTTTTGCTCCAGTTACTCTGAGACTATCTGCTCCACCTCCAAGTGGTCTCACAACCAACACAGACTGATCTCAGTTCAGCTGCACCTGTGGGGTTTATGTTGTGTCACAGACACACAGGATGTGCAGTGTCGCTGCACTATTAGCGCTAAAGGGGTCTTGGAAACAACTGTTCTTAAGACTATCAGAGAGAAATTACTGTTGGTAATATCAGCAGACAGACGATTAGCCAGTTTACATGAGGTTCCTTAGTCTTCCCAGTTAGCGAAGGTGTTAACCCATTTATGATCAGACAAAATAGAGGACAGAGGACTGTAATGTGAATGCTTTAAATGTTTAGTCACTAATATCAACAGTATTACTACCCAATTGTGCAATGGATTATGTGTTTAATGAAGAGATTTAATTGGATATAACAGATAAAAACTGGTCTTTGGAGCTGGTTTTTAACTGTTCAAATGACAATATTTTCAAAGTCACTCACACCTCCAAAACATTCAGCAGGATTAAAAAGATGGAAGAAACTAGCTACATTATTTTAATCTTAAAAAATATTTATTACATATTGGATCAATATTATATTAATAGATAATCCCCTGCTTTGAGTAGCTCACCACCAGATTCTCAAGGGCAATTAGGGATGGGCAATAAATGCTGGCCTTGCCAGTAACGCGCACATCCCATGAACGAATAAAAAAAATACCAGTTTTTTTTGTCATTGTTACAGTGTCTGAGCTGTAAACTTGCAACCAGTATGTCCATGGAAGCAGGAATTCCCCATAATCTGTGCCAGAATAACATTTCTTACAATGTGACAGGTTTTTAATGGGACGATCAATAAGGGATTATGTTTTCTCTCTCTTCATAAGAGGCCACAGAGTTTGATATGTATGCTTGTAAAGTGTTTAGTAAAAGGAGATCATTGTAGTGCTGCTGGTATAAGAATGTCCCAAATTCCATGAATTGTTCCTTAATATGCTTAAACCACTGTTAACTAATGAAAAATACAGACCATAATAAGCAGAATTTCAAAAGAGAGAAATGGAGTATTCACAGTTAGCTTTACCCTTCACAGGGGAAAGACACTCGAATCTAATAGTGATCCTGGAATATTTGTCAGTTTTACTCACAGCTCATTACTTGCCACAAATTATTTTCCAGTCATAGTTGCACTCACTGGGTAAGTTTTATGATTCAGGACTTCCAATGCAGAAATTGCCGAGACTGGAGCACATTCGGGTGCAGAGGCTAATGCCTGAATCATGTTCTGTTTATTAAAATTGTTGGATGGAAAATCATGCAGGTCACAGATAAGGAACACTGACCTTCACACTCGATATCGACTCCAGTCGTGTGAAGCTCGGAGCTGGGATCAGTAAATATTAACATTCAACCCCTCATCATCAAAGAACCATCAATACTAAAGGTTATCTTGCTCTACAATGTAATTATACACTTATATAAAAATAAATGATTCGTAAACCCCAATGCAAGAGTATGCAGAGTTGAACACTCCTTGTATGTCTGGAAATACTTCAGCATCAGAAGCTGGATCTCATGGACAAAATGAGCTTGGAAAAGGCATGGTGGAAGGTAGGAGAAAAACTAGAGAAGGACACGGGATAAAGGCTAGAGCACTGGGGGGGAAGGTTTGGCTTTGTGTTCATAGGGAGGGGAAAGCAGCAGAGGCAGCTTAACAAATGGCTTCAATCATAGTGACAAAGAAGTCCATGAGCTCCTCACACTTCTTGTTGGAGGTAAGTGTGGAGTGGGGCAGGAGAGATAGGTTTAACGAGATGGTTGGTAGTGGACAAAAGAAGGTAGAGGTTATCTTTGCTCTCCAGGATAATCCTGGAGTATTAATCAGTTTTGGCAAAAGAGAGTGAGGCCCAATAGCGCTAGATGTGATCCAGCCAGACCTGGTGAGTGATGGTGAAACCAGTTGTGCGTCAGAAATGGGCAAATCTGTGGCCCTTAGACTTGGGGAGCAAAGATGGGGCCATACTGGGAGAATGACCAGGATGGGAATGAGCAAAGGTTTTACTGGGAACAAAAGCATAAAAGGTGGAGGTGAAGGAGAGGTTGAGCAGATCAACAGCTGCATAAGTATTGTGAATGTAAGGAGAAAGGCTAGGCAGTTGGCAGTTTGAAGGTTCAGTTGTGAGTGACTTGGGGCAGAGTCTTTTCCAGGGGTGGACACAGAAGGAATTGAGGTTGGAACACCATCCCTGTTTCTTTCATGTGCGCTGGATTCCATTATGATTGAGGATGGCAAAGTTCATAGATGCTTCTCCTCTCTTTCGTTGCCTGATTGTCCACCACCATCCTTGACTGGTTGTTTTAGGCTTAAAATCATAGAATGATAGAATGATACAGCACAGAAGGAGGCCATTCGGTCCATCGTGTCTGTACTGGCTCTTTAGTAGAGCTATCCAATTAATCCCACTCCCCTGCTCTTTCCCCATAGCCCTGCAAATTTCTTTCTCTTCAAGTATTTATTCAATTCCCTTTTGAATGTTACTACTGAATCTGCTTCCACCACCCTTTCAGGCAGTGCATTCCAAATCACAACAACTCACTGGTTAAAAAAATATTTCCTCATCTCGCTTCTGGTTCTTTTACCAATCATCTTAAATTTGTGTCCTTTCGTTACCATTCCTTCTGCCACTGGCAACAGTTTCTCTTTATTTACTCTATCAAAACCATTAATGATTTTGAAGACCTCTATTAAATCTCCTCTAAACCTTCTCTGCTCTAAGGAGAACAACCCCAGCTTTTCCAGTCTCTCAACATGACTGAAGTTCCTCATCCCTGGAACCATTCTAGTAAATCTCCTCTGCACCCTCTCCAAGGGCTTGACATCCTTCCTAAAATGTGGTGCCCAGAATTGAACACAATACTCCAGCTGAGGCCTAACCAGTGTTTTATAAAGGTTTAGCATAACGTCCTTGCTTTCGTACTCTATTCCTCTATTTATAAAGCCCAGGATCCCATATGTATTTTTAACAGCCTTCTCAACTTGTCCCGCCACCTTCAAAGATTTGTGTACGTAAACCTCCAGGTCTCTCTGTTCCTGCACCCCTTTAAAATTGTACCATTTAGTTCATATTGCCTCTCCTCATTCTTACTACCAAAATGTATCACTTCACACTTTTCTGTATTAAATTTCATTTGCCATATGCCCATTCTACCAATCTGTCTATGTCCTCCTGAAGTCTGTTACTTTGCTCCACATTGTTTACTACATTTCCGAGTTTCGTGTCATCTGCAAACTTTGAAATTATTCCCTGTTTACTCAAGTCTAGGCCATTAATATATATCAAAAATAGCAGTGGTCCTAATACCGACCCCTGGGGAACACCACTTCATACCTCCCTCCAGTCTGAAAAACAACTGTTTTCCACTACTCTTTGCTTTCTGTCCCTTGGCCAATTTTGTATCCATGCTGCCTTTGTCCCTTGAATCCCATGGCTTTAATTTTGCGAACAAGTCTATTATGTGGTACTTTATCAAACGCCTTTTGAAAGTCCATATACACAACATCAACTGCATTACCCTCATCAACCCTCTCTGTTACTTTATCAAAGAACGCGATCAAGTTAGTCAAACACGATTTGCCTTTAACAAATCCGTGCTGACTTTATTTATTAGCTCATACATTTCCAAATGCCAATTAATTTTGTCCCGAACTATTGTCTCTAAAAAGTTTCCCCACCACCGACGTTTGGCTGACTGGCCTTTAATTGCCGGGTTTGTCCCTCTCCTTTTTTAAACAGGGGTGGATCATCTGCAATCCTCCAGTCCTCTGACACCAAACCCATATCCAAGGGGGAATGGAAGATTGTGGCCAAAGCCTTCACAATTTCCACCTTTACTTCCCTCAGTAACATAGGATACATGCCATCCAAACCAGATTACTTTTCTACTTTGAGGACTGCCAACATTTTAAGTTCATCCTCTTTATCTATTTTTACCCTATCCAATATTGCTACTGCCTCCTCCTCTACTGCTACATTGGCAGCATCCTCTTCTCCAGTGAAGACAGATGCAAAGTACTCATTTAGTACCTCAGCCAGGCCCACTGTCTCCACAAGAAGGTCTCTTTTCTGGTCCCTAATCGGCCCCACTCTTACTTTGACTACCCTTTTACTATTTATGTGTTTATAAAAGACTTTTCAGTTCACTTTTATTTTAGCCACTAACCTATTCTCATACGCTCTCCTAGCCCCTCTTATTCTCTTTTTTAGATCTCCTCTGTACTTTCTATATTCAGCTTGGTCCTCTACCTTATTATGAACCTTACAATCATCATAAGCCTCCTTTTTCTGTCTCATTTTAATCTCTATGGCCTAGAAATTTGCAGTCCGCACTCGCTAGCATTATGGAGATTATGCAGATTTGATGTCAGTGAGTGTGCAACGCTCTCCTGATGCCCGATCTGCCATTTTGGAGTGTGCCACTCAACTTACCGGCTTGTGTTAATTGCGACCAGCTGACCGAGCATTTCAAGCAGGAAGGAGGCTCCAGCAGCGTTATTTAAAGGGATCATCAGCAACAACTTGCAGCTGACATGTTTCTTTAGTTTGACTGGCTCTGTGGCACTTTCTGCAATACTGGCAGCTTTATAAACTTCTTGCAAGGTCCTAAGGTGACAGGGAGTGTTGGAACAAGTGGCGAATTCTTTTTTAAAGGCTTCTACTCACAACACTTGCTCACAGTCAAGGGGGCTCTACAGGCAGTTCCCCTCACACTCGAGTATCTTCTGGAGAGGGAGCGGAGGCAGCGAAGAAGAGGAGAAGATGCTCGCAGAGGGAAGAGGAGGGCCAGGAGGGGTCTCAACAGTAGGCCTTACCCACCTAGGGTCTTCCACGAGCACTTCTCTTAAATAAACTTAAGCGAGGAGCAGTGTATTAGAAGCTTCCGCTTCAGCAAGGAGGTGGTCACAGAACTCTGCCATCTTCTGCAACCAGACCTGCAGCCTCAGAGCAGGGCAAATATGGCTCTCCCAGTGACTCTCAAGGACCCGTGGCCCTCAATTTCTTTGCCAGCGGATCCTTCCAGTCTGCAGCAGGAGACATAGCTAACATCTCCCAATTTGTCATCCATCACTGCATCCGGGAGGTCACAGAGGTTCTCTACACCAGGAGGAGCTACGTTTTCTTCTATCTGAGCAGAGAGAAGCAGGATGAGCGTGCATGTGGCTTTGTCAGGACAGCGGGCTTCCCCATGGTGCAGGGCGCCATCGACTGCAGCCACGTGGCTTTGTGGGCGCTGCATAACTACCCTGAGATCTTCTGTAACCTCAAAGGCTATCAGACACTTAGGGGTAAAAATTCAGTTGGTTGCGCCTCCCGTTAGCGCCTTAAGAGGGCGCTAATGGGGCGCAAAGCCGCTAACGCCCGGGCGCAGCGATGTTTGCGCCGCTCGGGAACTTAACTAGAGATTGTGCGGCGGCGCTAAAACTTACCGCTGCGACCACCTGCGCGTGCAGTTTGTGACGTCATTCCATGGTGCAACGCCCTTGTGGCGCCCCGGAGCGGAAATTGAGTGGCGCCCCCTGCCTTACCGCCTGGCGCTTCCAACGACCGGAAGACTGGAACGCTATCAATCGCTGTGGGGCTGGGGGGGGCGCTATTTAAAGGGGGCCTCTTCCTGTCTTTTATTGTTGGTGGCATTTTTGAACTACGCATTCTGAGAGCGAGAGGGAGAGACTTCTGGAGAGATTCAACCTTGTGTGAAGGAGTTTTGGGTACTGAGCAGCACTTTGCAGGTTCATTTTGATTTGCCATTCCTTGTATCGATTTAGCAGAGACTGTGGGAGCTGCACTCTGAGCTCTTTGCCTGGTACTCTCCATTGTTCTTTCCAGCACATTTGATGTGCAAGTCTCTCCAGGCCGAGATTCAAGGCTGCAATGAGCAGGATGTGGATGGAAAGCAAGATTAACCATCCCCTTTAAGAACTGGCCCGTGCCATTGTGTGTGTGTTCCATTGCTGACTGATATTACATGAGCTTCGCCAGCGCTCTGAGTTAGCGCCTCACTCCTTGGCCTTTGCGCCTTAAGACAGGTGTGCAGCGCCTGATTTAGCGCTCCACTCACCTCCCGGGGCGGTAAAAGTGAAGTTTCCAGTCAGTGCCGATAATTAGCGCCAGGCGCTAATATTTGCGTCCAGACGATATTACCCCTTAATGTGTACTTGTTGTGCAACCACACACAGCGCATCCTGATGGTCAGGTATACTGGCAGCAGTCATGATGCCTTCATCCTGCGTTAGTCCAGTATGCCAGCAATCTTTCAGGCACCACGTCAAACCTGAGGGTGGCTGCTCAGAGACAAGGGCTATCCGCTCTGAACCTGGCTGATGAATCCCCTCCACAACACCAACACTCGTGCCCAGCACTCATATAATGAGAGCAATGCTGCCACCAGGAACATCATTGAGCAGACCATCGGGCTGCTGAAGCAACGGTTCCGCTGCCTTGACCACTCGGGAGGAGCCTTTCAGTACTTGGCAGAGCGGATGTCCCATTTTGTGGTGGTCTGTTTCATGCTTCACAACTTGGGCATCATGAGGGTGCAGACCTTGCCAGCAGGGATTGCAGGACCTCCTCAGGAAAAGGACAAGGGAGAGGAGGAGGAGGAGGAGGAAGAGGAAGAGGAGGAGGATGAGGAGGAAGAGGAGGAGGATGAGGAGGAAGGGAGGAGGCGGCCAGCAAATCCCTCTTTGGCACGGGCTGTCCATGAACGCCTCATCAGACTCCCACTCCAGTGAATGAAACCCCAGATCCCTTTTGCTCACCACATCCTCATCAACCACATTCCCATCATACCATCCCTCTGTCACAGAATATCACAGCCTCCTCCTGGGCACAAAGCTGAAAGGCGAGACACCCCAAAAAAAAGATTTGAAAATAAATTAATAAATTTATCACTAATCAATTTATAAATACAATATCAACTAATCACCCTAGTGCAATTCCTTAGTGCCTATCGTTCGAGTGCCCTTTCCTGCTCTGGTGCTCCTACACAGTGCTCCCCCAGTGGCTGCAACATGGCTGCTGGAAGGCTGCTGAGTTTCCGTGGGGGAGAGTTCAGATGGAGTTGCAGGACGACCTCGACCAGCTCTGTACCTACAAGGCCCAGTTGTAGACTGCACCACCTCGGCATGGGTGACAGCAGTCTGGGCTGGCTGGCTGACAGGCAGCAGCAAGGGCAATCGCAGAGTGGCAGTGGTGGGAATAGAAATGCTGTCATCCTCAGAGAGGTCAGCAGGTTCCTGCTCCACAGACCCCCTGCCACTCCTCCAGAATGGCGCCTCAGCATTCCTAGCAATCTGGTGGAGGACAGATTGCTGGCCTGCAACAACACCCTGCAAACCCCTTTCGACACTGGTAAACCCAGCCACGATGGCAGCAGTCTGAGCTTGGGTGGCACCAAGCTGAGACTGCATGAGAGCAGTCTGATCTTGCAAGGCAGCAAGCTGAGACTGCAGGTGAGCGGTCTGCGCTTACACTACAGCACTAAGATGTTGGGTCGCTTTGGCCTGTACTGCAATGACAGCCACGACATCGCCCATCACACGCAGCATCATGTCTGGGTCGACACAGTCTCTCCTGGAGTTGTCCATCATTTCCAGCCTGGAAATCAGGGGCTCCAAGCTCTGCGCAAAGCCCCGGCTAATGTTGGAGCCGGACTCCTCCATGCTCCTTGACATTGCCAAGATGCTCACTGGCAAACTTGCCATTGCGCCTAGCAATTTGGTGTGCATGCCTATAACCCTTCTTCTGAAGGCCGCCCCATCAAGGTCCTCACCTGAGTCGTGTGCAGCAGAACTCGTGCGCGAACTCGCCCTCCGAGGAGCTGGCCCCCGAGCCACCCTTTCCCCCTGACCTTGCTGCAGCCCACTTGTGCCCGGTGCCTCACCCTGTGCAGATCCCACTTCTACACTAGCGTCTAAATACGTACAGTGCCAGTTTCTGAGCTGGTGTCTGCGAGTTTCAGATGCAGTGACGGTGTGCCTTCTTCTCCTTTACTCTCTTGCATCGCCTCGGGGACAGGCTCAGCGGGTGACAGTTCTTGGATATTTGAAAGCAGAAAGGCACAAGGGTCGGGTTGTGGTGGGGTGGGTTGGGGGGGAAGTAAGATATTCATGCCGACAGCATTAGCAGCTTGTAAGTGCGAAGAGATTATGGGATGAGGGGGAAGTGGGATGTGAGAAGAACAATTAGGAATGACCATACCGTTATTGTCCCCAAGGGCTTCAACTTCACCCATTGCCACGGCCTCGGTGACTTCCCTTCCAATGATGTCGAGCACCGTCTCCTCCAGTCGGCTCAAGGCCTGTATGGCTGCTTGCCCCCCCACCTGTCTGCCATTGCTCTTGACCATTGTCAGCAACCTTAGCCTACAAGAGAAAGGGAAGTGTGTGAGTGAGTGTGATGCAATGTGTTTGGGTGATGTGCCTGCCATAGTTGAATAGCTGTCAATTTGTGCAAGATGTGAGATGTGGATGTGAGTGTTGCAGCAGTGGTAAGGTTGTGAGAGTGAAGTGAAGCTATGATTGTGAGGTGTGAGTGGTGAAAGGTCGAGATTGTTGGGAGGTGAGTGATGGGGGTGTGGTGCATTGAGCAGTGTATGAGAATTGTGGTGCAGATGCTGGGATATGGCATTTGCTGTAGCATTCACACACCTTGACCTGCCGTGTGAGGTCATTAAACTTCTTGTATTCAGGATCTGGGGACCACGCTGTTTGTCTTCACGTATGCAGATATCTCCTGCCAGAGCCTTCTAGATGTATGGGCAAATGGTTTCCGACTGGTCTGCGGGAAGAGGACAGCCTGCTTCCTCTCCACGGCCTCCACCAGTGCCTCCAGAGCCGCATCTGAGCTCTTTCCCTCTGCTACTGCTCCAGCCATCTCTTGCAAGTTCAGGTCTGCTTCCAAGCGGAGCTCCAAGTAGAATCACATCAATGTGGCATCAAATAACCTCCCCTTTAAGTAGTGAAGAAAGCCTAGGCTAAATATGACTTGCAGTTAGACTGCGCCCGATATTGGTCCACAAGTGTGTTAATGGAGTTGGCCATCACTTCCATGCTGGAAATCATGCACTCCAAGCTCTGCGCAAAGCCCTGTGCAAGGTTCGTGCCAGACTCCTCAATGCTCCTTTTCTCCTGCCCTGGCTGCAGCCCACTCATGCCTGGTGACTCGCCACATGTAGATGCTGCCTCTAAGCTACCCTCTAAAGTCTGCAGTGCCAGTATCTGAGCTGGTGGCTGCCAGTGTCAGATCGAGCGATGATGTTTCTTCTTCATTATCACTCTTCTTTCCCTCTTCTTCTTGCACCACTGGCTGGGCAGGTTGGCTTTCTTGGGTCTCTGAAGTGAGAATGGCACAAGGGTAGTGTTGTGGTGGGGGTGGGGCGGGGGGCGGAAAGCAAGAGGTGGATGCTTACACCATGTGCAGCTTGTAAATCAGAAGAGACTGTGGGATGAGGGGAATGTGGGATGTGAGAAGGAGGATTCGGTATGAGGATACCGTCATCTTGGATTGCTTCAGCCCCGCTGCAGGCCACGGGCTCAGCGATTGCCCTCCTAAGAATGGCCAGCATAGTCTCCTCCATGGGGTAAGATTATGCAGGCATGTCTGTGCCCCTTCAAGTAGCCCCTGCTGGCTCCGATTGTGAGCCACCTTGTTCTACAAGAGAAAGGAAAGTGTGTCAGTGAGTGTTGCAATGTGTTTGGGTGATATGCCTGTCATGGTTGAATTGCTGACAGTGTGTGCAAGCTGTGAGATGTGGGTGTGAGGTTTGCAGCAGTGGTAAGTGTGTGAGGGTGAAGTGAAGCTATGAATGTGAGGTATGAGTAGTGTTTGGTGGAGATTGTTGGTAGGTGAGTGATGGGGGTGTGGTGCGCTGAGCAGTGTGTAAGGCTAGTGGTGCAGATGATGGGATATGGCATTTGAAAATGAATTCACTGACCTTGACCACTCATGTCAGGTCATTAAACGTCTTCCTGCACTGTAGCCAAGTCCTTGGGGCTACACTGCTGGCATTGACAGCTATGGCTATCTGCTCCCATTGCCGTTTGTGATTTTGCCTGGAGGGCCTCCATGTGAAAACAGGACCTCTCTCCTCCTATTCACCTTCTGCACCAAGGTCTCCAGTGCTGCATCCAAGAACTTTTGTGCACGCTCGCTCCCCTGTTGTGCCATCATTAGTTATTCTTGCGCACACAGCCAGTTCAATGAGCTGCTGCCGGCAGAATGCCCCTCCCCTTTAAGAGGTGCAGATTGCTTTTAAGTGGTGCAGGCTAGCTTTATTGGTGCTAGCCTTGCACGAACTTGGGCCGCCTGCTGAGTGTTCAGCCACTTAGCAGCGCGTTCACCGCTGGGCTGAATACCGCAATCATGGAAATGAGCAGGTAGCATAAAGTTCACGTGCTGCCTGCATTCCTCTTAACGGGCGTGGGTTGATCGCTAATTGCGATCCCCACGCCTGTTTTCGGGGGCTAACAAATTTCTAGGCCCTTAGGTTTACAGATAGAGAAGCATACAACCTTTAATTCAGTGGTACAATTCAAACCTTAGAATGGTCGATTCTCCTGCTTCGTGAATACTGAATGGTTCATTCTCTTCCGACATCCTGTGTGATAAGTGGTTAATAATTCACCAACTTCTTGCGTCATGTTCTTCTGGTCTGACATGTGCACTGAGCACTGGTGGGTCTCTTATACTATTCTTGCTGACAACCATAACCTCCATCAGTCATTTTCCATTCTCTCTTTCCTATGGTTACACAGACTGATGCTACCAAACTGCACCTGGTATTTACAATGGTTTCCCAGTGTTGTGGCTGCCGCGAAGCACGAATTGAAGCCGAGTCAATAAGTGGAACACATGGCTTTTGATCACATCTCTGGTAAAATGGCTGCTAACATTTCTCTGCAAACTCTGAGGGCCACGCCCACTCCTTTTTTCCCTGCCTTAAAGGCAGCATGCGCCTTAAAGGCAAGGTGCCCGATTTATTGTCCACGGACGGAAAAGTGGATTGCGCCCGTTTGGGTGGCGATCCGCCACACATCTCCCCCCAGAATCCGCTTAGGAGGTGTGGACGAGACCGTGCGGCGGTCTGATGGGCCGGCCGGAGCGGCTCTTGTAGGACGCCGGTGGACGTGGAATGGCCGGGGAGTGGAGCTGCCGGGTGAACTGGCTTGAGGGCAGGTCGGCCGCGTGGTGGTGGACGGGCTACAGGGACCTGCTCACCGGGCTCCGAGTGTGCTGGCTTGAGTCGGTCAACCGACACTTTTTCGGTGCTGTCGCCCACTTGCAGGGTGAACAATTTGTCCCCAGCCTGTAGCACCTTGTAGGGCCCGTCGTACGTGGGTTGAAGGGGTCCGCGGTGGGCGTCGTGCCGGAAGAAAACGAACCGTGCCTGGTGCAGGCTTAGTGGGACGTGTGAGGTGGATTCGCCGTGTCGGGCAATGGGCACCGGGGCGAACTGTAGCGCCGGTGAGGCGAAGTCGTGGCGTTGCTGGTCGGCTGACCAGGGTGTTGTGGCGGTGGGCAGGAACTCGCCGAGTACGCGCAGCGGCTGACCATACACGAGCTCTGCTGCCGATGCGTGGAGGTCTTCTTTAACCGCAGTGCGCAGGCCGAGGAGGACCCACGGGAGTCGGTCGGTCCAGGCGCCGTCCTGGAGGCTGGCTCGAAGGGATGCCTTCAAGGATCTGTGGAACCGCTCACACAGTCCGTTGGCTTGGGGGTGGTACGCTGTGGTGCGGTGAATGATCACCCCGAGATTGCGTGCGATGGCGGTCCAGAGTTCAGAGATAAATTGCGGACCTCTGTCCGACGTCATGTCGGAGGGGACGCCGAACCGTGCGACCCAGGTGCTGACGAAGGCTCTGGCGATGTCGGCGGTGGTGGTAGAGGTCAGTGGAATTGCCTCGAGCCAGCACGTGGTGCGGTCAACGATCGTCAGCAAGTGCGTGTGGCCTTGTGACGGCGGCAGGGGCCCGACGATGTCCACGTGGATGTGGTCTAATCTACGCGAAGGGACGGTAAACTCCTCGAGGGGTGCTTTCGTGTGTTGCTGCACCTTGGCCCGTTGACAGGCTAGGCAGGAGTTGGCCCAAGTACGCACATCCTTGCGAAGGCCGCGCCAGACAAAGCGGTTGGCTACCAATTTGATGGATGCGCGGGCGCCGGGGTGGGAGAGGTTGTGGAGAATCTCGAATACCCGGCGGCACCATGACGCTGGGACGACGGGCCGAGGTTGACATAGGGATATGTCGCACTTGACCGTGACTGCGGTCGGGCCACAGTCGACGTCGGCCAGGCGTAGCCCTGGTAGGTTGATAGGTGCGGAGAGCAGATCAGGGTCGGTGATCTGGTCTGCTGCGAGTTGAGCGTAGTCGACTGCCAGGTGTGCGGCGTGGATGGCCGGGCGGGAGAGGCAGTCGGCTACCACATTGTCTTGGCCGGAGACGTGTTGGATGTCCTTGGTGAACTCGGACACTGCCGCGAGCTGGCGCTGCTGCCTGGCGGACCAGGGGTCGGTTGTCTTTGCCATTGCGAATGTCGGGTTTGTGGTCGACAAACGCAGTGAAGGGGTGGCCCTCCAGCAAAAACCGAAAATGGCGGACCGCCAGGAACAGCGCGAGGAGCTCGCGGTCGAAGGTGCTGTACTTGACCTCCAGGGGGCGTAGCTGGCGGCTGAAGAAGGCAAGTGGTTGCCAGGCGCCGTCGCCCCACTGCTCATACACGGCGCCGACCGCGTGGTCGGAGGCGTCCGTGGTGAGCGCTACCCTGGCATTGGGCCGTGGGTGCGCGAGCAGGGTGGCATTGGCGAGCGCGGTCTTGGTGGAGTCGAAGGCGGCTGACGCGTCTGCCATCCATTCGACCGTCATCTTGCCGCTCCTGCCCCGGAGGGCTTCATACAGGGGCCTCATGAGGGACGCCGCTTTGGGGATGAAGCGGTTGTAGAAATTCACCATCACGAGGAACTCCTGGAGGCCTTTGATGGTGGTGGGGCGGGGAAATTGTTGGACGGCCTGCACCTTGGTGGGCAAGGGAATGGCCCAAGCATGGGTGATGTGGTGGCAGAGGAAGTCGATCTTGTCCAGGCCGAACTGGCATTTGGCTGGGCTGAGGATGAGCCCGTGGTTGCTGAGGCGCGCGAACAGGATGCGAAGGTGTTCGAGGTGTCCCTGCTTGGAGGAACTGGCTTACCAGGATGTCGTCCAGGTAGATGAACAGGAACTTCAGGTCCCGAAGGACCGAGTCCATGAGCCGTTGGAATGCCTGGGCTGCGTTTTTGAGGCCGAAGGGCATCCGCAGGAACTCTAAAAGGCCGAAGGGGGTGATTACGGCCGTCTTGGGGACGTCCGCGGGGTGGACGGGGACTTGGTGGTAGCCGCGCACCAGGTCGACCTTGGAAAAGACTGAGCGGCCGGCCAGTCTAGCCGAGAAGTCCTGGATGTGTGGCACGGGGTACCGATCAGGGGTGGTGGCGTCGTTGAGGCAGCGGTAATCCCCGCAGGGGCGCCAGCCCCCGCCTGCTTTGGGGGCGATGTGGAGTGGGGAGGCCCAGGGACTGTTGGAGTGGCGGATGATGCCGAGCTGTTCCATGGTGGCAAACTCGGTCCGCGCGATCTCCAGTTTGGCCGGGTCCAGCCTGCGGGCGTGGGTGTACACTGGGGGGCCTGTGGTGGGGATGAAGTGTTCCACCCCGTGTTTGGCGGCCTCCGCGGAGAAGGTCAGATTGGTAAGGGCCGGGAATTCGGCCAGGAGTGCCGAGTAGTCATCCGTGGCCCGGGCGTGGCACTGTGACGCCATGTCGGCGGGTTGATGGGGGCCATGGTGCTCAGGATGGGGGACATGGTGTTCATGTCCACGAGGCGGTGTCGAGGGATGTCTACCAGTAGGCCGTGGGCGCACAGGAAATCTGCGCCGATGAGAGGGGAGAGCACCTTGGCAGTGATGAACTCCCATCGGTAGCGGCGACCAGCGAGGTCGAGGGTGACTGTGCGGGTGCCGTACGTCGGGATGTTTGAGCCGTTAGCAGCAGCCAGCGCCGGTCCTCGTTTGCCCTTTTGGATGTCGAGGGCGGAGGCCGGGATGATGCTGTGCTGAGCTCCAGTGTCACACAGGAACCAGCGGCCGGTTTTGTCATCCGTGACGTACATCAGGGAGCCCGCGTGGCCCACGGCCATCGCGGGGGCTGGTACGGGGGCGGACTTGAAAGAGCAGGGAGGTGTGCACCGTTGTGCCCTGGCGCCGAACCGTGCGTGGTAGTAACAGTGGCCCGGGTTAGTGGGGCGCGAAGGCCCCGTGAGCCCGGTGGCTGGGCCTTGTGGCCGCGTGGTGGCCGGTGAGGGGCGCGCCCAGGCAGTGGCTGCCAGGTCCGGAGTGATGTCGCGGCTGGAGTGAGCGGACAGCAGCTTGTCGGCCTCATCGGCCAGGGCTTCCAGGTCCGTGAGGCCGGACGCCACGATCGCTGGGCGGATGCTGAGAGGTAGCTGGCGGATGGACAGCGTGCGGAAGAGGGATCCGGGTGGGCTCTTGTCGGTGAGGGAGAGCATGTGGGAGAGGAGGTTTGACGGTGAGGCATCACCGAGGCCTGGAAGGTCGAGGAGGTGGCAGTTTCGCTGGTATGTCGAGGCCGTAAATTTTTTAAGGCGCTTGGCCTTAAGATGTGCATACTTGCCCTCCTCTGGTGGGTTCTGCAGCGCTGTCCAGACCTTCGTAACTGTGGAGCTACCGAGTGATGTGACAAGGTAGTCGTACTTCGTCCCATCTGTGGTGATTCGTTGCAGCCGGAATCGGGACTCGGCTTGGAAGAACCAGGCTTCGGGCTGGTTTTCCCAAAACTCCGGCAGTTTTACGGAAACTGCGTTCGTGTCCGCCATTGCAGTGCTCGGAATACGTTCTTAGCGTTGGGGTCACCAATGTTGTGGCTGCCGCGAAGCACGAATTGAAGCCGAGTCAATAAGTGGAACGCATGGCTTTTAATCACATCTCTGGTAGAATGGCTGCTAACATTTCTCTGCAAACTCTGAGGGCCACGCCCACTCATTTTTTCCCTGCCTTAAAGGCAGCATGCGCCTTAAAGGCAAGGTGCCCGATTTATTGTCCACGGACGGAAAAGTGGATTGCGCCCGTTTGGGTGGCGATCCGCCACACCAGTCTCTTAAGGCCTTATCTGTACCTTCCAGGCAGTCTGCATAACACCTTTTGAGTTTGCTCAACCCTCCAAGCATGCTCTCTTACAGTGATTTTAACAGTTCTTTCAACTAAATTCCACTCCGTCATCAGGTAGTTAATGCAGCTAAAGTTCAAAAATCCTTCAGTTCCTCCTCAGAGTGAGAGAGATCAAACAACTTGCTTTAAATCATTCTTTAATTCTGAGTTGTACTCATCACAGATAAGGTTTAGCATTGTTGTTACAAGAAGCCGTGACATTTATACAAAAGTTCTGTCGAATAATAAAAAAATAACAAGCTACTCTGACTTGCCAACATTATTCCCGCTTAGGCTGCTTCACCCTGTCGAATAGCAACCATCTTCTACTTTCCCAACAGTGGATAAGCTCTGTACTCCAACTTTCATAATTCCCTATCCATCCGCCTAGAGTGCAGTGTATATAGCAAATAATATTTAGTCAGATTATAATGAGGCCTGCCTGAAAAATAACAAAAGCTTTAAATCCGAATTCTAACCATGTTTCCTTTATTACATTAGCGTAATTTCCCCCCTAGAGCCGCTCATTCAATCATTGACCAGCTGTAAGCATGGCATTACTGTAGGTCTGTAAAAAGGAAAAGATTAGCAAAAGTAAATGTGGTTCCCTTACAGGCTGAGACAGGATAAATTATAATGGGGAATAAGGATATGGCAAAGAAATTAAACAAATACTTTGGGGGGAATTTTGCCAGCCCTGGGGAGGCGGGTATGGAGGCGGGACTACCGGGAAAATGGCAGAAACTGGGAGCGGGTACCAAACCCGCTCTCAACCCGCCTCCGTGCCATCTTTCCGGGAGGCGGGTCCGCGACTCGCGCAGGCACCCGGCTCCTCGAGGCAGGAAGGGGATTACAGCCAATTAACTGTCTGTTAACAGGTAGTTAACAGGCAGTTAAGAGGATTATCCCCATTTTACCCACACAAGTGCGGGCTTCTCGACAGCTGCGAACCTCGCCTGGGTCAACGAGACGAGCAGTGGGTCTGTGGGGGTGAGAGGGGTCAAAAAGTTCACTGTGATGGGTGCAAGGGTGGAGAGGTAAGTATGGGAGGTGAGTGTAAAGTGTTAGAAATAGATTACTTACCTTTGCTTCTTCCTGCAGGCTTCAACCCTTGGGGATCCGGAGGTGCCTCATCTCAACGGCAGAGATGACAGAATGGCTGCTGCATTCTCCGATGCAATAGCCATCTGATTTCTGCTAAAGAAAGAGGTTTGCTGAGGCTTCAGTACAAGGACTCACCAAAGAACAGAGTTTGTCAGTGTTTGACAGCTTCTTAAACGCTGACATTTCATCTGTCAAAAATTTTTGACAGATGAAATGTCATATGCTGATGTCCTCTGTCACCGGCTTTCCCTTAATTGGCCGGCTAAGCCTGCAGGGCGGGCTTAACAAGATCAATCAAGAGAAAATAGCGTGGGTTGGCTGGACGTCATTGGGGGCGGAACTGAAACCCGACAACCAGCAGTCCCGCCCCCAACGCGTCCCCATTGATAAAATCCAGCCCTTTGTGTCTGTCCTCACGGAAGAAGATGCAAAAAACTTCCCGGAAATAGTGGAGAACCAAGGGTCTAGCAAAAATGAGGAACTGAAAGAAATTAATATTAGTAAAAAAATAGAACTGGAGAAATTAATGGGACTGAAAGCCGATAAATCCCCTGGACCTGGTGGCCTACATCCTAAGGTTTTGAAAGAGGTGGCTATAGAGATAGTGGATGCATTGGTTGTCATTTTCCAAAATCCCATAGATTCTAGAATGGTTTGTAATGTAGCAATTGTAAACCCACTATTTAAGAAAGGAGGGAGAGCGAAAATGAGGAACTACAGACCAGTTAGCCTGATATCAGTAGTAGGGAAAATGCTAGAATCTATTATTAAGGACGTGGTATCAAGGCACTTAGAAAATAAGAATAGGATTGGGCAGAGTTAACATGGATTTATGAAAGGGAAATTATGTTTGACAAATCTGTTAGAGTTTTTTGATGTTGTAACTAGCAGAATAGATAAGGGGGAACCAATGGATGTGATGTATTTGGATTTTCAGAAGGCATTCGATAAGATGCCACACAAGAGGTTTCTAAACAAAATTAGGGCTCATGGGATTGGGGGTAATATACTAGCATTGATTGAGGATTGGTTAACGGACAAAAAACAGAGAGTAGGAATAAACGGGTCATTTTTGGGTTGGCAGGCTGTAACTAATGGGGTACCACAAGGATCAGTGATTGGGCCTCAGCTATTCACAATCTACATCAATGTTTTGGATGAGGGTCCATATATCCAAGTTTACTGATGATACAAAGCTGGGTGGAAATGTAAGTTGTGAGTGAGTGGGCAAAATAGGAAAAATAGAAAAGCAGAGTATTTTTTAAATGGTGAGAGATTGGGAAATGTTGGTATTCAGACGGACCTGGGTGTCCTTGTACACGAATCACTGAAAGTTAACATGCAATTAGGAAAGCAAATGGTATGTTGGCCTTTATTACAAAAGGATTTGAGTATAAGAGTAAAGACGTCTTACTGCAATTATATAGGGCCCTGGTGAGACCACACCTGGAGTATTGTGTACAGTTTTGGTCTCCTTACCTAAGGAAGGTTATACTTGCCATGGAGGGAGTGCAACAAAGGTTCACCAGAGTGGTTCCTGGGATAGGGGGATTGTCCAGTGAGGAGTGATTGAGTAGACTAGACCTATATTCTCTGTAGTTTAGAAGAATGAGAGGTGATCCGATTGAAACATACAAAATTCTTACAGGGCTTGACAGGGTGGATGCAGGGAGGATGTTTCCCCTGGCTGGGGAGTCTAGAACCAGGGGCCACAGCCTCAGAATAAGGGGGCGGCCATTTAGGACTGAGATGAGGAGAAATTTCTTCACTCAGAGGGTGGTGAATCTTTGGAATTCTATACCCCAGAGGGCTGTGGAGGCTCAGTCGTTGAGTATATTCAAGACAGAGATCGATAGATTTTTGAATATGAAGGGAATCAAGGGGTATGGGGATAGTGCAGGTAAGTGGAGATGAGGTAAAAGATCAGCCATGATCTTATTGAATGGCGGAGCAGGCTCGAAGTGCCAAATAGCCTACTCCTGCTGCTATTTCTTATGTTCTTATGTAACACGGATTTATGTAAGGGAAATCATGTTTTGACAAATCTGTTCGAGTTTTTTGATGTTGTAACTAGCAGGGTGGATAAGGGGGAACCAGTGGATGTGGTGTATTTGGATTTTCAGAAGGTATTCGATAAGGTGGCACACAAGAGGTTACTGCACAAAATTAGGGCTCATGGGATTGGGGGTAATATACTAGGATGGATTGAGGATTGGTTAACAGACAGAAAACAGAGAGTAGGATTAAACGGGTCATTTTCGGGTTGGCAGGCTGTAACTAGTGGGGTACCGCAAGGATCAGTGCTTTGGCCTCAGCTATTTACAATCTATATCAATGACTTAGATGAGGGGACCAAATGTAATATATCCAAGTTTGCAGGTGATATAAAGTTAGGTGGGAAAGTGAGTTGTAAGGAGGATGCAAGGAGGCTGCAGAGAGATATAGACATGTTAAGTAATTGGGCAAGAACATGGCAGATAGAATATAATGTGGAGTAGTGTGAAGTTATCCACTTTGGTAGGAAAAATAGAAAAGCAGAATATTTTTTAAATGGTGAGAGATTGGGAAATGTTGGTGTTCAGAGGCACCTGGGTGTCCTTGCACACAAATCATTGAAAGTTAACATGCAGGTACAGCAAGCAATTAGGAAAGCAAATGGTATGTTGGCCTTTATTACAAAGGGATAAGAGTATAATAGGAAAGAAATCTTATTGCGATTATATAGGGCCTTGGTAAGACCACACCTGGAGTACAGTGTACAGTTTTGGTCTCCTTACGTTAGAGGGAATGCAACGCAGGTTTACTTGACTGATGTCTGGGATAAGGGGGTTGTCTTATGAGGAGAGATTGAGTAGACTGAGCATATATATTCTTTAGAGCTTAGAAGAATGACAGGTGATCTCATTGAAACATAAAATTCTTAAGGCGCTTGGCAGGGTAGATGCTGGAAGGATGTTTCCCCTCGCTGGGGAGTCTAGAACTAGGGATTTCTGTCTCAGAATAAGGGGTCGGCCATTTAGGATTGAGATGAGAAGAAATTTCTTCACTCAAAGGGTTGTGAATCTTGGGAATTCTCTACCCCAGAGAGCTGTGGATGCTCAGTCGTTGAGTATATTGAAGACAGAGATCGATAGATTTTTGAATACTAAGGGAAGCAAGGCCTATGGGGATAGTGCTTGAAGGTGGAGTTGAGGTAGAAGATCAGCCATGATCTTATTGAATGGCAGAGCAGGCTTGAAGGACTGTATGGCCTACTCCTACTCCTATTTCTTATGTTCCTATGTTCTAATTCTGGGCACCACACCTTAGGAAAAATGTGAAGGCTTTGGAGAGGGTATAGAAGAGATTTACTAGAATGGTTCCAAGGTTGAGGGATTACAGTTACGTGGATAGACTGAAGAAGCTGGGGTTGTTCTCCTTAGAGCAGAGAAGGCCAAGAAGAAATGTGATAGAAGTGTTTAAAATCATGACTGGTTTAGATAGAGTAAATAAAGAAAAACTGTTTCCAGTGGCTGAAGGTCGATAACCAAAGGGCACAGATTTAAGGTGATCGATAAAAGAACCCGAGGTGATATGAGGAAAACTTTTTTACACAATGCGTGGTTAGGATTTGGAAAGCACTGCCTGATAGGATGGTGGATACTGATTCAATAGTAGCCTTCAAAAGGGAATTGGATAAATACTTGAAGAGAAAAAAATTGCAGGGATATGGGGTAAGAGCGGGGGAGTGGGACTAACTGGATTGCTCTTGGAAAAAGCCGGCGCAGACTCAATGGGCCGAGTGGCCTCCATCTGTGCGGTACTGTTCTTTGATTCTATAACTCCCTGTGATAACTGAACTCCCTGAAAACTGAAAGTCAACAGGAGCTGGAAAGTCAAATGAAAATTACTGTGCATCCATGTGGCCAGAACCTGCAACTGCATGTAGACTCAGAACACCGTGCAGGTGAATCTTTGTGGGGTTTCTGCCAACTGTAAGTTAGGCAGAAGAGCCACAAAATCCCTGCAAAAGTGGCGTACAAGGCTCTTCCACTGAAGTTACATCGGACGATCGGTAGAAACCCATGTGGAAATTCACCCCCTATTTTTTCAAAACCATGCTGTCACAATGCTCTCACTATAAAATGGTTCTGTCGCAGAAAGTTTGACATCACAGCGCCATCTACAGGCTTGACAGATAATTGGAGGAACATGTGAACACTTAAGCCTAGAAATTCGATGACTTTGCACCCGTATTACAGGCATAAAATAGACGCAAAAGGAATCAATATGGCTGGCAGCGCGCGGCACATTCTGAGTCGGAGACGCTACCCGCCATATTGGGAAAGGCTCGTGTATAAGTGTCCAGGGTCCGCACCTGAATCAAGTGTTAGGCCTTTGCATATGCAAATAAGAGACCTAATGCCTTTTGGATGCTCCCTTTACCAAATTGGTTTGACCTGAACGAAGCTGCGAGGTGACTTCCAAATGCAGGTTTTAAAAAATTCATTCTTGGGATGTGGGTGCTGCTGGCAAGGCTGGCATTTATTGCCCCTCCCTAGTTGGCCTATATACAACCGAGTGCCTTGCTAGGCTACTTTAGAGGGCAGTTAAAATGTTGGTAAGTCACATATAGGCCAGACCAGGTAAGGACAACAGGTTTCCTTCCCAAAGGACATCAGTGAACCAGTTAGGTTTTACAACAATCCAACTACGACAATCATGGTCACTTTTACTGATACCAGCTTTTTATTTCTAGATTTTTAAAACTGAATTCAAATTCTCAAACTACCATGGATTTGGATTTATATTCTCTCGATTAATTAGTCAAAGCCTCTGGGTTACTAGTCCAGTAACATAACCACTACACTACCATACTGGGTTGCAGGTGGAAGAGTTATTAAGCCATTGAACTTTGCTGCACTGTCCATGGGTGATCAGTGTGGAGGGGTGGTTCCCATGGTACAAAAGTGAAAAGAGGAAAATGGCAGTTCTCTTACCTTACCTGCCCCCAACAGGTCATTGATCATCTTCTGGCATTGTAACAGGTGCCCTGGGGATGAGACAGGTGCTACTCAGTGCCACTGCCACCTCCCTCCACATAATTTGATCAACTCCTTTGATAGGCTTTCTTAGTCTCCTAGACAAGTGAGCAGTCTCTTCTCATCCATATTTCATCCATCAGGACCTAGAGTTAAATTATGAGGACAGATTGTATAAACTTGGCTTGGCCTGAGACCGGAAGAAGCGGACCTGGAGGGAGCACAGTGAGAGCGGAGCAGTTAAAAGGAGCAGTCCCGAGTGGCAGCAACTCAACAGAGGCAGTTTTTGAAAAAGTGACGTCAGAGTAAAAAAAGTGACGTTGGCACAAGTGAAGGAGCTGATTGGTGAGTAGCTGGTGAGTGTTTATTTTTAAGTTTATAAGTTTATTTCTGCTAAGTTAGTTAATAGCCTATTAAATAGAGGGAAAGTGATGATTGGTGAGTCGCTGGGGAGTGTTTTTTGTTAAGTTTTATGTTTATTTCTGCTGGGTTAGTTCTTAGTCTATTAACTGGAGATGTGGCAGGGCAGCTCAGTCCCATGGAGTGCACATCCTGTGCCATATGTGAAGTACTGGATGCTTCGCGTAGCCTGGATGACCACATGTGCGGGAAGTGTCGCCAGCTACAGCAGCTTGAGTGGCGGCTAGAGTCACTGCGGTGCATCCGCGAGGTTGAGATTTACGTGGATAGCATGTTTCTAGAGGTGGTCACCCTGCAGCTTAAGAGTATGCAGGCAGAGAAGGAATGGGTGACCGCCAGAGAGAAGAGGAGGACCACGCAGGTAGTGCAGGAGTCCCCAGAGTATATCGCGCTGTCCAACCAGTATTCTGTTCTGAGTACTGGTAAAGGCAATGGTTCCTCTGGTGAGTGCAGCCAGAGTCAAGTCCACGGCACCACGGGTGGCTCAGCTGTACAGGGGGGGAGGAAAAAGAGTGGAAGAGCAATAGTGGTAGGGGATTCAATAGTTAGGGGAGCAGACAGGCGTTTCTGCGGCCGTAGACGTGACTCCAGGATGGTATGTTGCCTCTCTGGTGCTAGGGTCAAGGATGTCACTGAGCGGCTGCAGGACACTCTGAGGGGGGAGGGTGAACAGCCAGAGGTCGTTGTCCATTCGGTACCAACGACATAGGCAGAAAGAGGGATGAGGTCTTGCAGGCAGGGTTTAGGGAGCTAGGAGAGAGATTAAAAAGCAGGACCTCAAAGGTAGTAATCTCCGGATTACTCCCGATGCCACGTGCTAGTGAGTACAGGAATAGGAGGATAGAACAGATGAATGCGTGGCTGGAGAAATGGTGCAGGAGGGAGGGCTTTAGATTCCTGAGGCATTGGGACCGTTTCTGGGGAAGGTGAGACCTGTAGAAGCTGGACAGGTTACACCTCAACAGAGCCGGACCAATATTCTCGCAGGGAGGTTTGTTAGTGCTGTTGAGGAGGTTTTAAACTGGCTTGGCAGGGGGATGGGCACCAGCACATAGGAGTAGAAAAGAGGAATAACATGCATAAAAGAGTGAGTGTGTTGGATAGTACTAGAGAAGATAGTACTCGAGGCAGTAGTAGTACTATATTAGATAGGAGCAGACTAAGAAAGACTATGAAAAATTCAAAAATGGGTTTAGAATGCATGTACATAAACGCAGAAAGTTGGTGAGCTACAAGCACAATTAGCTGTGTGGCAATATGATGTGGCAATAATGGAAACGTGGCTTAAAAACAGTGAGGACTGGGCACTTAATATTCAAGGGTACAAGGTGTTCAGAAAAGATAGGGAAGGAAAAAAGGGAGGTGGGGTGGCAGTGCTGATTAAGGAAGACATTGTAGTGTTGGAAAGGGAGGATGTTCTTGAGGGGACAAAGACAGAATCCATTTGGTTAGAGTTGAGGAGCAAAAAGGGTATGATCACGCTATTGGGGGCCTCCAAATAGTGAGAGGGAGGTAGAGGAGCAAATCTGCAGGGAAATCGCAGAGATATGCAAGAGCTATAGAGTGGTGATATTGGGGGACTTTAATTACCCAAATATCGATTGGGATAATGCTAGGGTAAAGGGAAAGGAGGGGGAGGAATTTCTGAAATGTGTTCAGAAGAATTTCCTTGACCAATATGTTCTTGGCCCAACTAGGAAGGAGGCATTGCTGGATCTTGTGCTGGAGAATGAGGTGGGCCAGGTCGACCAAGTGTCTGTGGGAGAACACTTGGGTACGAGTGATCATCGTATCATAAGATTTAGATTAGCAATGGAGAGGAGCAAGGAATAATCTAGAGTGGAACTTCTAAGCTGGAATAGGGCTAACTTTAGGATCTAGCCAGGGTAAAATGGAACCAAAGACTGACAGGAAAAGCTGTAATGGAACAATGGGTGATCTTTAAGGAGGAGATGTTCCAAGTACAGGCTAGGTACATTCCAACAAGAGGAAAAGGTAAGAGAATCAAAGCAAGGGCTCCTTGGATGGCGAGGGAGATAGAGAGGATGATGAAACAAAGAAAGACGGGGCATGATGCATGTCAGGTGAATTCGTCAAAGGAGAACCAAACCAAATACAATAAGTTGAGAGAGGATGTGAAGATGAAAATAAGATTGGCAAAGAGAGAATATGAGAGTAGAATGGCAGTTAACATAAAAGGGAACCCAAAAATCTTCTACCAGCATGTAAACAGTAAGCGGGTAGTAAGAGGTGGGGTGGGGCCTATTAGAGACAAAGAAGGTGATATATGCTTAGAGATGCAGGGCAAGGCTAGAATACTCAATGAGTACTTTGTATCTGTGTTTACTAAGGAGGTGGATGCTGACAAAATATCGGTAGAAGTGGAAAAGGTAGAAGCAATGGAAGGAGTGAAAATTGATAAACAGGATGTACTAGAAAGGCTGGGTATGCTTGGAGTGGACAAGTCGCCTGGTCCAGATGGCTTGCATCCCAGGTTGCTAAGGGAATTGGGGGAGGAGATAGTGGAAGGGCTTGCCATAATTTTCCAATCTTCCCTAGATGCGGGGGAGGTGCCTGAGGATTGGAAAGTGGCAAATGTGACACCATTGTTCAAGAAAGGGTGTCAGGACAATCCCAGTAACTACAGGCCAGTCAGTTTAACATCAGTGGTGGGTAAAGTTTTAGAAACAAAAATCAAGGAAAAAATTAACGGGCACTTGGAGAGGTTTAAGCTAATTAAGGAGAGCCAACACAGATTTGTAAAAGGCAGATCGTGTTTGACTAATCTAATTGAAGTTTTTGATGAAATAACAGAGAGGATTGATGAAGGGAATGCAATGGATGTTGTCTACATGGATTTTCAGAAGGTGTTTGACAAAGTATCACATAGAAGGCTGGTTAACAAAATTGAGGCTCATGAATAGGTGTGTCAGTGGCAGCTTGGATAAGGAATTTGCTTAAGGACAGAAAACAGCGAGTTGTGGTAAATGGCTGTTTTTCAGACTGGAGGATGGTAGACAGTGGTGTTCCCCAAGGGTCAGTGCTGGTGCCACTGCTTTTTTTGATATATATAAATGACCTGGATATTGGAATACAGAGTAGAATTTCTAAATTTGCCGATGACACCAAACTTGGTGGTATGGCAAACAGTGAGGATGATACCAATCGACTGCAGCAGGACATAGACAGGCTAGCAGAATGGGCAGACAAGTGGCAGATGGAATTTAATACAGAGAAGTGTGAGGTGATGCATTTTGGCAGAAGGAACAGGGAGAGGCAATATATACTTAATGGCACCGTTTTAAAGAGTGTGCAAGGACAGAGGGACCTGGGAGTTAATGTGCATAGGTCCCTGAAGGTGGCAGGACATATTGAGAGAGTGGTCAACAAAGCATATGGGATCTTGAGCTTCATAAATAGAGGTATTGAGTATAAAAGTAGAGAAGTTATGCTGAATCTTTATAAAACGCTGGTTAGGTCACAACTGGAGTATTGCGTCCAGTTCTGGTCACCACACTTTAGGAAGGATGTGAAGGCCCTTGAGAGGGTGCAGAGGAGATTTACCAGAATGGTTCCGGGGATGGGAGATCTTAGCTACAAGGACAGGTTGGAGAAGCTGGATTTGTTTTCATTAGAGCAAAGAAGGTTGAGGGGTGATTTGATAGAGGTGTACAAGATTATGACGGGTTTGGGTAGGCTAGACGGGGAAAGGCTGTTCCCACTAGTTGATGGTACAAGGATTAGGGGACACAGATTTAAGGTTTTGGGCAAGAGATACAGGGGGGACGTGAGGAAAAACTTTTTTACGCAGCGAGTGATGATGATCTGGAATTCGCTGCCGATGGAAGTGGTGGAAGCGGAGACATTCAGGGCTGGATTTTGCCAGTCCTGGGGAGGCGGGTTTGGAGGCGGGACTGCCAGGAAAATGGCAGAATCTGGGGGCGGGTACCCATCCTGCTCCCAACCCGCCTCCGTACCATCTTCCCAGGAGGCGGGCAGCTGACCCGCGCCAGGTCCCGTCTCCTGGAGGCGGGAAGGGGATTACAGCCATTTAACTGCTTGTTAACAGGTTGTTAACAGGCAGTTAAGAGGATTATCCCCATTTTTCCACCGGAGGTGCAGGCTTCCTGACGTCGGGAAACCCCACCAAGGTCACCGAGGTGAGCAGTGGGTCTGCGGGGGTCGGAGGGGTGCAAAAGTGCGCTGTGGAGGTGAGTGATGGGTGCAAGTGTGGAGAGGTGAGTATGTGAGGTGAATGAAAATGTTTACTTACCTTTGTTTCTTCCTGCAGGCTTCAACAGTTGGGGATGCGGAGACTCTCGCATCTCACCGGCAGAGATGACAGAATGGCTGCTGCATTCTCCGATGCAACAGCCATCTGATTTCTGCTCACAAAAGAGGTTTGATGAGTCTTGAATACAAGGACTCATCAAACAACATAGAATGTCAATGTTTGACAGCTTCACAGAGCTGTCAAACGATGATAATTCATCTGTCAACAGATGAAACGTCATACGCTGACGTTCTCTGTAACCGGCTTTCCCTTAACTGGCCTGCTAAGCCTGCTGGGTGGGCTTAACAAGGTCAATCAAGGGAAAATAGCGTGGGTTGGCCAGAAGTCGATGCAGCAGCTCCGCCTCCAATGCGCCCCCATTGCCAAAATCAGCCCCTCAATGTTTTCAAGGGGAGACTGGATAGGCACTTGAGGGAAATAAACTTGCAGGACTACGGGGATAGAGCGGGGGAACGGGACTGACTGGATTGCTCTACAGAGAGCTGGCACAGACTCGATGGGCCGAATGGCCTCCTTCTGTGCTGTTATGACTCTATGAGGGAGAAATTCGGTATCGCCCCGTTTGGGGCGCAATTATTGGCCGGGAGCAAAGTTTAGCACTTGCCGCTAATTATCGCCTCCGACTGCAAACTTGACTTCTATCGCCCCTGGAGGTGATTGGAGTGCTAAATCAGGCACTACACACTTCTTTTAAGGCACTAACGCTGAGGAGCAAGGCGCTACCTTAGAGCGCTGGCGAAGCTCATGTGATGTCAGTCAGCAATGGAACACAGACACACTGGCGCCAGCCAGTTCTTAAAAGGGAGGGACGATCTTGCTCTCCATCCACACGCTGCGCATTGCAGCCTTGAATCTTGGCCCAGGAGAGGCCCAGGGAAAGAGCTCAGAGTGCAGCCCCCACAGTCTCTTCTAAATCGATGCAAAGAAGGTCAAATCAAAATGAACCTGCAAAGTGCTGCTCACCACTGAATCTCTCCAGAAGTCTCTCTCTCTCTCTCTCAGAATGCGTGGTGCAAAAATGTTGCCGACAAAAAAGGCAGGAAGCGCTCGCCTTTAAATAATGCTCTCCTAGTCCCTTCCCGACTGCAAAACGCTCCCCTCAACCTGCTGTTGCTAGTGACAGGCAGTAACGCAGTGGGCGCCACTCAATATCCAGTCCGGGGCGCAACCGGGGCGTTGCACGCTCGACTGACGTCACGATCTGCGGGCGCAGGAGATTGTGGTGGTAGTGTTTAGCCCCGCCGCAAAATGTCGGGTCAATTTCGCGAGTGGCGCAAACATCGCTGCGCACGGGCACTAGTTGCTTTGCGACCCATTAGCGCCCTCTTAGGGCGCGAATGGGAGGTGCAAAGCAACCGAATATTTCCCCCTGACTCTATGACTATTCCCTTACATATAGAAGATGAAAGGTGATCTGATCAAGATGTTTAAAATGTTAAAAGGATTCGATAGGCTAAATACAGAGAAACTATTTAATCTGGTGGGGGCAGCAGGAACAAGGGGATACAATCTTAAAATTAAAGCTAGGTCATTTAGGAGGGAAGTCAGGAAGCATTTTTTCACATAAAGGTAGTAGAAATCTAGAACTCCCTCCCCCCAAAGGCTGTGGATGCTGGGGGTCAATTGGAGCTTTCAAGGCTGAGATTGATCGCTTTTTTTTTAGGGAAGGGTCTCAAGGGATATGAAGCAGAGGCGGGAAGATGGAATTGAGGTTCAGATCAGCCATGATCTAACTGAATGGCGGAACAGGCTCAAGGGGCTGAATGGCCTACCCCTGTTCCTATGTTTCTAGAAATCTGCATACGGAAAGATTGGATAGGCTGAGGTTGTTTTCTTTGGAACAGAGGAGGCTGAGGGGAGATTTAATTGAGGTGTATAAAATTATGAGGGGCCTAGATAGAGTGGATAGGAAGCACTTGTTTCCCTTAGAAGAGAGGTTAATAACCATGGGGCATAGATTTAAAGTAACTGGTAAAAGGATTAGAGGGCAGTTGAGGGTGGTGGGGGCCTGGAACTCCATGCCTGAAAGGGTGGTAGGGGCAGAACCCTCATCGCATTTAAAAAGTACCTGGATGTGCACTTGAAGTGCTTTGGCCAGCAAGGACCAAGAACTGGAAAGTGGGATTAGGCTGGATAGCTCTTTTTCAGTCGGCACAGACATGATGGACCGAACGGTCTTCTTCTATGCTGTGAATCTCTATGACTCTACGAAGATTCTGGGTTCACTGGGAATAAACTTGGGCTACTTTGCCACTACAAGTGATGGATACCATCATTAGACTTGAGCACATAATCTAGGCTGGCACCTCAGTGCAGTGCTGAGAGAGTGCTGCACTATTGGTGGTGCCATCTTTCGGATGAGATGTTAAACCGATGCCTCGTATAAAAGATCCCATGGTGCTATTTTGAAGAAGGGCGTGGTAGTTCTGCCCAGTGTCCTGTCCAACACCAACCAACACCACTAAAAAACAGTTTAATTGGCCATTTATCTCATTGCTGTTTATGGGAGCTTTCTGTGCACAAATTGGTTGCTGCATTTCTTACATTACAACAGTGAATACACTTCAAATGTACTTCATTGACTGTAAAGTGCTGTAAGACATCCTGAGGTCGTGAAAGACGCTATATAAATGTAAGTTCTTTCTTTCTAAAGGTTAATATGAAATAAACTAGCATATAACATAAGGGCTTTTATAAGCACATAAAAAGTGAAAGAATAATTAAAGAGAGAGGAAGGCCATTTAGGAATTAAGGAGGAAGTCCAATTGTGGAGGATAAAGTTATGGCAGAGATATTAAATATTCATAATTTTTTTTACAAATGATGATGAAAGTGAGAACATTGTAGTAGAGGAGGGTATGGAACAATTGATAGAGATAACTTTAGAAAAGGAATTGGTTCTGAAAAAAAATAGCACCAGTCAGAATGGATAAGTCATGATGGCTGTCCCATTGGCTGTTGAAAGGAATCAGAGAGGAGATAAAGGCTCGGACCACAACTTTCAATCCGGCGGCAAGCGGACCTGCGAGGGAGCGGCGAGGCAGCGGCGGTACAAAAGGCGAGCCCGAGGCAGGTAGGCTTACTAATCCAGGTTCCGGGAGAGGGAAGCAAAAAGTAATCGAAGTGTGACGTCACCAAAAAGCAGGTAAATGATTGGCTGGTGAGTATTTCTTTCTCAATTTTTCTAAACATAAATTTTGTGGTTGCTAAGGTCTCTGTTGTGTAGCGGGAACTACTGTTAAGCAAGAGCCCTTGAGTATATCATTTAATTGCAGTGTAATTGGTGGGATTCATTTAATTTAATTTGAATTAATTAAATAATTAAAGGGTATGTCATGGCAGGACAGCCCAGCCCCGTGGCATGCTCCTCCTGTGCTATGTGGGAAATCAGGGACACTTCCTGTGTCCCTGTTGACCCTGTGTGCGGGAAGTGTATCCAGCTGCAGCTACTGACAGACCGCATTGCGGCACTGGAGCTGCGGATGGATGCATACTGGAGCATTTGCGATGCTGAGGACATCGTGGATAGCACGTTTAGGGAGTTGGTCACACCGCAGGTAAAGGCTGTACAGGCAGGAAGGGAATGGGTGACCACCAGGCAGAGTAGGAGGTGCAGGCAGGTAATGCAGGGGTCCCCTGTGGCCATCCCCCTCTCAAACAGATATACTGCTTTGGATGTTGTTGAGGGAGATGGCTTATCAGGGGAAGACAGCAGCAGCCAACTTCCTGGCACCGTGGGTGGTTCTGCTGCACAGGATGGGAGGAAAAAGAGTGGGAGAGCTATAGTGATAGGGGATTCTATTGTAAGGGGAATAGATAGGTGTTTCTGCGGCCGCAAACGAGACTCCAGGATGGTATGTTGCCTCCCTGGTGCAAGGGTCAAGGATGTCTCGGAGCAGCTACAGAACATTTTGGAGGGGGAGGGTGAACAGCCAGTTGTCGTGGTGCATATAGGTACCAACGATATAGGTAAAAAATGGGATGAGGTCCTTAAAGCAGAATATATGGAGTTAGGAGGTAAATTAAAAAATAGGACCTCAAAGGTAGTAATCTCAGGATTACTACCAGTGCCACATGCTAGTCAGAGTAGAAATAGAAGGATATTTCAAATGAATACGTGGCTAGAGGAATGGTGCAAGGGGGAGGGATTCAAATTCCTGGGACATTGGAACTGGTTCTGGGGGAGGTGGGACCAGTGCAAACTGGACAGTTTGCACCTGGGCAGGGCCGGGACCGATGTCCTAGGGGGAGTGTTTGCTAGTGCTCTGGGGGAGGGTTTAAACTAAAATGGCAGGGGGTTGGGAACCTGAGCAGGGAGACAGAGGAAAGGGAAACAAGGATAGAAGCAAAAGACAGGAAGGAGAAAAGCAAAGGTGACAGTCAGAGAAATCAAGAGTTTAAATCAAACATGGCCACAGTAAATAATAATTCTAAAAGGTCTGAGAGTGTTAAAAAAACAAGCCTGAAGGCTTTATGTCTTAATGCGAGGAGCATTCGTAATAAGGTGGATGAATTAGCTGCGCTAATAGAGGTAAACGGATATGATATGATTGGGATTACGGAGACATGGCTCCAGGGTGACCAAGGCTGGGAATTCAACATCCAGGGGTATTCGATATTCAGGAAAGACAGGCAAAAAGGAAAAGGAGGTGGGGTAGCATTGCTGGTTAAAGAGGGGATTAACACAATTGTAAGGAAGGATATTAGCTCTGATGATGTGGAATCCGTATGGGTAGAACTGAGAAATACCAAGGGGCAGAAAACGTTAGTGGGAGTTGTATACAGACCCCCAAACAGTAATGCAGAGGTTGGGGATGGCATTAAACAGGAAATTAGAGATGCGTGCACAGCAGTTATCATGGGTGACTTTAATCTACATATAGATTGGGCTAACGAAATTAGTAACAATACTGTGGAGGAGGAATTCCTGGAGTGTATACGGGATGGTTTCCTGGACCAATATGTCGAGCAACCAACTAGAGATCAGGCCATCTTAGACTGGGTATTATGTAATGAGAAAGGATTAATTAGCAATCTTGTTGTGCGGGGCCCCTTGGGGCGGAGCGATCATAATATGATAGAATTCTTCATTAAGATGGAGAATGAAATAGTTGACTCAGAGACTAGGGTCCTGAATTTAAATAAAGGAAACTACGATGGTATGAGGCGCGAGTTGGGTAGGATAGATTGGGGAATGTTACTCAAAGGGTTGATGGTGGATAGGCAATGGCAAACATTCAAAGATCGCATGGATGAACTACAGAATTTGTTCATCCCTGTCTGGCATAAAAATAAAACAAAAAAGGTGACTCAACCATGACTGACAAGGGAAATCAGGGATAGCATAAGATCCAAGGAGAGGACATATAAATTGGCCAGAAAAAGCAGTAAACCTGAGGATTGGGAGCAGTTTAGGATTCAGCAAAGGTGGTCAAAGGGATTAATTAAGAGGGGGGAAATAGAGTACGAGCGTAAGCTTGCAGGGAACATAAAAACTGACTGTTAAAGCTTTTATAAATATGTGAAGAAAAAAAGATTGGTGAAGTCAAGCGTAGGTCCCTTGCAGTCAGAATCAGGGGAATTTATAATGGGGAACAAAGAAATGGCAGCCCAATTAAATACATACTTTGGCTCTGTCTTCACAAAGGAGAACACAAATAACCTCCCAGAGATGTCGGGGAACATAGGGTCTAATGAGAGGAAGGAACTGAATGAAATCAGTATTTGTAGGGAAATGGTGTTAGGGAAATTGACGGCATTAAAGGCCGATAAATCCCCAGGGCCTGATAATCTACATCCTACGGTACTTAAGGAAGTGGCCCTAGAAATAGTAGATGCATTGCTGGTCATCTTCCAAAATTCTATAGACTCTGGAACAGTTCCCATGGATTGGAGGGTAGCTAATGTTACCCCACTGTTCAAAAAAGGTGGTAAAGAAAATTATAGACCGGTATGCCTGACATCAGTTGTGGGGAAAATGCTAGAGTCCATTATAAAAGATGTAATAGCAGAGTACTTGGGAAACAGTGACAGGATTGGACAAAGTCAACATGGATTTACAAAAGGTAAATCGTGCTTGACTAATCTACTGGATTTTTTTGAGGATGTAACTGATAGAATAGATAAGGGAGAACCAGTGGATGTGGTGTATTTGGACTTTCAGAAGGCTTTCGATAAGGTCCCACATAAGAGATTAGCGTGTAAAGTTAAGGCACATGGGATTGGGGGCAAGGTACTGACTTGGATAGAGAACTGGTTGGCAGACAGGAAGCAAAGAGTTGGAATAAACGGGTCTTTTTCCGAGTGGCAGGCAGTGACTAGTGGGGTTCCGCAGGGATCGGTCCTAGGACCCCAGCTATTCACAATATATATTAATGATCTAGACGAGGGAACTAGATGTAATATCTCCAACTTTGCAGATGACACAAAGCTGGGTGGGCATGTGTGCTGCGAGGAGGATGCCGAGAAACTCCAGTATGATTTGTACAGGTTGGGTGATTGGGCAGAAGCATGGCAGATGCAGTATAATGTGGATAAGTGCGAGGTTATCCACTTTGGTGGCAAAAACAGAAAGGCAGATTATTATCTGAAGCGGCAATAGATTGGGAGAAGGGGAAGTGCAACGAGACCTGGGTGTCCTTGTGCACCAGTCGCTGAAGGTAAGCATGCAGGTACAGCAGGCGGTTAAGAAGGCAAATGGTATGTTGGCCTTCGTAGCGAGAGGGTTTGAGTACAGGAACAAGGATGTCTTGCTGCAGCTGTACAGGTCCTTGGTGAGACCACACCTTGAGTATTGTGTGCAGTTTTGGTCGCCTTATCTGAGGAAGGATGTTCTTGCCATGGAGGGTGTGCAGCGAAGATTCACCAGACTGATACCTGGGATGGCAGGAATGAGGTATGAAGAGAGATTGGGTCGATTAGGCTTATATTCGCTAGAGTTTCGAAGAATGAGAGGGGATCTCATTGAAACTTATAAAATTCTAACAGGACTAGACAGACTGGATGCAGGAAGGATGTTCCCGATGGCAGGTGAGTCTAGAACAAGAAGTCACAGTCTAAAGATAAGGGGTAAGCCATTTAGGACAGAGATGAGGAGGAATTTCTTCACCCAGAGAGTGGTGAACCTGTGGAATTCTCTACCACAGAAGGCAGTTGAGGCCAAGTCAGTAAATATATTCAAGAAGGAGTTAGATATATTTCTTAAGGCTAAAGGTATCAAGGGATATGGGGAGAAGGCAGGGACAGGGTACTGAGTTTGGATGATCAGCCATGATCTCATCGAATGGCGGAGCAGGCTCGAGGGGCCGAATGGTCTACTCCTGCTCCTATCTTCTATGTTTCTATGTAAGATACAAACTGTGCTGTGGGACTGGCGAGTGACCGATGCAACACCTCTGTTAAAGAAAGGAGTGAAGGATAAGCTGGATCATGATAGACCAATTAGTCTGGCGTTAGTTGTGGGCAAAATATTAGAATCTATAATGCAAAATAAAATTGATGAGCATTTAGAAAAGCATGGGACAGCCAAGGACAGCGAGCATGAATTTGTTAAAGGCAAGTTGTGTTTGAAAAATGTAATCGTTTTTTTTAAGAGGTGACCAATTAGCTAGATGAATGGAATGCAGTCGTGTATATGGATTTTCAGAAAGTATTAAACAAGAAGCCTTATGTAATATATGTGGGTAAAACAAATGAAGGGCAGAGACACAATGTGCTTGCTTTATTAGGCCAAAGCGAACTGAGCATGCTCATACCAAACCATGTGATAATACATCACACTGCTTTTCCCCTTAAAAAAAAAGTATGTATTCCCCTCTCAAATACAACAAAACTATGGTCCCACCTTTCCCAGCATTACATGTATCACATAACAAAAACTCCTGGCTTTTTTCTTTTAAATGAACTACAAATCCAGTTTAATAACAGATTTGCAGAGCCTTCCTGATCTCCTTACAGAAGGTTTTGGTGTTGAACCAATTTTTGGGCTGTTTTGTTTAGGTTCCGAACTCAAAGATGATGCTGTTTCTATCTCAGACTTGTTTGAACATGGTACTTCAGCTACGGAAGTCTGAACTGAGTCAAACTCATGTATGTGTTCATGATCAAGTGGTTCACGATCATGTCTTGGTTCATCTCCAGCAGAGATCATTTGATCTACATGAACACTTTGGATTTTGTCACCAATTTCAACCGAATATCTCTTGGTTCTACCAACCTCTACCATGGTTCCAACATCCTATTTGTGTGAACTTGACTTGCCAGGGGGACTGAGAATGCGACTGAGTCTTGTTCAACCGAATTTGGTCTCAAGAGTTGAACAGAAACAGTTGAGTCAGAAACTGTTTTTGTTTCAACTGCGTTCTTTATGATTGGTATCATAATAACGTTTCTGACTCAACTGTTTCTGTTCAACTCTGGAGACCAAATTCGGTTGAACAAGACTTAGTCGTGTTCTCAATCTCCTCTTCATCAAGACTTCTGCTTGGGTATGTCCAGTTGTATTGGGCGGAGTAGTTCTGTACTTCAGCAAGAAATTTGCCAAATGTTGCTTCATGCCGAACAACCCTGCAACACTTGTTGTTTGAGAGCTTCTTTCACTATTCTGACTGACCTTTCGGCTGCTCCGTTTGAAGAACATAAGAACATCAGAACATAAGAAATAGGAGCAGGAATAGGCCACTTGGCCCCTCGAGCCTGCTCCGCCATTCAATAAGATCATGGCTGATCTTGGGCTCAAAGCCACATCCCCGCCCGCTCCCCATAACCCTTCACTCCCTTATCTTGCAAAAATTTGTCTATCTCCACCTTAAATGTATTTAATGACCCAGCCTCCACAGCTCTCTGGGGCAGAGAATTCCACAGATTTACGACCCTCTGAGAAAAGAAATTCCTCCTCATCTCAGTTATAAAAGGGCCACCCTTTATTCTAAAACTGTGCCCCCGCGTTCTAGATTTCCCCATGAGGGGAAACATCCTCTGTGCATCTACCTTGTCATGCCCCCTCAGTATCTTATATGTTTCAATAAGATCACCTCTCATTCTTCTAATTTCCAATGAGTATAGGCCCAGCCTGCTCAACCTTTCCTCATAAGTCAAACCCTTCATCTCTGGAATTAACCAAGTGAATCGTCTCTGAACTGCCTCCAATGCAAGTATATCCTTCCTTAAATAAGGAGACCAAATCTGTACTCAGTACTCAGGGTGTGGTCTCACCAATACCCTGTACAGTTGTAGCAGGACTTCCCTGCTTTTATACTCCAACCCCTTTGAAATAAAGGCCAACATTCCATTTGCTTTTTTGATTACTTGCTGTACCTGCATGCTAACTTTTTGTGTTTCATGCACAAGGACTCCCAGGTCCCTCTGAACTGTAGCATTTTGTAATCTCTCTCCATTTAAATAATAATTTGCTTTTTTATTTTTCCTGCCAGAGTGTATAACCTCGCACTTTCCCACATTATACTCCATCGTCCAAATGTTTGCCCACTCACTTAGCCTGTCTATATCCCTTTGGAGGTTCTTTGAGTCCTCTGCACAACATGCTTTCCCACCCATCTTTGTATCATCCGCAAACTTGGTACATTACACTCAGTCCCTTCATCAAGTCATTAATGTAGATTGTAAATAGTTGAGGCCCCAGCACCGATCCCTGTGGCACCCCACTAGTTACCGTTTACTAACCGGAAAATGACCCATTTATCCCGACTCTCTGCTTTCTGTTAGTTAGCCAATTCTCTATTCATGCTAATATATTACCCCCAATTCCGTGAGCTCTTATCTTATGCAGTAACCTTTTATGTGGCACCTTATCGAATGCCTTCTGGAAATCTAAATACACCACATCCCCTGGTTCACCTTTGTCCATCCTGCTCGTTACCTCCTCAAAGAACTCCAGCAAGTTTGTTAAACATGATTTCCCTTTCATAAAACCATGCTGACTCTGCTTGACTGCATTATGATTTTCCAAATGCCCTGCTACTGCTTCCTTAATGAAGGACTCCAGCATTTTCCCAATGACAGATGTTATGCTAACTGGTTTATAGTTTCCTGCTTTCTGTCTCCCTCCTTTCTTAAATAGGGGTGTTACATTTGCGGTTTTCCAATCTGCTGGGACCTCTCCAGAGTCCAGGGAATTTTGGTATATTGCAACCAATGCATCCACTATCTCTGCAGCCACTTCTTTTAAGACCCTGGGATGCAGGCCATCTGGTCCAGGAGACTTGTCATCTTTTAGTCCCATTATTTTGCCAAGTACTATTTCCTTAGTGATAGTGATTGTCTTTAGTACCCCCCTCCCTGTGGCCCCTTGATTATCCATTATTGGGATGTTGTTAGTGTCTTCCACCGTGAAGTCAGATACAAAATATTTGTTCAGAGTCTCTGCCATTTCCCCGTTCCCCATTATTAATTCCCCAGTCTCATCCTCTAAGGGACCAACGTTTACTTTAGCTACCCTCTTCCTTTTTATATACCTGTGGAAGCTCTTACTATCTGTTTTAATGTTTCTTGCCAGTTTACTCTCATAATTCATCTTCTCTCTTTATTATTTTTTTAGTCATCCTTTGCTGGTTTTTAAAAATCTCCCAATCCTCTGGTCTCCCACCAATCTTAGCAACTTTGTATGCCTTTGTTTTCAATTTGATACCATCCTTTTCTTCCTTAGTTAGCCATGGATGATGCTCCCTTCTCTTAAAATCTTTCTTTCTCACTGGAATATATTTTTGTTGAGAGTTATAAAATATCTCCTTAAATGTCCGCCACTGCATTTCAACTGTCTTACCCTTTAATTTATTTTTCCAGTCTATTTTAGCCAGTTCTGCCCTCATGCCACTGTAATTGCCTTTGTTTAAGATCAGGACACTGGTTTGAGATACAACTTTCTCACCCTCCAACTGAATTTGAAATTCAACCATGCTATGATCACTCTTTCCTAGAGGATCCTTTACTATGAGATCATTTATTAATTCTGTCTCATTACATAGTACCAAGATAGCCTGGTCCCTGGTTGGTTCCATTACATACTGTTCCAGGAAACCATCCCGGTTGCACGCTATGAACTCCTCCTCAAGGCTACCATGGCCAATTTGATTTGGCCAATCAATATGGAGATTAAAATCACCCATGATTATTACCGTACCTTTTTTACAGGCCTCCATTATTTGTTGATATATACTTTGTCCAACAGTATTGCTACTGTTCGGGGGCCTGTAGACTACGCCCACCAGAGACTTTTTCCCTTTATTATTTTTTATCTCCACCCAAACCGATTCTACATCTTGATCTTCTGAGCCAATATCACTTCTCACCACTGCACTGATCCCATCCTTTACCAACAAAGCCACCCCACCTCCCTTTCCTTTCTGTCTATCCTTCCGAATTGTCAAATACCCTGGAATATTCAGTTCCCAGCCCTGATCACCTTGCAACCACGTCTCTGTAATGGCGATCAGATCATACCCATTTGTATCTATTTGTGCCGTCAACTCATCTATCTTTGTTACGAATGCTGCGTGCATTCAGATATAGAGCTTTTAACTTTGTCTTTTTACCATCCCTCCTTGTTTTGGCCCCATTTTCTGTTGCACTCTTATTTTTAAACATTCTGGGGGAGAAATTCAGTATCGCCCCATTTGGGGTGCAATTATCGGCCGGGCGCAAAGATTAGCGCCTGGCGCTAATTATCGCCACCGACTGCAAACTTGACTTTTATCGACCCTGGAGGTGATTGGAGCGCTAAATCAGGCGCTTCACACCTGTCTTAAGGCGCAAAGGCCGAGGAGCGAGGTGCTACCTTAGAGCGCTGGCGAAGCTCATGTGATGTCAGTCAGCAATGGAACACACACACAATGGCACCAACCAGTTCTTAAAGGGGAGGGTTGATCTTGCTTTCCATCCACATCCTGCTCATTGCAGCCTTGAATCTTGGCCTGGAGAGACCTGCACATCAAATCTGCTGGAAAGAACAATGGAGAGTACCAGGGAAAGAGCTCAGAGTGCAGCCCCCACATTCTCTTCTAAATCGATACAAGGAAGGGCAAATCAACAATAAACTGCAAAGTGCTGCTCAGTACCCAAAACTCCTTCACACAGCATTGAATCTCTCCAGAAGTCTCTGTCTCTCTCTCAGAATGTGTGGTTCAAAATGTCACCAACAATAAAAGGCAGGAAGCGGTTTCCTTTAAATAGCGCTCCCCCAGTCCCTTCCTGACTGCAAAACGCTCCCCTCAACCTGTCGTTGCTAGCGGCAGGCGGTAAGATAGTGCGCGCCACTCAATATCCGCTCCGGGGCGATACCGGGGCGTTGCGCACTCGAGTGACGTCACGATCTGCCGGCGCAGGAGATCGTGGCGGTAGTGTTTAGCGCCACCGCAAAATGTCTAGTTAATTTCGCGAGCGGTGCAAACATCGCCGCGCCCGGGCGCTAGATGCTTTGCGCCCCATTAGCGCCCTCTTAAGGCGCTAACGGGAGGTGCAACCAACTGAATTTTCCCCCCTCTGTCCCTTCCTGTCACACCCTGGTTATTATTTCCCCCATCTCTATCCTGCTCTATTGCTTTCTCATTTCTCATTGACTTTTTCAATTCCTACTCACCTGGATCCTCCCCCCCACTATTTAGTTTAAAGCCCTTTCTACAGCCCTAGTTATTCAATTCGCCAGGACTCTAGCCCCAGCATGGTTCAAGTAAAGCCCGTCCAAACGGAACAGCTCCCTCTTATCCCAGTACTGGTGCCAGTGCCCCACAAATCGAAACCCATTTCTCCCACACCAGTCTTTGAGCCACTCGTTCATTTCTCTGATCTTACTTACCCTATGCAAATTCGCTCGTGGCTGAGTTAGTAATCCAGAGATTATTACCTTTGTGGTTCTGCTTTTTAATTTAGCCCCTAGCTGCTCATACTCTCTCAGCAGAACCTCTTTCTTTGTCCTACCTATGTCATTGGTGTCTACGTGGACCACGACAACTGGATCTTCTCCCTCCCACTCCAAGTTTCTCTCCAGCCCAGAGGAGATGTTCTTAATCCTGGCACCGGGCAGGCAACACAGCCTTCGGGACTCATGCTCTCAGCTGCAGAGAACAGTGTCTATCCCCCTAACTATACTATCCCCTATCACTACAACATTTCTTTTTACTCCCCCCACTTGAATGCCTCCCTGTTCCACGGTGCTGTGGTCAGATTGCTCATCCTCCCTGCAGTCCCTGCCCTCATTCACACAGGGAGCAAGAATCTTGTACCTGTTAGACAAGGCCTAGGGCTGAGGCTCCTCCATCACTACCTCCTGGATCCCAATACCTGCCTTGCTTGTAGTCACACTCTCGCTCTCCTGGGCTCCCGCTGTTTTAGTAGCTCCAAACTCTCGCTCTCCTGGGCTCCCGCTATTTTAGAGCTCCGAACTCTTGGTCTCCTGGGCTCCCGCTGTTTTAGTAGCTCCGAACTCTCGCTCACCTGGGCTCCCGCTGTTTTAGTAGCTCCGAACTCTCGCTCACCTGGGCTCCCGCTGTTTTAGTAGCTCCGAAGTCTCGCTCACCTGGGCTCCCGCTGTATTAGTAGCTCCGAACTCTCGCTCACCTGGGCTCCCGCTGTTTTAGTAGCTCCGAACTCTCGCTCTCCTGGGCTCCCGCTGTATGATATGGTGGAACGAGAGTGTGTTTGATACCATTCTGTTTCATGAATTCTTGGAATAGAGCAGAATGGAACTGAGGGCCATTGTCAGAACAAGCTCTTCAGGTAAGCCATGACATGCAAAGATAGACCTCAACTCATCTATGGTACATTCAGTTGTAATATTTGAACCCATGTGTTTCACTTCAATCCTCTTTGAGTGACTTTCTACAAGTACCAGGAAATAACCATTTGCTTTCTTACAGAAGTCTACATGTACTCTCTGAAAAGGTCTACTTGGCCATAACCAGGGTTGTAGTAGAGTTTTGGATAGTTTGTTTCTGCAATTTTGGCAAATGCTGGATTTGCTGACTAGTGATTCAAGATCACTGTCCAATCCAGGCCAGTAAACAAAGCTTCTTGCAATTGATTTCATACTGACGCTCCCTGGATGTTCAGTATGAAGTTCGGTCGGAATTCTATCTCTCAAAGAAGTAGGTGCCACCACTCTGTTTCCCCACTTGATACAACCTTGCTCACAGGACAATTCAGTACTACGATTATGGAATGGTTTAATTCTTTGTCCATACACTGATCAGTCCATCCATTCAAGGTGTTTTCAACACTCTTTTCAGTACTGAATCCTTTTGAGTCTCCTCTGCAATCTCAATTGCATTCACAGGAAAGTCTTTGTCAACTGCACCTAGTGTGAAAATTGCACCTTCACTCCCAACACATGAGTCCTCATGTGGCAACCTTGTAGAGTTCTCTGGCTTGTGGCCTCTCTTCCTTTCACCGAGAACTTCTGAGTTGGTGAGCATGGGATCACTCTCAAAAGAGCATTCGACCAGCCCAACTTCTGCTTGGCTCTTCCCTCCACCGTCTGTGTGGGCAAGTCCTCAGGGTGTTACTTTTATTCTCTTTTTAGGGGTGGGCCTGAGGCCAAATTATTGAAAAGACCATTTAACCTATAGGGATTCCCCAAAAACCTTTGTCTCAATTTTTGGATGAAAGCCCACCCCTAAAAGGGTCTCATGATCTCAGCCAATTTGTCTTATTGTTTAATCTTTCTGAAGGTTCTTCCTTTGGAATTCATCTCTTATCTCCCTGGTCCCTATCCTCCCTGGTACAATTGGTACCAGGCCGGTCCTTGTACCCTTTCAATCATGAGGCCCAAGCCAGAGCTGTTCTGCTTCTGCTGGTCATTATCTCACTTTCATATAACAAACTGCTCCATCCTGAGATGGATGCCTTAACTCCCCTAAATAACTTTTATTCTATGTTTTTTTATGCTAATTAACTTTTAATTATCTTTACAAGCAGCTTTGTTAAGTGAACTCCAATTCCTACCTCAGCATTATATCATGGTTATTAGTAATAATAGAAGAAACGTAGGCATTGAGCCTCAGTTGGTCCAGCATAAACAACGTTGAAATCCTAACTTGAAAACAGCAGATAGTTAGCTTGGTAACAAGATTATTTATGACCATCACACTGCAGAATGCTATAACATCCGCAGAGAACCAAAACACAAGCAGATTCTAAGCATCTATCTAATTATTCTAATACTAGTCTGAAGAGACTTTTTGTCTCCAGTTCTAATAAAATCATGTAAACACAGCATTATTCGCATCACAATTTCATCCGCATAACCATATACATTTTGGACATCCCTGATTTCTAACATGCTCCCCACCTTGAGAGGGAGAAAAACTCTATTTCGACCTCTCATTTTCAACCCTCTACCAACCGTGCCAACTCTAGATTATTCGTTCGACGGTTCAATCGGCATGTCAAGCATCTCAAATAACATAACATTATAATTAGAACTATTAAGACCAGGCATTGAGCAATTACTAGGGCTGCTGATACCATTCGTGCCCAGGGCTGCTGACTGGCATTATAAGCTACTTCACACCACTTGTGGTCCCCTGACTTGCTTATTGCTTTCTCAATTTGGGCATTGTCTTGCTGCATTTTAACCAAGTGTTTCTGGGAGGTACTACTTCTTTCATTGATAGACTTTAAACTGAGGGATAGTGGTGGAATCGGACGTCCAAATTTCACCACTGCCTCTAGGGTCTCCTGCTGCATAGTAATATTTACTTGTATTTGGGTTATGTAGTGAGTTCTTACGGGAATCAAATGGGCATTTCCTACCCTAGTCATTTCAATAGGTCTTAAGCAGAAGGTTGGCCATCTGACCTGACAGGTGTCTAGCCCATGGGTATATTTGGTAGCAGAGGTGGTCACACAATAACGTCCCTGGCTTAGATAACTGACCTGAGTGTAATTATTGCTCCATGTTTGTACCTGGATATTGCAAGTAGGTGATTCTTGATCTACAGTGAACCTACATGCTGGTATTCCTGGCTCGAGACTGTCATATCTACACATCCATGATCCTTTATTCTTAGTGCAACAATCCAAATTAGGGGACTTCCAGGTCATGCCTTGTTTAATCAAGTAGTGTGGATATTCTTCATACTGTTTGTGTACCTTCCTTTCCATAGATCCTATTGATTCAACCTTGAACACTTCCCACTTATTTGTCTTGTTCAATTGGGGCAACCATAGGGCTACAGGTATGAGAATGCTTTTGCGGTCTAGATAATCATTATTCTCCCCACCTGGGCATGGTAAATTGGCATAGTAAGCCAACCCATGTTTCCTAGCAGTACACCATGGTTCAATCTTGTTAAACCATTTCTCTAAATGTCTGTCATTCACAAAGTTGGGTATCTGATTATTTTCGAGGTCCGTCAGACCCTTCTTTATCTGATCCAGAGAAGACTGGTCCTTACTTCCTTCAGATTCTTTGATTATCTCATTAGCCTTGTCCTGAATCTCTTGAAAATTGTGTACCATGTCTAAGGTTGTTTTTAGTGCTTCATGCAATTCTTTAATATGGTCTGAACCTTCCTTATTTATTTTGGTTAAAATTCCCTTCAATTGTCCCCTCATAGCCTCATCATGTTCCCGCATAGATTCTATGTCTATTCTATTCCATGCTGCTGTGCCTGCTGTTGCTCGTATTCCTACCCGTTCTCCCAACCCTCGCTTCCTTCTCGATGTACTTGCACCGTTTTCTCCACCTACCACTGGTTCGTACCATTCTCCATCAATCGGGGGCCAAGATTCGTCACCGTCTTTTCCCGCATTCCTTTCTACCAAATCCTTAACTATTTGCCTCACCAGATAACTGTAAAATAGCTCATGGTTGCTCAGGCCCTTTGGCATTTGGACTGCTGAAAAATTAAATATTACCAGAACAGTCTCATATCTAACATCATTAAACAGGCTCTCATGGATGCGAGTTACTACTAAACCATTATCGGGATCTGCTGTTATTTCAGAACAGTTTTCTTTCTTGTTACTGGTTTTATTTACTCTGATCTCCTCTTTTTTTGTGTTATTACAACTACCCCCCCACCCCCCCGTTGCTAACATACCACCCCACAGAGCATCGTGGGTTATTTCCTGTATTAATTTCTTGCCACTTGGCTTTCCACTGGTATTCACCCTCATGTCTCGGCCAAAAGGATGGTCAATTCAAATCATAGTTCTTAATGTCTCAGTTTTTACTCTTTGCTTCATAGGGTATTCCCATCAGTCCAGTTTTAGCCAATGCTGTGGATACCTTCCGGGACCATCCCGAGGCTTTGCCTCTCGGTTGTATCCCTCTGTGCTGCAGTGTAGTTGTACCCGAACTCTGTTTCCTTCAGGAACCAAAAGGTGGTGCATCCAAGTGGTAACCATCAGTAGACGTACCACCCATCCCTCGCATATGAATTTTACTTTGCATATTTCCTTCAAAACTCGACATGATATACCCTCGCCATTGGTATTGTAGTATTCCACCCAGTTCGTAGAGATTGGAGAGGTGTTCGAGTGTCTTATGAATATGATGACCCCCAGCAGGAGGGTTCGATGACTGAAACAACGTGCGACCTGTTTCATTATCATTCTTAACTGGTGATGTAAGGCAAAATATGCAATATTTACTCTTTCACAGTTTTCAACTGATTGATATGGTACCATTTAGCCATCTTGGCTCTCCCCTTTTTCCCAGGGAATTGCACCAGATAGACCAAAGGACTGGCCCTGTCAATAATCGGAAAGGGGCCATTCCACTTTGATTCGAAGCAATGTTGCTTATTCCCATAGTTTAGTACCATTACAACATCTCCCATTTCATACTTAAATGGTCGGACCTTCTTGTCGAAGTATTTCTTCGCCTGGTTTTTTGATTTGCCTGTTTGTGTAGCTACAAACATGTTTGTTTGTTCTATGTTCTCTACCACCATTTCAAGCCATTTTTGGTTGGCAATTCCCTGTACTAAGGGTGTGGCTGAAGGGGTTAACAGATGGGCTGGCATTCGCATTAGTTGCCCGGTCATAGCCTGGTAGGGTGAGATACCCGTTGTGCTATGTGGGGTGGATCTAATCGCCATTAGACACATTGGCAACATACTGGACCATTTGGTGGGGTGTTCTGCAAAAAATTTGTTTAACAGTTTTCAGAGTTCGGTTTCCTTTTTCCACCACTCCAGATGATTGTGGATGATGGGAGATGTGAAGTTTATGCGAGATACCTATTATCCGTTGTAGTTCGGTAAAAATTTGGGCACTAAAGTGTGATCCGTAATCGCTATCAACTTGAATTGGCACTCCCCACATGCAGATTACCTCACCCAATAAAAGGCGAGCTGCTGTCAATGCGGTGTTCGTTTTACATGGAAAAGCCTCCATCTATTTAGTAAATTTGTCAACTATAACCAGATAATACTGCAAACCAGAAGGTCCTGTAGGTAAGGGCCCTATAAAATTAATTTGAAGGTGGGTCCATGGCCCATCGGGAGAAGGGGGACTACATAACAGTGCCTGATTAGTGTGGACACTTGTATTGTGCTGTAAACAGGGCAGGCAACAATTCACCCTCTGAGTAACATCCGTCACACAATCGGGATACCATGCAAATTTGCGTAGCTTTTGAATGGTTACATTAGCTGAATAGTGTCCTCCTACCGGGTGTGAGTGGAGGAGATCAAAAATTTCAGGTGCCATGGATGGGGAACACAGACAACTGGGAGATCAGATGATAGCCACTGCAAGCAGGGGTTGTACATTAACAGGGGGGCAGCTTCCCCAGACTGATCCGGAGCCAATTGTGTGTCCGCAGCCCCTGGAGTGGGCTGAGGTAACGGACATCCATTCTGATGCCATGCAATAACAACTGCATAGGGGAATAACAGGCCTGGAGGGAGGGGAGGTCGATGTCCCCACCTTGGATACTTGAGACTGAACTTAAGGGAGGGGTAGGGGCTAGCCAGAGGTCACCGTTAATGGCGGCATCCTTAGCAGCACGATCTGCCTGTGAGTTACCCTGGGTGTGTACATCCGAAGACCATGAGTGGGACTTCACCTTACGTGAATTTAAAGAGTCCCAAAGGGAAGCAAAGAGGTCTGCATGGAGCAAGGTCTTACCATCAACAGTACAAAAATTATTCTGAGCGTATAGCGGTAAAGATAACAAAGTGTTAATCGCATAGGCACTATCTGACCAGACATTAACAGGTATGTCATGAGTAATTTGGATCGCTGTCACCAGGGCTGCAACTTCAGCATATTAGGCGGAGTGAGGAACGCATTTATACGTGAGTTTCCAGTCAGGCAGAACTACTGCAAATCCAGTAAGGGGCTTTCCATCCCTGTGGTAGAATGATCCATCAATGTAGACATCTTGTGTGCCACTCAACGGAGTAGGAGAGACGGGGTGATGGTCGAACTTCAGTGTGAAAGGGGGCATTCATGGCTTCCCCCCTCATACAGTAGGAGCTGGGGTAGTAGAGTTGTCTGCTTTGGCGTTATTTCCAAATCTCTCTGAGTTGACAGAAGAGTCGAGCGGAGGAGACCAAAGTGTCACTTGGTTTGAGTAGAAGATTCAAAGGAGTGTGGGGACTGTGGATAATCATTTTGTTCAATCCGATAATAAACGTGAAGTGTTTGATTGGCCATAAAGTGCCCAGCAGATGGCGCTCACACACAGTGTAATTTTTCTCCATGCCAGTCAAAATGCGAGAGGCGTACGCAATTGGCATAAGTTTATCATGTACCTCTTGGCACAGAATGGCAGCAAGACTCTGATCAGTGGATCCCACCTCCAGGTGGAAGGGCTAGCTCCACAAATCTGGGAATAAACAAGTGTTGGTATCCCACCAGACCCAAGAATGAACGAAATGCAGTTTTGGATGCGGGCAATGGTAAACGCTGAATCACGTCAATCTTATGCTGGTCTGGACTGAGCCTGTTCAGTCCTACAGTAACCCCTAAAAATGTCACTTCTGGTTGTAACAAATGTGCCTTCTTTGGATTAATTTTTCATCCAGCCTTCAGAAGAAGGTCTAGTAACTCTTCCATTAGTTCAATATGAGTCTGTTTTGTCAGGTGTAGCAAGCAAAAGGTCGTCGACATACTGCAGCAAACAGTCAGGTCTCGAGAAAGGTTTAAGTGCCTGAGCCATCTGTTTGTGGAATATAGTCAGGTGTTGTGAAAGCCTTGAGGCAAACATGTCCATGTATAACTTTGATCTTCAAAGGTGAAGGCAAACTTTTACTGATCCTCCGCCTAAACAGGAATACTCCAGAACCTATTTGAAATGTCAGTGGTGGAGCAGTAGCAGCTACCTGGTGGAATCTGGGACAGGAGAGTGGGGGTCTCCCGAGCAACAGGGGCGCAAGCTGGGGTTACCGAATTAAGTTTACGATAATCAATTGTTAGACATCAGCTATCGTCTGGTTTCTTAACTGGACAGGTTGGAGAATTAGTGGTAAAAGTGCCAGTGCAGATAACACACTGCTTTAACAACAAATCAATAGTAGACCGAACATAAGGTTTACTCTCAGCCGGAATGGAATACTGCTTAACAGGAGGGTGGGGGGGTCCATTAATCTCCTCATCTCCTGACATCCTACCACAATCATGTTTGGACATAGGAAAAACCTCTGAAAATTTATGAATTAGTGTATTGACCACGGGGTCTTCAGTCCCGGGAAGGGCAAAGTCCTTGAGTTGTTTAAGCGCATATACCGAATAGGCATCCGAAATAGGTGTCGGTGTCCCTCATTAAAGTGCCACCATAGACAATTATTAGTGTAGTCGAGGACAGCACAGTGTTTATGCAGCATGTCACTGGATCCCCTGGTCTAAGGCAACTGAAGGCCGCAACAGCAGCTGTTTGTCTCCCCAGTTTTCCCTTCAATTCCATGGGGGAAAAATTCAGTTGGTTGCGCCTCCCATTAGCGCCTTAAGAGGGCGATAATGGGGCGCAAAGCAACTAGCGCCCGGGCGTGGCGATGTTTACGCCGCTCGAGAAATTAACTAGACATTTTGCGGCGGCGCTAAATACTAGCGCCACGATCTCCTGCGCCGGCAGACCGTGACGTCAGTCGAGTGCGCAATGCCCCGGTAGCGCCCCGGAGTGGATATTGAGTGGCGCCCCCTGCCTTACCGCCTGCCGCTAGCAACGGCAGGTTGAGGGGTTCGTTTTGCAGTCAGGAAGGGACTGGGGGAGCGCTATTTAAAGGCGACCGCTTCCTGCCTTTTAGTGTTGGTGACATTTTTGAACCACGCAGTCTGAGAGAGAGAGACTTCTGGAGAGATTCAACGCTGTGTGAAGGAGTTTTGGGTACTGAGCAGCACTTTGCAGGTTCATTTTGATTTGCCCTTTCTTGTATCGATTTAGAAGTGACTGTGGGGGCTGCACTCTGAGCTCTTTCCCTGGGCCTCTCCATTGTTCTTTCCTGAAGATTTGATGTACAGGTCTCTCCAGGCCGAGATTCAAGGCTGCAATGAGCAGGATGTGGATGGAAAGCAAGATCAACCCTCCCCTTTAAGAACTGGCAGGCGCCATTGTGTGTGTGTTCCATTGCTGACTGACATCACATGAGCTTCGCCAGCGCTCTGAGGTAGCGCCCCGCTCCTCGGCCTTTGCACCTTAAGACAGGGGTGAAGCGCTTGATTTAGCGCCCCAATCACCTCCAGGGGCGATAAAAATCAAGTTTGCAGTCGGAGGCGATAATTAGCGCCAGGCGCTAATCTTTGCGCCCGGCCGATAATTGCGCCCCAAATGGGGCGATACTGAATTTCTCCCCCCATAACTTTTAATTTGCAGTGAAGTGCTCACCAGAGGGGCCTTTTCGAGTAATTCTCTCAAGGTCCCCCTGGCGTCCTCAAGTTGTGAAATCAGGGATTCATTTTTTATGTTTAAAGCCTTATTATCCTCATACACCTGATGGCGGCGTCTTGAGGCAAGTCATGCTTCATCTGCCAAGGCTTGCTCTTGGCGGAGAAAGGCATAGACTGTAGTGTGTTGGCCTTGCCAGTCCTGTAAGTCTCTTTCAAGTTGTGCATTTTTCTCTTTCAGTAGTACAACTTCGCCTCCCAAGCGAACGGCACACAAGTGGGCCGTGTAAGCCAGCCTATTTCTGGCTTCCTTAACTTTACATTTATTTGCACCCACCTGGGACGCTATCTCACCCCAAATTTCAGAGTAACTCTTCTCACTCGTCTCATCACCCTGCACTATTCCGATTACTGCTTGGGCCCCCGGGGCCCCTAACTTATCCAAGAGACTGTTCGCAACTTTGTCTCTAAAATATGCATCCACCATTTTGTTTTTGCTTTACAACACCTAGTACCTTTATAGACCGAATCCGTCCTCAAATCGTTTCAACCACAATAACCCTGTTGCACTCCTGGCTAGGCTTGCCAATTTGTAGAGATTCACGTATCTCTGGTAAACATAAATGAATGCAAACCAATATGGTGGGTATATTGTGTTTAATCGGAGTTTAGGACGGAATATAACACGCAAGTAATACAGCAAAAACATACGATCATGACAAGTAGCTGATACCGGACCCGATTGGACAGACGGCTGGCGTGCGTGAACAGTTCTCTGGCTTGTGGCCTCTCTTCCTCTCATCTAGAACTTCCGAGTTGGTGAGCATGGGATCACTCTCGAAAGAGCGTTCGACCAGCCCAACTTCTGCTTGGCTCTTCCCTCCACCGTCTGTGTGGGCAAGCCCTCAACGTGTTACTTTTATTCTCTTTTTAGGGCTGGGCCTGAGGCCAAATTATTGAAAAGACCATTTAACCTATAGGGATTCCCCAAAAACCTTAGTACCCAATGGGGCGTCGAGTTCTTTGTCTCAATTTTTGGATGAAAGCCCACCCCTAAAGGGGTCTCATGATCTCAGCCAATTTGTCTTATTGTTTAATCATTCCGAAGGTTCTTCCTTTGGAATTCGTGTCTTATCTCCCTGGTCCCTATCCTCCCTGGTACAATTGGTACTAGGCCGGGCCTTGTACCCTTTCAATCATGAGGCCCAAGCCAGAGCTGTTCCGTTTCAGCCGGTCATTATCTCACTTTCATATAACAAACTGCTCCATCCTGAGATGGATGCCTTAACTCACCTAAATTTCTTTTATTCTATATCTTTCTATACTAATTAACTTTTAATTATCTTCACAAGCAGTTTTATTAAGTGAACTCCAATTCCTACCTTAGCATTATATCATGGTTATTAGTAATAATAGAAGAAAGGTAGGCATTGAGCCTCAGTTGGTCCAATTAGAGAATCGTAAACAAAGTTGAAATCCTAACTTGAAAACAGCAGATAGTTAGCTTGGAAACAAGATTATATATGACTGTTACACTGAAGAATACTATAACATCCGCAGAGAACCAAGACACAAGCAGATTCTAAGCATCTATCTAATTATTCTAATACTAGTCTGAAGAGACTTTTTGTCTCTAGTTCCAATAGAATCATGTAAACACAGCATTATTTGCGTCACAATTTTATCCTTATAACCATATACATTTTGGACACCCCTGATTTCTAACAACCTGGACAAGGCATCTGCGATTGTGTTTTGCTTTGAAGTGCGATATTCAATCATGTAGTAATATTTTGACAACAACACTGCCCAACATTGCATTCTTGATACGGCCATTGCAGGGATGGCAGATTTGGGTCCCAATATTTCTAGGAACAGTTTGTGATTGGTTATAAGGGTAAACTTTCTGCCGATCAGGATCTGTTAGAATTTCTTGATTCCAAACACTATGGCAAGTGCTTCCTTTTCAATTTATGTGTAGTTTCTTTCGCTCTTCGTGAGGGTTCGCGATGCGAACACGATTGGTTTCTCATGGCCGTCATCCATTATGTGGCTTGTGACAGCTCCCACACCGTAGCTGGAAGCATCACACGCTAATTTAAGCTCATGCTCTGTGTCGTAGTGCACAAGTAGAACATCACTAGAAAGACTTCTCTTACAAGTGTCGTAAGCTTCCTGTTGCAGTTTCATCCACTTCCACTGGACATCCTTCTTGAGGAGCTCGTGCAATGGAGCTAACATGGTTGCTAACTCAGGTAAGAAACATGCGTAGTACTGGACCATTCCAAGGAAAGATCTTAACTCAGACACGTTCTGTGGCTTTGGAGCATTGATGATAGCTTCAACCTTTTCCTTCACTGGTTGCAAGCCATTTGCATCAACTTTCAGACCAAGGTACACAACCTCGGGCTGCACAAAAGCACATTTGCTCCTTTTCAATTTGACATTGTGGGCATTCAACCTTTGAAGCACCATATCTAACACTTCTAGATTTTCTTCCTCGCAGCTTGTTGCGATCAGCACATCGTCTTGATTGCATAAGCAATTTGGAACCCCTTGCAAAATCTTATCCATCGCAGCCTGGAAGATTTTGGGGGAGGACTTTACACCATACTGCAGCTTGGTGTATGAGTACAGCCTTTTGTGTGTATTGCTGGTGAGATACTGTTGACTCTCTTTGTCAACATTCAGCTGAGCGTAAGCATGCGACAGGTGAAGCTAGGAGAAAACCTTTGACCCAGAGAGTGCTACATACAAATCTTGCGATGTAGGTAATGGGTAATGCTCATTGTCAACTGTTTGGTTGATAGTAACTTTGTAGTCAACACACAAGTGTACAGTTTTGTCTGCTTTGGGCACTACCACCATCGGGGTAGCTCATTCACTTTTGTCAGTTTTTACTCGCACTCCATTCTCTCTCAGCTTCATTAGCTCTTCCTCCACCTGACTTTTCAATGCATAGGGGACCGGCCTTGCCTTACAATAGACAGGCTTCGCGTTGGACTTGATGCGGATATGTGCGTCATACCCAGTGATGCCATCATAACTGTCTGTGAACAACGTTTCGTACTTGTTCAGCATTGTGTCGAGTCGCTTCTTTGAAGCATCTACACTGAAGACATTTTTCCAGTCTAGTTTTAACTTTCTCAACCAGTCTTTGCCCATGAGAGTTAGCCTGTTGTTGTAGCTCACTACAATAATAGAAAGCTTTACTGACTGGCCACTGTGTTGAACTGTACATTCCACTTGTCCACATGTATCTAGGATTTCTCCGGAGTAGGTTTTTAACTCTACGGTACTCTTTGTAAGTGGTACTTGATTAAACTTACGCTCATATGTGTCCTTACTCGTGCTAGAGCAGTCCGTCACTGTGTCGATACACATATCAATATATTGCTCGTTGATCAAAATTTTGTACGGAAATCTTTCTCACAACTGCTAGCATTGCCTAGTTCTTCAACATCAGGTTTGTTCACTTCAATATTGTGAACTCCTCGCTTTACATTGCCACTAGAATGGTTTTTACTTCCTGCTTTAGAACTAGCTCTGCAAGCTGTTGAAATATGGCCTTGCTTCTGGCAGAGAAAACACTTCACACTTCTGTATTGGCAGGACAGTGGTGAGTGATTTCCATTGCAGCGATATAATTCACTGAACTGCTCTCACCGACATGCTTTTGACTCGGTCTCACAGCTTTAGGTTTGGTGGTGGCTTTGAGACTGTAGACCTCAGCTGCACTAGTCACTTGAGTTGGACAGAGCTCCCTAGCATTCTTAGACGCCATCTCCATAGATAGGACAATTTTGCTCGTTGGGTTCAGAGTGTTCAGTAACTTAGACTATGTGCGCTCATCCACCAGTCCACACACAGACTTATCTCGCAACACACGATCCGAAAATGTGCTGAAGTTACAATGCAAAGAGAGGTTCTTAAGAGATACAATGTATTCACTGATGGTTTCACTTTGTTTTTGGTTTCTGGTACCAAACTTATAGCTCTCTGCTATTTCTAATGGCTTTGGGTCGAAATGAAGCTCGAGTTTCTCGACAATGTCTTCAAACGACGCATCCTTCACTTTCCCTGGTGTGAGTAGTTTAAACTTGTCCACTCGAAGGTTGAACACTGTGTGTTACCATGATCCCTAAAAATGGCTTTGGGATCCCAACCTCATCGCCAAAATGTAATATACTTGGGTAGAACAAATGAAGGACAGAGACACGATGAGTTGCTGGTTCATGTGCTTGCTTTATTAGGCCAGAGCGAACTGAGCATGCTCATATTAAACCATGTGATAATGGTCCTCGGGTTTCTCGACAATGTCTTCAAACGACACATCCTTCGCTTTTCCTGGTGTGAGTAGGTTTGTCAATGTTCCATAGACATCTGGCCCGATATTCGTTAGAAAAATTGCTTTCTTCTGTTCACGAATTACTTTATTTTGAGCTTAAACATTCTCATCTGCACCTTCGGTCTCAATAATGTTATTGGCCTTAAAAAACATCTCCATCCGCTCAATGTAAGAACGGAATGGTTCGCAAGCTCGGTCATACATGCCAACGCTTCCAATGAATCCCATAGGCGTGGCCAAGATTGTCCTGATCCCGTTGAACAGTGACTCAGTGCGCTACCTGTGTACCTGTGAGAATCAACGCCGCTGTTGCTGTGTATACATACAAGCAAAGGTGACGCACAGACGATTTTCCATCAGCATTAATGGTAAAACATTGCAAAAATTCAGTGTCACAGATTCACCTTAAACTTAGCCACTCGAAGGTTGAACACTGTCCTTCCATGGTCCCTAAAAATAGCTTTGGGACCCAACCACATCACCAAATTGGGTAGAACAAATGAAGTACAGAGACAAGATGAGTTGCTGGTCCTTGTGCTTGCTTTATTAGGCCAGAGCGAACTGAGCATGCTCATACCAAACCATGTGATAATACATTACACCTTACAAACATAGGTACACAGGAACAGGAGTCGGCCATTCAGCCCCTCGAGCCTGTTTCGCCATTCGATGAGATCATGGCTGATCTGCGATCTAAATCCATATACCTGCCTTTGGCCCACATCCCTTAATACCTTTGGTTAACAAAAAGCTATCAAACTCTGATTTAAAATTAACAATTGATCTAGCTTCAATTGCCGTTTGCAGAAGAGAGTTCCAAACTTCTATCACTCTTTGTGTGTAGAAGTGTTTCCTAATTTCACTCCTGAACAGTCTGGCTCTAATTTTTAGACTATGCCCCTTGATCGTAGAATCTCCAATCAGCGGAAATAGTTTCTCTCTATCTACCCTATCTGTTCCTCTTAATATCCTGAAAACTTCGATCAGATCACCCCTTCATCTTCTAAATTCTAGGAAATACAACCCTAATTTGTGTAATCTCTCCTCGTAATTTAACCCTTGAAGTCTGGCTATCATTCTGGTAAACCTACGCTGCACTCCCTCAAAGGCCAATATATCCTTCCTAAGGTGTGGTGCCCAGAACTGCTCACAGTACTCCAGATGTGGTCTAACCATGGTTTTGTACAGCTGCAGCATAACTTCTGCCTCCTTGTACTCTAGTCCTCTAGATATAAAGGCCAGCATTCTATTAGCCTTTCTGAATATTTTCTGTATCTGTTCATGATATTTTAATGATCTATGTACCTGAACCCCCCCAAGTCTCTTTGGACATCCACTGTTTTTAGCTTTTTACCATTTAGAAAGCACCTTGTTCTATTTTTAGGTCCAAAGTGGATGACCTCGCATTTGCTTAATCTATCAATATCCCTTGGTAATTTTATTATTTCATCTACACCTCCTACAATGCCACCAATCTTTGTGCCATCAGCAAATTTGGATATATGACTTTCTATACCATCATCTAAGTCGTTAATAAATATTGTGAATAATTGAGGCTCCAACACAGATCCCTGTGGGACACCACTAGTCACATCCTGCCAATTTGAGTACCTACCTGTTATTCCTACTCTCTGTCTCCTGCCGCTCAGTCAATTTCCTAACCAGGTCAATAATTTGCCCTCAACTCCGTGGGCTTCTACTTTAGATAACAGTCTCTTATGTGGGACTTTATCAAATGCCTTCTGGAAGTCCATATAAATAACATCCATAGACATTCCCCTGTCCACTACTTTAGTCACCTCTTCAAAAAATTCAATCAGCGTTGTCAGGCATGACCTACCTTTCACAAATCCATGATCAACTCTCTGATCAAGTGAAAATTTTCAAGGTGTTCAGTTACCCTATCCTTAATCATAGACTCTAGCAAATTCCCCACAACAGATGTTAGGCTAACTGGTCTATAATTCCCTGGTTTCCCTCTCTCGCCATTCTTAAAAAGTTGAGTGACATGCACAATCTTCCAATCTAAAGGGCCGATTCCTGAATCTAGAGAACTTTGGAAGATTATAGTTAGGGCATTTACGATGTACTCACCTACTTCCTTTAAACCCTGGGATGGAAACTATCTGGCCCTGGGGATTTGTCACTCTTTAGTGCCATTATTTCCTTCTTTACTGTTATTTTACCTACGTTAATTTTATTGAGTCCCTGTCCCTGATTCAATATTAGTTTCTTTGGGATTTCTGGCATGCTATCTTCTTCTTCTACTGTAAATACTGACACAAAGTAATTATTCAAAATGTCTGCCATTTCCCCATTGCCATTGACAATATCACCACTTTCAGTTTTTAAGGGGCCAACATTGCTCCTGACCACACTCTTTTTCCTAATGTAACCATAAAAATTCTTCGTATTGATATTGCAAGTTTCTTTTCATACTCCTTTTTGTAGCTCTTACTATCTGTTTTGTGACCTTTTGCTGTTCTTTGTACCTTTCCCATTCGCCAGGATCTGTGCTATTTTTTGCATTTTTGTATGCTTTTTCTATTAGTTTTATGCTGTCCCTTACCTCTTTAGTTGTCCATGGCTGTTTTTTTTGGCAAGTAGAGCACTTGCCCCCCAGGGGTATAAACTGGTTCTGTATTACCTTAAATTATTCTTTAAACATCTCGCACTGATCTTCTGTCATTTTAGCCATTAACAGATTTGCCCAGTTTACAAGAGGTTTGTTAGAAAAACTCAGGTGTAATGTGTAAGAGGAAATATAGCAGCCTGGATAGAAAGTATACCATCCAAGATGAAGCCAGCGATGGGAAACTATCGTTGTGAGGAGAGACTTGAGACACTAGGAATATTTCCACTGAAGCAGAAAAGGCTGAAAACATGTAACAGAAATCTAAGGATGTCCCATGCTGCCAAAATTCTGAAGGGTTTTGTTGGAGTAAGAAGGGAAAGCTATTTCTTTGGTTGGGCAGTCAGAAACAAGGGGTCATGAAGTTAAAATGGTTTCTAAGTGAAAGGAGAGAGCTTAGGAGAAATTTCTTTGCAAGGAGAGTTGTTGCAGCATGGAATGCTTTGCCACAGGGAGTGATTGAGGCAGAGACCGTTGTATCACTTAAGGGAAAGGTGGATAAATATTTGAAGTAGAAATGTTAGAAATGGAGCTGTTCACGTGACTGAAAGCCTGTGACAGGTCGCTGCTCATATAACAATGGGAAATAATATTGATGTGTCGCCTAGAGGCATGAGCCGTAACATAAGAAGGAATAGTAATACCATTAATATAAGAAATGACTTGGATGTGGAGACCTGATCTGAAGGAATGTATGAGTGAATATTTCTTTAGCAACAATTATATATTTACAGACATCCAGTAATCTGATTCCAAAGGGTAGGGCTTGGACCTGGTGCTGATGTTAAAGATTGATTTTCTCTCTCTCTATCTCTACCTTTCTAACTATTAATATTTTTCTTCTATCACTACACAGAAAAATCAATTTATCTTCATTCTCTCTTATTTCATTGTTTGTATCGTGATTCCTATAAGATTTTATGATGTGAATGTACATTAATATACGGGAGATGTTTCACTCTCCGCGCATTCAGAAAGTTCAGTAAATGAATGAAGTTGCCAGGAAATTCCCTCCTTGTAAAATTCTCTCTCTAACAAAATCAAAATACTTTCCATCTCTTTAAATAAAGACATTGAGCATCCGTGACATTTTTACACTTTTGTTCTTGGCTTCCAACAATCCAGTTTTGTGGGGTTGTGAAGAGCACCTGATATGAGCAGGTATGACCCCAACTTACAAACCTGAGCCCAGAGCCTGACTGAGGAGACTGATAACCGATGATTTCAGATATTGTGCACTAAACGGGCCTGATGTGTATGGCTCATACATTTTGGGGATGTAACTCAGTGGTAGAGCGCTTGCTTTGCATGCATGATGCCCTGGATTTAAACCGCGGCATCTCCAAACAATATATTTCAAATTTTGTCAGCCGTGGCTCAGTTGGTAGCACCCTCGCCTCCAGAGACTTGAATACAAAAATCTAGGCTGACACTCCAGTGCAGTATTGAGGGAGCACTGCACTGTAGGAGGTGCTGTCTTTCGGATGAGATGTTAAACCGAGGCCCTGTCTTCTCTCTCAGATGGACATAAAAGATCCTATGGCACTATTGCGAAGAAGAATAGGGGAGTTATCCCCGGTGTCCTATCCAATATTTATCCCTCAATGAACATCACTAAAAACATATTACCTGGTCATTATCACATTGTTTGTGGGAGCTTGCTGTGCGCAAATTGGCTGGCACCTTTCCTACATTACAACAGTGACTACACTTCAAAAGTACTTAATTGGCTGTAAAGCACTTTTGGATGTCGTGAGATCGTGAAAGGTGCTATATAAATATAAGTCTTCTTTCTTTCTTCTATACTGTAATTTCTAGGAATCTATGTCGGACACAAAATCTACAATCACCCAGATCCCTTTCTGCTTCGCCCTTTAGCTATTTCTGCACCATTGTCCTTCCAACATGTAGTATTTTGTGGTTGCCTGTATTGAGTTCATCAGTCACTGATCTAACCATTTGCAGATGGGCTCTGACTCCTTTGATGGGTTTCTGCTGCTCTCCTGAGTTGAATAACCCCATGTTTTGTATCTTTTACGAATTTGAGCAGTTTCTGTATCCTAGTCATTACTGTAGTTTGGGAATATTGGAGCCCAGCATTGTTTGTTATGAAGTTCCTCTCAGTACTTCCCTCTCTTCCGGATATCACCTCCCGAGCAAGGATCTATTTCTTTCATTCCTTCAGCCACATTCACATTTCTCACCTGGAATTCCCATTGCTCTCAATCTCAGTAGCAGTCTGAAATCTAAGTACAGTTAGTCATACAACTTTGACTGTCCATCTGGGATGTGCCTTCATCTTCAACACCTTCATCCTCCTCCCATCCCAGACAGTCTCCCGTCCCCATTGCTTCCGTTGCTACAATAGTCGCAGCCTGAAATCAATGGGGCATTGGCCCAAACACACATGGCAAGTGGCTGGCCTGGCTCTCCACTTTCCACTTCTAAATCTGCTTACTATTCTAAGTAGAACAGAAATGGCTCCAAACTCCTTCATTCTACCACCAAGCTATCTCTCTGTTCTCCCTCCCCTGCACTTAACTTCCTCACCTCAGACACAGAATACGAGATCCTCACTAATTTCTCTCATGTCAAAAATAGAAGAAATCTGCAAAGGAAGCTTCCATCTACTGTGATCTCCTTGTTACAGTTTTGAGTTTTTCTCCTAAGCACCTTTACTCATGGAAATGGTTGGAGGAGATTTAATTCTACTAGTAAGGGCTGGGGTGAAAGGTCGATGTGCCAATACACTGTCCCTCAACCCTCCAAACATAACATTCAACAACAACTTGTATTTATATAGCGCCTTTAATGTAGTAAAATGTCCCAAGGGACTTCACACAAGTGTTATCAAACAAAATTTCACACGGAGCCACATAAGGAGAAGATTAGGACAGATGACCAAAAGCTTGGTCAAAGAGGTAGGATTTAAGGAGCATCTTAAAGGAGGAAAGAGAGGCAGAGAGGCGGAGAGGTTTAGGGAGGGAATTCCAGAGCTTAGGGCCTTGACAGCTGAAGGCACGGCTACCAATGGTGGAGCAATTAAAATTGGGGATGCTCAAGAGGGCAGAATTGGAGGAACGCAGCTATCTTGGAGGGTTGTAGGGCTAGAGGAGGGGCGAGGGCATAGAGGGATTTGAAAACAAGAATGAGAATTTTTAAATCGAGGTGTTGCTTAACCGGGAGCCAATGTAGGTCAACGAGCATAGGGACGATGGGTGAATGGGACTTGGTGCGAGTTAGGACATGGGCAGCAGTGCATTGGAATAGTCAGATCTACGGGTAACAAAGGCATGGATGAAGGTTTCAGCAGCAGATGGGCTGAGACGGGGCGGAGTCAGACGATGTTATGGAGGTGGAAATAGGCGGTCTTAGTGATGGCGCAGATATGTGGTCAGATGCTCATCCCAGGGCCAAATATGACACCAAGTCTGTTTCAGCCTCAGACAGTTGCCAGGGAGAGGGATGGAGTCAGTGGCTAGGGAATGGGGTTTGTGGTGGGGACCGAAGACAATGGCTTTGGTCTTCCCAATATTTAGTTGCAGGAAATTTCTGCTCATCCAATACTGGATTTCGGACAAGCAGTCTGACAATTTAGAGACAGTGAAGGGATCGAGAGAGGTGGTGGTGAGGTAGAGCTGGGTGTCGTCAGCATACGTGTGTAAACTGACGCTATGTTTTCGGATGATGTTGCCGAGGGGCAGCATGTAGCTGAGAAATACGAGGGGGCCAAGGATAGATCCATAGCTCATGGAATTGAAGACAAATTATTGATCTGGTTAGGAGATTGGTTAGGCGGTAGAAGGCAGAGAGTATGGGTAATGGTTATGTACTTGAATTGGAAGGAAGCAACTAGTATTGTCCCACAAGGATCTGTGCTGGGGCCTCAACTATTCACTATATTAATGACTTCGATAACACAATAGAGAGCCATATATCTAAGTCAGCCGATGACACAGAGTTTGTTGGTATAGTAAGTAGTGTAGATGGGAGCATAAATTACTAAGAGTCATTGATAGATTAAGTGAGTGGATGAAACTGTGGCAGGTGGATTTCAATGCAGATAAATATGGGATCATCCATTTTGGACCAAGAAAGGATAGATCCGAGTATTATTTAAATGGTGAAAAGCTAGGAACAGTGGAGGTCCAAAGAGGTTTAGGGGTCCATGTACACAGATCACTAAAATGTAGTGGTCAGGTACAAAAAAGAACCAAAAAGGCTAATGGAATTTTAGCCTTTATAACTAAAGGGCTAGAATATAAAGGGGAGGAAGTTTTTCGACAGCTATACAAAGCCCTGGTTAGACCACATCCAGAGTACTGTGTCCAGTTCTGGGCACCACACCTTAGAAAGGATATATTGGCCCTGGAGGGCGTGCAGCGCAGATTCACCAGAATGTTACCAGGGTTCCAAGGGTTAGATTATAGGGAGAGATTACATAAACTAGGCTTGTACTCCCTGGCATAATGAAGGTTAAGGTGTAATTTGATTGAGATTTTTAGGATTTTGAAAGGAATTGATATTGTAGATTGAGAGAAACTTTTCCACTGGTGTCGAAGTCTAGGTCAAGGGGACATAACCTTAAAATGAGAGCCAGGCCTTTAAGGAGAGAAGTTAGGGAACACTTCTTCACATAAAGGGTGGTAGAAGTATGGAACTCTCTCCCAGAAAAAGCAGTTGATGCTAGCTCAATTAATACATTTAAATTGAGATTGATAGATTTTTGCTAGACAAGGGTATGAAAAGATATTGAGCCAAGGCGGTGGATGGAGTTAAGATACAGATCAGCCATGATCTCATTGAATGGTGGAACAGGTTCGAGGGGCTGAATGCCCTACTTCCATTCATAGTTTTTCCATCTGACACATATCTGATGTGTCCACAGGGTGTTGATTAGTGCAAGTTTCACAGTCACTAAAAAGCAACCAAAAAAACCACAAAACACTTATTCTGCTAGCTTCCGAAAACATCCCTTTTAGAAAGAAAAGAACCAATCATGTTGCTGAAAGAAGTGTCATCATCCTTTCAGTGGTCATGTTGCTTCCCCATCCAATCCACTACGTACCTCTAAAAATAATGGGGTCAAATCTCCATGCGGGGTTATCCTGATCTCCTGCGATAATTACACAGAGGAGAGAAGCACGATGACCTGCTCTCAGAGGAGTCCTCAGTGCCCGCTGCAAGGGACATCAGAGGACATCTCACCACTGAAGTCTTCTCTGTAATACAGTCTACCATTGACACCAGAGCCGTACCTCCTTCTCCCCACCTTCAAATAAAGGGACAGTCCTTCAATCCACTGCCCATCCTACAACAGGACCACATATCAGTCCTCTTTGCCCATTCATGACCATGCCAATAATTATCACCTGATTAAATTAGTTAGCACCAAATAAGTGCACCTTTTCCTGTGTGACTCGAACCTCTATGAATAGCAAAGTGCAACATCAGTGCACGTTTCATTTTATTACAACCAAGTATAAAGTGAACAGAAGCCGACCAATCTTTACCAATACTTTGCTTCCCCTGGGTCTCTACATTTGCTGTTCTTTCACCTATTCTAGTGCTTCTCCCAGGTGCATCCGGTAGACCAGGATTACTAGAAGGGTGTACTGCAGAAGGGTCATGGGATTGAGCTGGCCCTTTTCTCATGGCAACTTGCTCCTGGCTGGTTGCATTTCTGGACCTTGTTCTTGGGCAGCCTGGTGTAGCTTCTTATGTTTCACTCACAATGTGCTCTGGGTGGTGGTGGGGGGGCAGGAGGACCAGAGGCCTGGAATCTGCTGCTGTCCAGAGAGGCATCAGTATCAAGCGGGTGGACTATAGCCACTGCCATTCCACTGGGCTATCCCCACTGATTAGCGGGATGGCTGATTTGATAGTGGCTATTAGATCTTGATAGCCCAGAGAGACAGCAGCATGCACCAGAGCAGCCATGGTGTAGAAGCCGGTATGCCGGATGCTGCCTATCCTCTCCCCCACTGTCATCAGTTCTGCAGTCTCTGATTTCGTGGAGGTGGTTGCACCGACTGTTTCCTGGCCACTCTTAGCTTAGGGTCTACTGCAGATTCCAGTGAAGCTGCCACATGCTCCATTGATGTCTACAATGAGGAAGAAGCTTCCCTGTTGTTGCTGAAAATGGGAGCTGAAGACTTGAGAATCACATCTGTCAGTTGCCGCACTTTCTTGGAGACTGACCTCAGAGCCTCCATATAAGTACAGTGGGGGTGAAATTGATCTTGGCCGGTATTTGTGGTGCAAAGTGGAAGACAGTGAATCAGCTGCCCGTTTTCCATTATAGAATGGCGTGTAAAACAGGCTGCTGATTCTCTATTGCTCGTTTTGTGCAACTGCCCAATGTTCCTCAAAAATCCCTCCTTTCAGATGAATACCCATGAGGTATGGGACCGTGACTGAAGCCTCTACTGGGAAGTTGGCACATCCTCATACACTACCTACTCCTCCGGCTCCCTCCTACTTTGTGAATCACCTGAGACCACATCCTCACTGACACTGGCTAATTCTCCCTGGGTGAAAGTATCTGAGCTGATGTGTGGGAGTGAGAAAGCAAGTGGCCAGAGCGTTTAAGGAGGTCGGGGCAGAGGAAAATGGGGCAGGATCAAGTTCCAGTGACTCCAGTGAGGCCTGGACCTTGGAACAGATAGTCTCAGTATAACTAAAGCAAAAACAAATATTTGAATGTACAGTTTGAAAAGAACTCAGGCAGTCCACTGGACTGCTTTTAAGCTTCAGACATTAAGAACAACTCATATTGTTTGACCAAACACACGCAGAGTTCTGCATTGCCTGAGCTCCTGATTGGTGCAGGTGCACTTGGTGCTATCCCCTTTAAAAATTCGACTGCAGACAAAACTGCAGATGCATTTTGGTGTTGAGTGTTTTTAAACTGATACACATTTAGGCAATAGGAATGTTTAATCCAGCAGATTCACCTATTAACAGCAGAAATATTCTGGGACTTTGGATGGAACCATGACCTGTGTGAACAGAGCTACACTCTTTAAATCACGTGTGGAAGAGTCATTGTACTTTGCACTGCTCTTGGACTCGGTTTAGGAACTCGCTTCCTGCGTGCGGATGCCTCCTATCAGAAAAAAATCTACGAACTTACCTGAGGGCTCCCAAGGTGTGTACATTTCTGCTCCTGGGCATCTCCAACTGGAAATGCGCAGGGCCCTCGTATCCCAGAGGCGCATGCAGTTCGCAAGCGTCCCTGGGATCACGTGGGCCAGGCCAGCCAATAGCAGAAGGGAATCTCCCTTCATACTTTTGACCGATAGACCTGTCAAATATATGAATGGAGATCACCCCAAAAACACAGTAAAACATTAAATACATTTTTTTTTAAATCACGTTCTTAAAATGAGCTAAAATTACAATAAATTAAATATTTTAAACAAAAATTTAATTTTTTGAAAAGAATAATTAAAGTTTTTTACAGGGCTAAAAATAAACTTACCTTTTTTAAAAGTATTTTTAAATTATAAATGAGTGAAAAAAAATTTAAGAAACTTTTTTCAACTCTTATGCTGGTAAAAGCAGGCCTTATGCCTGCTTTTACCAGGCGTAAGATTTCTAAGGGTTTTCTGCGGGCGGAGGTTCTCCAGAAAGCGCATTCTTGACAGAACGGAAATACCGGTTTTCAGCGCGTGCACTTTGCATGCCTGAAACCGGCATTTCCGATGTCCCTATGGGTGTGTACACAGCCCGCACACACCCGCAGGCATCGGAATATACGGCCCAATGTTTCTGTAGTGGGTGAAAACTGCACTTTTTGCTTGAGTTCTAGTCTGACAAAGTCTAACTTCTGAGTTGGCCATTTCCTGTCTTTCCCCCAGGCTGCCAACAATGAACATGTGGGAGAAAGTGATGAGAATGTGGAGCGAGGCAACTGGTCCTCGAAGACTGACTACTTGCTCTCAGTGATCGGCTGTGCTGTGGGTCTGGGCAATGTTTGGCGATTCCCTTTCCTGGCTTACAGAAATGGAGGAGGTACTGTAGTCAAATCCAAAATACAGGGGAGAGAAAGCAGAAATAAAGGGAACAATTCATTGATTTATAAAGAGTAATGGCTCGGAATTTGCGATTGGGATGATAGCGAACTGGCAGCGTTCGCCGTCATTCCACCTTTGAAACTGACCCCAACTTCGTGATTTGACACATGTGCAGGCGTATGCAGAAATCCTGAAGTTGTGGTCAGTCATTCACTGCTCCTCCACAGGCTGCGCTGTGGCCCCCCTCCCCACCTCCCCCACCACCACAGAGTCGGCAATCAATGAAATCTCTCAAATCAGAGAAACTGACGCAAAATCCGTCTCTTCCGCAGCAATTACGCTGTTAAATTCCCCATTAAAAGTTAGACCCAGAGGGATTCAGTGTAACTGCTAAACAAAGGTTATGGGCCTGAAAAACTAATTTTAATTTTGTGCCGTGTGAAATATATCCATTTTAATAAATGGATAAATTTCACACTGCATGCACTATGGGATTCCCACTATACTCCATTGATTTGAATTAAGTGTAGGAAAACCCCAACCTCTCGACACAGAGATCGCGGGATCTTTGTGCGAAGCTTACTTCGGGGCCAGCGGCGAACGCCTTCACTTCGCCGTTGACCACAAATTCTGGGCCGTTAAATTCAATGAACCAGGGAATTTTTTATTCTACAGTCCCCACCACTTACACCGCCCATGCTTATCCCGGACAAGTGTCTATATTGGGCGTCAATTTCAAAGGCGCCCCTTAAACCGTATTAAGATTGCTGACTATTTCGGGCAATTCAAGCAGGTGTTCGTAGCTTGTTAAAGTGTGATTATCTGTCCTTAAGTTATTTCAAGCAGTCCCGTCGCCTTCCATCACCCCCGTGACCTCAAGAACTCCTGTGACTGCTGCTCACAAACAAGTGACAAAGTTGAAAAACACTTTCTGTCACAGCCTGCTGAAACTCAAGCTGCACTTCCCTGCTGTAGTGGTGAAGCTGACCAGACTGATGTGTACCAGCCCGTTAGTCTCTCCATAGCTGAATTTGGAGAGACGGACAAAAAATAATAATGCAAGAATTAAAAAAATTATCCAAGTTGTGAGTGTTGGCTGTGCTGCTACCAAGAGGTGACTGAGGTCATCTCCAAGGCAATCACCCTCCTTTTCCCTTCCCCTATTGGAGACATGCCTAGATTCCGAACTTCAACTCCTTGTCTTTGCAGAACTGAGTGTTGGAAGCGTGCCGTAATGGCAATTGCAAGTCTACCATAATATGTAGAGATGCAGCACTGCGCTTTAAAAAAATCCATTTGTTACAACAGCCACCACGCATAGCTTTCGCACGAATGCACGCAAGATAAGTGATGGGGACTGTGCCAGGTAAATAATGCAGGATTGAACAATGCTAATATAATGAACGATGAATTGAATCTCGCAGCTTTAAACTTTCGGTTATTTATAAAATATTGGAATGTGGGTGACTTTGACAAGGTGGTATTTATTGCTCGTTCCTAGATGTCCCATGACTTCCCTAATACTCCTTAGGGTAGAGATTGGACCTTACTGCGCCCGTCCCATGGCTGTACATAAGAACATAAGAAATAGGAGCAGGAGTAGGCCATTTGGCCCTTCGAGCCTGCTCTGCCATTCAATAAGATCATGGCTGATCTTCTATCTCATCTCCACTTTCCTGCACTATCCCCCTATCCCTTGATTCCCTTAATATTCAAAAATTTATCGATCTCTGTCTTGAATATACTCAATGACTGAGCCTCCACAGCCCTCTGGGGTAGAGAATTTCAAAGATTCAACACTCTCTTGAGTGAAGAAATTTCTCATAATTTCAGTCTGAAATGGCTGACCCCTTATTCTGAGACTCCCCAGCCAGGGGAAGCATCCTCCCTGCATCTACCCTGTCAAGCCCTGTAAGCATTTTGTATGTTTCAATGAGATCACCTCTCATTCTTCTAAACTCTAGAGAATATAGGCCTAGTCTACTCAATCTCTCCTCATAGGACAATCCCCCCATCCCAGGAATCAGTTTCGTGAACCTTCATTGAACTCCCTCTATGGCAAGTATATCCTTCCTTAGGTAAGGAGACCAAAACTGTACACAATACTCCAGGTGTGGTCTCACCAGGGCCCTATATAATTGCAGTAAGACGTCTTTACTCTTATACTCAAATCCTCTTGTAATAAAGGCCAACATACCATTTGCTTTCCTAATTGCTTGCTGTACCTGCATGTTAACTTTCAGTGATTCATGTACAAGGACACCCAGGTCCCTCTGAACACCAACATTTCCCAATCTCTCACCATTTAAAAAATACTCTGCTTTTCTACTTTTCCTACCAAAGTGGATAACTTCACATTTCTCCACATTATATTCCATTTGCCATGTTCTTGCCCATTCACTTAGCCTGTCTATATCCTCTTGAAGCCTCTTTGCATCCTCCTCACAACTTACATTCCCACCCAGCTTTGTATCATCAGCAAACTTGGATATATTACATTTGGTCCCCTCATCCAAATCATTGATGTAGATTGTAAATAGCTGAGGCCCAAGCACTGATCCTTGCGGTACCCCAATAGTTACAACCTGCCAACCCGAAAATTACCCGTTTATTCCTACTCTCTGTTTTCAGTCCCATTAATTTCTCCAGTACTATTTTTTTACTAATACTAATTTCTTTCAGTTCCTCATTCTCGCTAGATGTTTGTTAAAAGATGACAGCTGCAGAAGTGGTGTCAAGGATGCAATGTTGCACATGGTGAATTTCAGAGCAAAGAAAATGTTGGTTCCTGCATTTTTAATACATATACAGATTTCTTTAGCTTACAAGTTTTTAAATCCAACTGTATGTCCAGTGCCACCTCATTGGGAGAACCTCCCTCACCAGTGACAGATCGCTTCTGTCATCTCACCTGCAGCTGCCATCTATTCCAGCAACATCGGAGCCAATAAAGCAATCAGACCTTGGTCCTCCGAATCCATCCACAATCATCCCCAACATTAACATCACCAACCTGATCACCAACCTTCCTCGCCATCGCCTGATGCTATACTAGACAAAGGGCATTAGCCCCTGACAAAATTGCTGCCCGGGAGGCCAGTGATGACATCACAATGGCTAGACTTTCTTCACTTGATGCTGTAAACCCTGGCTGCCATTGGATGCGCCAGGTTGACACCATCCCACACCAGCACCGTGAAGCATCCCTTTAATGTCTAAGCCATTCCAAGCACACACATCACTATAGCGGGGCGGGGGCGGTGGGGGAGTTATGACTGAACAATCACTGGAACTCAGTAAGACGCTTCTCAATGTGCGCTCAGATCTGTTCAATAAGGGGCACTTTTTGAAAAAGAGATTTCACTGTATGACAACACATTACTAGAAACTTCACATGGACATTGGCTAAACCTCTCAAGTACCCACCCTTGTGTGTTGTTAGTTGGTATGCTTGCAGTAGACTGAGGGTGAGTGTGAGGGGTGGCTAGTGAGATGGGGAAGTGATAAAGTAGATAGAGAGGGTTGCGTGGAGGTGCAAGATAAGTTGGTGTCCTGGGGAGGTCTCTTCCACCCTTGGAAGGGAAGAGAACCTCCCTGCGTACTGTGACTCCCTCCATAAGCATATGGAGGGAGTCATTGGAGAGTCTGGGTGCAAGAATTCACCTTTGTGCAGTGATTGTCAGTGTTTTCAGCACCTCAATGCTGTCAAACACTGAAAAATCAACTGTCAAAATAAAATTGTGCATGGTCCCTTCATCACAATGGCCAGACTTTCTTCACTTGATGCTGTAAACCTGCTTTCTGTTAATTGGCCAGTAAGCCCGCAGGGCGGGCTTAATAAGGCCAATCAAGGGAAAATCACGTCTGTAGAGCGGAGGCAGCTGGGGGTGGGACTGGAACCCGGAAAGTAGCTGACCCACACCCAACCCGACACAGGAAAAAATCGCGGGCAAAGTATTTGTTTAATTTCTCTGCCATTTCCTTATTCCCCATTATAACTTCTCTTGTTTCAGCATGTAAGGGACCCACATTTACTTTCGCTAATCTTTTCCTTTTTACATACCTATAGAAGCTTTTACACTCTGTTTTTATGTCTCTGGCTAGTTTACTCTCATATTCTATTTTCCCTTTATCAATTTCTTGGTCCTCCTTTGTTGGAATCGAAAATCCTCCCAATCCTCAGGCTTACTACTCTTTTTAGCAACATTATAAGCCTCTTCCTTTGATCTAATACCATCTTTAACTTCTCTTGTTAGCCACGGTTGGACCACTTTTCCTGTGGGGTTTTTGTGCCTTAAAGGAATGTATATTCTGTACTAATTCTTTAAATGCCAGCCATTGCTTGTCTCCCATCATACCTTGTAATTTAGTTTCCCAATCTATTGCAGCCAACTCGCCCCTTATACCTACGCAGTTTGCTTTGTTTAGATTTAAGACCTTAGTTTCAGATTTAACTAAATCACTTTCAAACTGAACATAAAATTCTATCATATTATGGTCACTCTTCCCTAAAGGCCCCTTGACTACAAGGTTATTAATTAAGCCTTTTTCATTGCACAATACTAGATCTAAAATAGCCTGTTCCCTAGTTGGTTCCTCAACATACTGATCGAGAAAAGTATTTTGCATACATTCCATGTATTCGTCCTCCACACTATTACTGCAAATTTGGTTTGCCCAGTCTATATGTAGATTAAAGTCCCTCATGATCACTGTATTACCCTTGTTACATGCACCTCTAATTTCCTGATTTATACTCTGCCCTACATTACAACTACTGTTTGGGGTCCTATAAACTACTTCCACCAATGTTTTCTGCCCCTTGCTGTTTCTTAGCTTCACCAAAACTGATTCTACTTCTTGATTTTCAGAGCTAAGATACTTTTGGGGGAAAAATTTGGTAGCTTAGGGCCTCCTGTTAGCGCCCTAAAAGGGCGCTAATTCGGCGCAACGTAACTAGTGTCCGAGTGCGGCGATGTTTGCGCCGCTCGCAAAATTGCCACTTTTTGCGGCGGCACTAAACTCTACCGTCCTGATCTCCTGCTCCCGCAGATCGTGACGTCAGTCGAGCGTGCAACGCCCCGGTGGTGCCCCGGACCTGATATTGAGTGGCGCCCCCTTCCTTTCCGCCTGCCGCAATCAATGACAGGGAGAGTGGAACGTTTTCCAGTCGGTAAGGGGCTGGGGGAGCACTATTTAAAGGTGCCCTCTTCCTGCCTTTTTTTGTGGGAGACATTTTTGCACCACTCATTCTGACAGAGAGAGAGACTTCTGCAGAAAGTCAATGCTGTGTGAAGTAGTTTTGGCTACTGAGCAGCACATTGTAGGTTCTTTTGGATTTGACCTTCATTACTTTGATTGTCAAGAGACTTTGGGGGCTGCACTGATTTGGGGCGTCGTCCTGCGCCTGCAGAATCGGAGGCATCAGAGATGCAGAGAGAGAGTGGCAATCATGGCCAGATGGAGGAGGGCCAGCAGGTCTCTGCACAGGAGAGCTTACCCTCCCAGGGTATTCCGGGAACAATTCTCCTACATTCATTTGTCTGAGGAGCAGTGTGGTGGTCACTGAGCTCTGCCACCTGCTGCAGCCAGATCTGCAGCCTCAACTGAGGACCAGGACGTCTCTGTCGGTGGCAGTGAAGGTCACAGTGCCTCTGAATTTTTATGCCACCGGCTCCTTTCAAGCAGTTACTGGGGACATCGCCAATATCTCCATGATCACGGTCCATTGCTGTATCCGGGAGGTCACTAATGCCATCTATAAAAGGAGACGCCAGTACATCTCTTTCCCGATGACCCGGGCCAAGCAGCATGAACGCGCATTGGGCTTTGCAAGGATAGCAGGCTTCCCCATGGTGCAGGGCGCCATTGACTACACATATGTGGCACTGCCTAAATGTCTAGTTGGTGTATGACCACAGACAGCTGATACTTGCTGTCAATGCCCGCTATCCTGCCAGCAGCCACGATGCTTGCATCCTGCGTCAGACTGGTGTGCCTGAGATTTTCCAGGCAGAGCATCAGCCAAGTGGTTGGCTCCTTGGGGACAAGGGTTATCCACTCTGCACCTGGCTGATGACACCGCTCCGTAACCCCAACACCCCTGCTGAGCTGCGGTACAATGAGAGCCATCTCGGCACCAGGAACATAATTGAGCAGACGATCGGCGTGCTCAAGCAATGGTTCCGCTGTCTGGACCACTCAGGATGAGCCCTGCAGTACTCGCCTGAGCGAGTCTCCCTCTTCATAGTTGTGTGCTGCATTATTCATAACCTTGCAATCCTCAGGACCCAGCCAATGCCAACAGGTCTTGGTGCACCACCGGAGGAGGAGGAGGAGGAAGAGGAGGAGGATGATCAGCAGCAGCACCAAGGCGGGAGGGAGGCCCACAATGTTGAAACTGCAAAGGCCGTTCGTCAATGGCTGATAACAAGCTGCTTCTAGGCCCCTAATCAGGAAATGGCTTCTGGCATGGAGAACAACATGATGGAAAGCAACCCGCAACCCCTATAGCCGGCTAAGGCAGCAATGATTCCAAAGGCCAAAGATGTACATTTTGAATACAACAACTTTTTTATTTTACAAACTCTGTGTGTGTCATTTCTTCATGACAAACTAAAAGAAACAAACACAAAAAATCATTATTTAACATAACTGGTTCTCACAACCTGGAGATAATGGCCAAACACTAAACAAAAGTTATCAGACGAACCTTGGCCTTTAATAAAAACATTCCCAACATTTCGTCAGACCTCCTACTTTTTGCCCTTCGAGGGTGATCTCCTTCCCTTGCCCAGTTGCCCCCTTCCCACCCTACCGCTCCTCCATAATGGGGCCCCAGTGGCTGCAGCAAGGCTGGTGGAAGGCTGCTGAATGTCAGATCTTGAGACTACAGATGCCCTTGAAGGATGCCCTCGACCAGCTGTGGGCCTGGAGGGCCCGGCTGCAGACTGCACCAATTCTGCATGGGCGGCAGCAGTCTGGACTACAGGCGGTGGCAAGTGCAATGGGGAAGTGACAGTCATGGAAGCAGGAATGCTGTCATCTTGAGAGAGGACAGCACCTCCCTGCTCGACCGACAGACTGGTATTCCCACAGGGCAGCACCTCAGCATCCGGAGCACACTGCTGGAGCACAGATTGCTGGCCTGCTGCGGCGCGGTGAGAGCCCCGGGGAAATGTGTCCGAACCAGCGACGATGGCAGCAGTCATTGCTTGCGTGGCCTCAATCTGAGACTGCATGAGAGCAGTCTGAGATTGGATCACGGCAGTCAGTGACTGAATTGCAGCACTAAGCATTTGCGTGGCATCCGCCTGTACTGCAGCGTAGTGCTCCACACTCCTTGCCAGTGCATCAATGCTTTCGGGCACCCTTCCCACTGCACCCATGAGCTGAGTGTGCATGTCCACCGCCTGGCTGTTCATTTCAGCGATGAGCCGCTCCTCCTCTGCGTCCAGTGCAGCAGGACTCGCTTGCCTACTCTCCCTCCGGGGAGAAGGCCCCCGAGCTTCCTTACCCCCATCGTGTTGCTGCAGCCCGCTGGGTCCCGGAGCTTCACCTTCATCAGACCCTTCCCCACTGCTCCCCTCCAGGGAAGACGTGGTCCCAGTGTGGGCATGGGCTTCCTCGGGAGAGCGTGGCACTGAGGCTCAGGCTTCCTCTTCCTCCTCGCCTGCGGCTTCACTCCCACTGGCAGCTTGAGGGCCCGTCTCCTCAGCTGGTGAATCACCATCTGAAAGCAGGGAGGTACAAGAGTGGCTTTAGCGTGAGGACAGGGGGGCAGTAAGGGAGGAAGGAGTGGAGCAATTTAGTAAGTTGGATTGAAAGTGTAAAAGGCTGGTGTTGTGAGGGACAAGTGGAATGAGAGATGAGAGAAAGCTGATGTCCTTACCTTTGCTGACTCGAACGGGGTCGGCCTCTCCAGGGGCGATGGGACCGATCACCTGGCTTGCCACAATCCTGTGGACGTGCGCCTCAAGATCTCTGAGGGGTTGCAGCTGAGGCAGCCCTCCACCCGTCCGTTGTTGCTGTCTCCTGTTGTGAGATAGCTTGGCCTTCAAGAAAAAGGACAGTGTCTGAGTAAATATGCAGCCATGGTCTTGCCTGATGTGCCTCCCATATTTGAATAGCCCTTAATGTATGCAGCCATGGTCTTGCCAGATGTGCCTCCCATAATTGAATAGCCCTTGATGTATGCAGCCATGTGCTTGCCTGATGTGCCTCCCATAGTTGAATGGCCCGTAATGTATTCAAGGTGCGGATTGTCTGTGTGTGTTTTATGAGATGGCCATAGGTCTTGGATGAGTGTTGAGCATTGGGGTTTTAAGACCCTCTGGCCATAGAGTGAGGTTGATATGGAGGGATGGAGAGGTATTGACAAGCAGCCACTCACCCTGACGACCCGAGTGAGGTCGTTGAACTTTTTGCGACATTGTATATGGGTCCTGGGCAACATGCTCCTGGAGGAGACGCTCTGAGCCACCACCCTCCAGACTCTTCTGTAGTCGCACGGCAATGGCCTCCTGCCACTCTCAGGGTACAGTATAGCTCTTCGGTGCTCCACCCCACCAACCAGAGCCTCCAAGGCCCGCTCGCAGAAGCGCTGAGCTCGCTCCCTGACCCTTTCCATAGTCCTTCGCTGGAAATTTCAGGCACAGGTCTGTCCACGACGAGATTCAAGCCTGCAATGAGCAGAGTGTGGCTGGAGAGCAAGATCGACCCTCCCCTTTAAGAACTGTCTGGCGCCAGTGTGTCTGTGTTCCACCGCTAACTGACATCACCTGCGCTGCGCCCGCGCTCTGAGTTAGCGCCTCGCTCCTCGGCCTTTGCGACTTGAGACAGGTGTGTAGCGCCTGATTTAGTGCTCCAATCACTTCCAGGGGTGATAAAAGCCAAGTTTGCAGTCGGAGGCTATAATTAGTGCCAGGCGCTAAACTTTGCGCCCGGCCGATAATTGCGCCCCCCTTTCTCTCTACTGTCTTTTTCCCATCATTTATTATCCATTTTGCCTATCTGTTCTTAAAGTTAAGTATCCTGGAATATTTAGTTCCCAATCTTGGCCACTTTGCAACCACGTCTCCATTATGGCTATTAGATCAAACCTGTTAATTTCTATCTGCAATAGGTACAAGGTTCAATTTCAGAGGTCAATGTGCTGCAGCCCAGAGACACCTGAAAAACCTCGAGGGAGAAATTCATTATAGCCCCGTTTGGGACGCTAAAACTTTGGAAGCGGAAAAATTTACGCCAGGCGCTAATGATGAGAGACTTCCGCAAAATTTAGTTGTAGCGCTCCAAGAGGGAAGTGGAGCTCTAAATCAAGCGCTACCACTTCCCTTAGAGCACTAAAGGGAGTGAGAGGGGCAGTATCGGCAGAGCGCTGATCAATGTTCCGTGCAGTGCTGCCGGATTCACAGGCTCCTTCCCTCCCTTAAAGGGAAGGGCCAAAGCTCACAGCAGTTCAAGGTAAGGCTGGGGATGGGTCGGCGACGGCGCCCGCGATCCGCGAGGAGCAGCCCCAAGCACACTAAGTGAGTGCAGGGCTGATCAATCGCGGCAATGAAAATGAAAAAAAAAACAGCACAAAGAGGTGAGAAAAAATTTTGGCCGACCTGACCACCAATCCCTTTAATTACCGCTCCACAAGCAGCCGGCCGAAGTCACAACGCCTCGTGCAGCTGCTGTTGCTGACGCCCGGCGAAGATGCAGGGGGCAGAAGCGAATTTAGGATCCGGGGCGGTAACGGGGCGATGCGCACTGGATGACGCCACGATCTCCGGGCCGCAGGAGAGCGAGGCGGTAAGTTTTACCGCCGGAGCTACCTCTTCATTGAATTTCACGGAAGACGTTTCTTTCGCTGCGCCCGGTCGGTAAGTCGTTAGCGTCCCGTTATCACCCCCTGGAGGCGATAAAGGGAGGCGCAAAGGAGGCCAATTTCTAACCCCTATTCTTTCCGTACATCGTCCTTCCCCATGGTGGCTATATGTGCCTTTCTTTCTCATATTGCTGTGCTTCTACTGGGTGCAACCAGAAGGCCAGAATTACAAGAGGAGATTGGCTGTGATACAAAAGGCTCATGAGACTGAGGCTGCCCTCCTGTAATGGTAGCTTGGTACAGGGAAGGAGCTGCTGCTGGCTGCAGAGGCAACACGCTTCACACATGCCCTTATATAAGCTCTGGGGCCTATAGAATTGTACATGGATATTAGGGGAGGTGGGGGTGGGGGGAGATGTGGGTGGGAGTGGGGGTCAGTATCAATTCTCCTATAATGTCACACTATTCTTTGCTCCCTTCGGGATTCTTCCTCCTGTTCCATAAACATGGCATAAACAGCTCCCCATAGGGAAACCCATGTAGCAAGGTTAAATCCTATATTGCGGGTGGGGCTGTAGAATTTGTGAATCAACTGAGAATTCCTCACTCTGGCAGTTTGCAGTAGACCCCAGCAGCTTCCTAGGGAGAAAATTAAACAATTTAGTAAATTCTGCGACATCAGTCAAACTTCTCCAGGTTCAGAGCTCTTTTCCATTCAGCTTCCGATAGGACCAGCTGATCCTGGTGAGCCACAGCGCCTGCTTTATACGGTCATTTGTTAGACAGAAAAGGAAAAAGAAAGCCATGCATTTATAAAGCGCCTTTCACGACCTCAGGACATCCCAAAGCACTTCATAGCCAATGAAATACTTTTTTTAGAAAAATAGGAGCAGGAGTAGGCCATTCGGCCCTTCGAGCCTGCTCCGCCATTTAATATGATCATGGCTGATCCTCTATCTCAATACCATATTCCTGCTCTCTCCTCATACCCCTTGATGCCTTTTGTGTCTAAAATCTATCTACTGTATCTCCTTCTTAAATATATTCAGTGACTTGGCCTCCACAGCCTTCTATGGTAGAGAATTCCACAGGTTCACCACCCTCTGAGTGAAGAAATTTCTCCTCATCTCAGTCCTAAATGTCCTACCCCATATTCTGAGACTGTGGCCCCTTGTTCTTGACCCCCCCAGCCAGGGGAAACATCCTCCCTGCATCCAGTCTGTCTAGCCCTGTCAGAATTTTATACGTTTCAATGAGATCCCCTCTCATTCTTCTAAACTCTAGTGAATGCCTGGTCGACCCAATCTCTCCTCATACGAGAGTCCTGCCATCCCAGGAATCAGTCTGGTGAACCTTCGCTGCACTCCCTCTATGGCAAGTATATCCTTTCTTAGGTAAGGAGACCAAAACTGCACACAGTACTCCAGGTGTGGTCTCACCAAGGTCCTGTACAACTGTAGTAAGACATCCTTGCTCCTGTACTCAAATCCTCCTGCAATGAAGGCCAACATACCATTTGTCTTCCTAACTGCTTGCTGCACCTGCATGCTTGCTTTCAGTGGCTGGTGTACAAGGGCACCCAGGTCCCTTTGTACATCAGCATTTCCCAATCTATCACCATTTAAATAATACTCTACCTTTCTGTTTTTCCTACCGAAGTGGATAACTTCACATTTATCCACGTTATACTGCATCTGCCATGTATTTGCCCACTCACTCAACTTGTCTAAATCGCCTTGAAGCCTCTTTGCATCCTCCCCACAACTCACAATCCCACCTAGTTTTGTGTCGTCAGCAAACTTGGAAATATTACATTTGGTTTCCTCATCCAAATCATTGATATATATTGTGAATAGCTGGGGCCCAAGCACTGATCCCTGTGGTACCCCACTAGTCACCGCCTGCCACCCCGATAAAGACCCATTTATTCCTACTCTCTGTTTCCTGTTTGTTAACCAATTTTCAATCCATGCCAGTATATTACCTCCAATCCCATGTGCTTTAATTTTGCACACTAACCTCTTATGTTGGACTTTATCGAAGGCCTTCTAAAAATCCAAATACACCACATCCACTGGTTCTCCCTTATCTATTCTACCAGTTACATCCTCAAAAAACTCCAGTAGGTTTGTCAAACACGATTTCCCTTTCATAAATCCATGTTGACTTTGTCTAATCCCGTTGATATTTTCTAAGTGTCCTGTTATCACATCCTTTATAATATACTCTAGCATTTTCCCTACTACTGATGTTAAGCTAACCGGTCTGTAGTTCCCGGTTTTCTCTCTCCCTCCTTTTTTAAATAGTGGGTTTACATTTGCCACCCTCCAATCTGCCGGAACTGTTCCATAATCAATAGAATTTTGGAAGATGACAACCAATACATCCACTATTTCCATGGCTACCTCTTTTAGTACTCTGGGATGCGGATTATCAGGCCCTGGGGATTTATCAGCTTTCAGTCCCATTAATTTCTCCAGCACTATTTTTTACAAATACTAATTTCCTTTAAATCCTCCTTCTCACTAGACCCTAAGTTCCCTCGCATTTCTGGGAAGTTATTTGTGTCCTCTTCCGTGAAGACAGAACCAAAGTATTTCTTTAATTGCTCTGCCATTTCCCTTTTCCCCATTATAAATTCTCCCGTTTCTGACTGTAAGGGACCTACATTTGTCTTCACTAATCTTTTTCTTTTTACATACTTGTAGAAGCTTTTACAGTCCACTTTTATGTTCCTTGCAAGTTTACTCTCATACTTTATTTTCCCCTCTTAATCAATCTCTTGGTCCTTTTTTGCTGAACTCTGAACTGCTCCCAGTCCTCAGACTTGCTACTTTTTCTGGCAAATTTTTGGATCTAATACTATCCTTAATTTCTTTTGTTAGCCATGGTTGGGCCGCTTTTCCTTTTGTGTTTTTGCCCCAAAAAAGAATGTATAACTTGCAATTCATGCATTCGTTCCTTAAATGTTAGCCATTGCCTATCCACCATCATGCCTTTTAATGAAGCTCCCCAATCTAGCATAGCAAACTCACTCCTCATACCATCATAGTTTCATGCATATATTCACTGATATAATGTAAGAAACACAGCAGCCAATATGCACACAGCAAGCTCCCAAAAACAGCAATGTGATAATGACCAGATAATCTGTTACAGTGATGTTGGTTGAGGGATAAATATTGGCCAGGACACCAGAGATAAACCCCTGCTCTTCTTTGAAATAGTGCCATGGGATCTTTTATGTCCACTGGGCCGCGGTTTAACGTCTCATCCGAAAGATGGCACCTCTGAAAGTGCAGCACTCCCTCAATACTGCGCTGGAGTGTCAGCCCAGATTTTTCTGCTGAAATCTGTGGAGCAGGTCATGAACCCACAACCTTCTGACTCAGAGGTGATGGGTGCTACCAACTGAGCCACAGCTGACACTGTAATTTATGTCACTGTAACAGGCAAGAGAGCTACCAACCTTGCCATGGCTGACAGAGTGCAATGGGACAGTAATGAAATGAATTTGGACTCATGACCTTATCCTGTCATTACCGTTCAGTTTTATTATGAACTCTGTAAAAGGGGAAGGTGCAGGAAGCACTGCCCTAGACTTCCACTGGCAATTTCATTGGGGGCAAAACTGATGAGAATGGGTCCCAACCCAAAATCAACTCCAAGGAAAAGTTCAACACGAACATTATGGTTTGATCTAATAATAGTAAGGAAATTCAGGGCTGTTGCATTTTTTGATGTTATAATAATCTCTTTATGTACTTTCAAATTCTGTAGTTTCGACAGTAATGATTGATCCTCCATTTCAAGATGAAAGATCAATGCAAGAAGTTTCTGCTGGCAGAACAGATTGTATTTTCACCTCCAGCACCGACCCCATAATGAATTCCCTGTAAACTACTTGACTGTGCTGAAATAGAGCATTGGCTTTGTGCCAGGTGCAATTTGAGACTCTCCAGTGCAAGGAACTGGGGTGTTGGAAGTAATGCAATATGATAAGAGCCTGAATGTTCATTGTGGCTGTTTTGTTTTGTATTCAGATACTGAGTAAACTTGCAATCTGCAGTCACACTATTCTGTCAATGACAATATTCAGTGCCTGTGTTGATATGAAATGGTGTGTTTAGTTGTTTAACATCCACTTCAAACCTGCATGAATAAACCTGGCCACTCTAAAATCTATACAATCTTTTTCAGCTTTCCTTTGCTATATTTTCCAGGTGCGTTTCTTATTCCCTACACTCTCATGCTGGCACTCGCTGGGATACCAATGTTTTTCTTGGACTCTTCCTTTGGGCAGTTTGCCAGCCTCGGACCTGTTGCAGTGTGGAAAGCCGTGCCAATGCTACAAGGTTAATGTTTAATCAGCAACACAAGCTTAGCAACAGATTAAATGATTAATAGTGTTTAATTCATATTAATATACTGGTTATATTTTGCTTATCAGATGATGGTTTAAGCTGAAATATTGTTTACAATCTGATCTGACGTACACATTTACAAAGACAGATACAGACAGTGAAGAGACAGACACAGCGAGTGAAATGTTTTCTTTCCTCGTTCCAAATTTAGTCAAATATTAGACCCAATACCTGAAGAACTCTCTATCTGTCATTCAGTTGTTAACACTGATGTTTGTTTCATGTTTTGTTTTTCTAAAAGAGATGTTGATTAATTGAGATATTATTAGTTTGACTTGTTTCAATTAGATGCAACAACTGGGGGCTCATCAGGTCATTGAAAGGGATTGAAGGATTTGGATAAAAATTTTCCAGTGATATAAAGTGGAGGGAATTCAGTCTCTGCGAGTGCAGTCGTGTGTCTCTGGAGTGAGAAGCTTGATGAAAAATGAAAACAAATTAAGAGAGTTTTGAGAGAAAAAATGGGAGCTGGTGTTCTGTTTCAAATTAAAAAGTAAACTAAATCACACGTGTGTAGCTCAACAGTGCAGCTAGTCCTGGGCAACAGTGAGGGCTCTGGAGCTGTCCCCGTGTCATAGAATCATGGAAATTTATAGCACATATGGCCCATCATGTCTGTGCCGAACTGAAAAAGAACTAGCCAGCCTGATCCCACTTTCCAGCTCTTGGTCTGTAGCCTTGTAGGTGACGGCACTTCAAGTGCATATCCAAGTACTTTTCAAATGCGATGAGGGTCTCTGCCTCTACCACCCTTTCAGTCAGTGGGTTCCAGACCCTCGCCACCCTCTGGGTGACAACATTTCTCCTCAACTCCCCTCTAATCCTTCTACCAATTAGAGATCGGTTCCCGAGGTGCTCTCATGCTATTTGGATTTCATGGGGCCCCAGCCACTTTCCAAAGACCCATGGAGCAAATATTGAGGCCTCATACCCGCAATGCAATTGCATACTTGGATTCATCTATACTACAGATTGGGATTCATATCTATGTAAGGTAGAGGCTGTATTAGACAGCATGAGGATATTTGGGCTCATGGCAAACCCAGAGAAGTGGCACATTGGGTTGTCAGAGACCAAATATCTAGGGTACACCGTAAGGGATGGGGTGGTGAATCATCAGGTCAACAAAGTAGAAGCTATAAAATCCTGGCCCAGACTGGGGTGTAAGAAGCAATTCAGGGATTTTTTTTTGCGATTTATTTTGGACTTTGCTACCTGAGCCGCCCCCTCTTGCCACCCCGACTAAAACTGTGGCTCCAAACTGTACGGTGGAGTCCTGAGGCGGAGGCTACTTTCAGAGAACTGAGCCAAGTGCTGTGTAATAATCCTGTGCTCTTGGTCCCAGACTTTAGAAAAAAAAATTTGTTGCAATCCAACGACTCAGAGGTGTGTTTGGGAGCTCTCTCAAATAGTTGAGGGAGAGGAACATCCCATGCTCTACCTGAGCAGGAAACTGTTGCATTACAGCACAGCTTGTTCTAATCTATGAAATAAATCTGGAGAATTAGGGACACACAAATTACAATGTTGACCGATGGCAACTAAACACGACTGGTTTGTCCGACCAGCTGAATCCATGTGTGAGATTTTATTTCAAACAAATTGTTTCTAATCTAAGCTCCTGTTCCTCATTCCATTTTGAAGGTGTGGGGATCACCATGGTCCTAATTTGTGCAATTGCCGATATTTCCTACAACTGCATCATTGGCTGCAGCCTGTTCTACTTGTTTGCTTCCTTCCAATCCCCCCTGCCATGGGCAGACTGCTTCAGTTGGTGGGGTGCTTATGAAAGATGCAGCAGGACTCCCAAAGGTACTGTGTTAACTTCTATTGGGTAAAGTATAGACACCGACTGTTCATTTTTCATTCTGTCGGTCTGAGTGAGTGAGAAAAGTTGACAATAGTTTCAGTAGCCACCTTCATTTTGATCGTACAGCAGAAATGTTTGGATAGAAATCAGCAGCAGGAATCATGTTACTGAGTCACTGGGCTTTCAGGATAGTCGAATACAGGAAAAGCTTTAAAGAAAATAGTTGATCTCCTATGGTGTTGCTCATTAGAAATTAAAAAAAGCTTGTGGAGTATAAATTGACCTTGGGTGGTGGTGCAAATGGGTGATAGTGAATTGGCAGCCCGGGTACACCCGCCTGAGTTTATTTACTGTGAACTTCAATGGGAAAAATACACTGGCTCTTCCTGTAACTGTCTCTCTGCTCGTCACCTATTCTCTAATTATTTCTCTTTTGCTCTTTCAATCTCTTTGTTTTTCTTCCACCGTTTATAGCTCCCCTTTTCTGTCTGTATTAGTGTCTCAGATTCTGTTTGTGCAGGAATATTTTTCTCACTTTCTCCCTTCAAGGGTACGGTGCATGGGTACGGCTCTGTGAGTGTTTCGGAGTGGATCCTGCCGAGTGTGCATCTGCAGCATGTGGGAGTTTGTGGAGAGCATCGCGATCCCGGACAACCACATCTGCAGTAAGTGTCTGCATCTCGGAACTTCAGCTCAGAATTGTTAGGGGATCAGGGAGGGGGAGATTAAAAGGACATTTTGATCAGGAGGCAGTCACACCCCTTAGGTTAGATTGTGGTAAAGGTCTGGTTACTGGTCAGGGTAAATGCTGAGAGGCTGTTTCCCCTGGCTGGAGTGTCAAGAACTAGGGGGCATAGTCTCAGGATAAGAGGTTGGCCATTTAAGACCAAGATGAGGAGGAATTTCTTCACTCAGAGGGTTGTAAATCTTTTGGAATTCTCTGCCCCAGAGGGCTGTGAATGCTGAGTCTTTAAGTATATTCAAGGCTGAGATAGATAGGTTTTTGGACGCAGAACCTTAAAGGTTGTAATCTCTGGATTGTTACCTGAGCCATGCACAAATTGGCATAGGGACAAACAGACCCACAGCAATGTAGTTGACTCTTAACTGCCCTCTGAAATGGCCTAGCAAGTCACTCAGTTGTAACTAATCGCTACGAAACATAATAAGAATGAAACCGGACGGACCACCCGGCATCAACCTCGGCACCGACTACGGACACGGCAATGACACACCCAGCCCAGTCAACCATGCAAAGTCCTCCTCACCAACATCTGGGGACTTGTGCCAAAATTGGGAGCGCTGTCCCACAGACTAGTCAAGCAGTAGCCTGACATAGACATAATCACAGAATCATACCTTTCAGCCAATGTCCCAAACTCCTCCATCACCATCCCTGGGTATGTCCTGTCCCATCGGCAGGACAGACCCACCAGGGGTGGTGGCACAGTGGTATACAGTCGGGAAGGAGTGACCCTGGGAGTCCTCAACATTGACTCTGGACCCCATGAAGTCTCATGGCTTCAGGTCAAGCATGGGCAAGGAAACCTCCTGCTGATTACCACCTGAGGTGTACAAAATTATGAGGGGCATAAATAGGGTAGATAGAAAGGAACTTTTCCCCTTAGTAGAGGGGTCAATAACCAGGGGGCATAGTTTCAAGATAAGGGGCAGGAGGTTTAGAGGGGATTTGAGGAAAAACTTTTTCACCCAGAGGGTGGTTGGAATCTGGAACTCACTGCCTGAAAGGGTGGTAGAGGCAGGAACCCTCACAACATTCAAGAAGCATTTAGATGAGCACTTGAAACGCCATAGCATACAAGGCTATTGACCAAGTGCTGGAAAATGGGATTAGAATAGACAGGGCTTGATGGGCCGAAGGGCCTCTTTCTGTGCTGTATAACTCTATGACTCTATGACCTACCGCCCTCCCTCAGCTGATGAATCAGTACTCCTCCATGTTGAACACCACTTGGAAGAAGCACTGAAAGTAGCAAGGGCACAGAATGTACTCTGGGTGGGGGCCTTCAATGTCCATCACCAAGAGTGACTCGGTAGCACCACTACTGACCGAGCTGGCCGAGAATCCTGAAGGACATAACTACCAGTCTGGGCCTGCGACAGGTGGTGAGAGAACCAACACGAGGGAAAAACCTACTTGACCTCGTCCTCACCAATCTACCTGTCGCAGATGCATCTGTCCATGACAGTATTGGTAGCAGTGACCACCGCACAGTCATTGTGGAGACGAAGTCCTGTCTTCACACCCAGGACACCCTCCATCGTGTTGTGTGGCACTATCACCGTGCTAAATTGGATAGATTCAGGACACATCTAGCAGCTCAAAACTGGGCAACCATGAGGGGCTGGGGCCATCAGCAGCAGCAGTATTGTTTTCCACCACAATCTGTAAACTCATGGCCCGGCATATCCCTCACTCTACCATTACTACCAAGCCAGGGGACTAATACGATAGTAAAATACTGCAGATGCTGGAAATCCGAAATAACAACAGAAAACGCTGGAAAAACTCAGCAGGCGACTAACCCTGGTTCAATAAGGAGTGTAAAAGAGCATGCCAGGAGCAGCACCAGGTGTACCTAAAGATGAAGTACCAACCTGGAGAAGCTGCAACACAGGACTACATGCATGCTAAAAAGCGGAAGCAGCATGCTATAGACAGGGCTATGCGATCCCACAATCAACGAATCAGATCATAGCTCTGCAGTCCTGCCACATCCAGTTGTGAATTGTGGTTGACCATTAAACAACTAACAGGAGGAGGAGGCTCTATGAATATCCCCATCCTCAATGATGGTGGAGCCCAGCACGTGAGTGCAAAAGACAAGGCTGAAGCATTTGCAAACATCTTCAGCCAGAAGTGCCGAGTGGATGATCCATATCGGCCTACTCCTGAGGTCCCCACCGTCACAGAAACCAATCTTCAGCCAATTTGATTCACTCCACGTGAAATCAAGAAACGGCTGAGCGCACTGGATACAGCAAAGGCCGTGGGCCCCGACAACATCCCGGCTATTGTGCTGAAGACTTGTGCTACAGAACTAGCCGCGCCTCTAGCCAAGCTGTTCCAGTACAGCTGCACCACTGGCATCTATCCGACAATGTGGAAAACTGCCCAGGTATGTCCTGTCCATAAAAAGCAGGACAAATCCAAACTGGCCAATTACCGCCCCATCAGTCTACTCTCAACCATCAGCAAAGTGATGGAAGGTTCATCGACAGTGCTATCAAGCGGCACTTACTCATCAAAAATCTGCTCACTGATGCCCAGTTTGGGTTCCGCCAAAACCACTCGGATCCTGACCTCATTACAGCCTTGGTCCAAAAATGGACAAAGGAGCTGAATTCCAGAGGTGAGGTGAGAGTGACTGCCCTTGACATCAAGGCAGCATTTGACCGAGTATGGCATCAAGGAGCCCTAGTAAAACTGAAGTCAATGGGAATCGGGGGGGAAAACACTCCACTGGCTGGAATCATACCTAACACAAAGGAAGATGGTTGTGGTGGTTGAAGGTCAATCATCACAGCCCCAGGACATCGCTGCAGGAGTTCCTCAGGGCAGTGTCCTAGGTCCAACCATCTTCAGCTACTTCATCAAAGACCTTCCCTCCAACATAAGGTCAGAAATGGGGATGTTCGCTGATGACTGCACAGTGTTCAGCACCATTCACAACTCCTCAGATAATGAAGCCATCCACGCCCGAATGCAACAAGACCTGGACGACGTTCAGGCTTGTGCTGATAAGTGGCAGGTAACATTCGCACCACAGAAGTGCCAGGCAATGACTATCTCCAACAAGCGAGATCTCCACCTCCCCTTGACATTCAATGGCATTACCATCGCCGAATCCCCCACTATCAACATCCTGGGGGTCATCATTGACCAGAAACTTAACTGGACCAGCCACATCAATACTGTGGCCACAAGAGCAGGTCAGAGACTAGGGGGTAGAAATTAGGTCGCGCCCCATTTGGGGCGCAAATATCGTCTGGACGCAAATATTAGCGCCTGGCGCTAATTATCGGCACTGACTGGAAACTTCACTTTTACCGCCCCGGGAGGTGAGTGGAGCGCTAAATCAGGCGCTGCACAACTGTCTTAAGGTGCAAAGGCCAAGGAGTGAGGCGCTAACTCAGAGCGCTGGCGAAGCTCATGTAATGTCAGTCAGCAATGGAACACACACACAATGGCACGGGCCAGTTCTTAAAGGGGATGGTTAATCTTGCTTTCCATCCACATCCTGTTCATTGCAGCCTTGAATCTCGGCCTGGAGAGACTTGCACATCAAATGTGCTGGAAAGAACAATGGAGAGTACCAGGCAAAGAGCTCAGAGTGCAGCTCCCACAGTCTCTGCTAAATCGATACAAGGAATGGCAAATCAAAATGAACCTGCAAAGTGCTGCTCACTACCCAAAACTCCTTCACACAACGTTGAATCTCTCCAGAAGTCTCTCCCTCTCTCTCTCAGAATGCGTACTTCAAAAATGCCACCAACAATAAAAGACAGGAAGAGGCCCCCTTTAAATAGCGCCCCCCCCAGCCCCACAGCGATTGATAGCGTTCCAGTCTTCCGGTCATTGGAAGCGCCAGGCGGTAAGGCAGGGGGCGCCACTCAATTTCCGCTCCGGGGCGCCACAAGGGCGTTGCACCATGGAATGACGTCACAATCTGCGCGCGCAGGTGGTCGCAGCGGTAAGTTTTAGCGCCGCCGCACAATGTCAAGTTAAGTTCCCGAGCGGCGCAAACATCGCTGCGCCCAGGCGTTAGCGGCTTTGCGCCCCATTAGCGCCCTCTTAAGGCGCTAACGGGAGGCGCAACCAACTGAATTTTTACCCCTAGGTATTTTGTGGTGAGTGTCTCACCTCCTGACTCCCCAAAGCTTTTCCACCATCTACAAGGCACAAGTAAGGAGTGAAATGGAATACTCTCCACTTGCCTGGATGAGTGCAGCTCTAACAACACTCAAGAAACTCAACACCCCATCCACCACTTTAAACATTCACTCCCTCCATCACTGGCGTACCGTGGTTGCAGTGTGTACCATCTACAAGATGCACTGCAGCAACTTGCCAAGGCTTCTTCGGCAGCACCTCCCAAACCCGCGACCTCTTCCACCTAGAAGGACAAGGGCAGCAGATGCATGGAAACACCACCACCTCCAAGTTCCCCTCCAAGTCACACACCATCCTGACTTAGAAGTATATCGCCGCTCCTTCATCGTTGCTGGGTCAAAATCCTGGAACTCCCGACTTAACAGCACTGTGGGAGTACCTTCACCACACGGACTGCAGCGGTTCAAGAAGGCGGCTCACCACCACCTTCTGAAGGGCAATTAGGGATGGGCAATAAATGCTGGCCTTGCCAGCGATGCCCACATCCCATAGAAACGAATGAAAAAAGATTAGAAGGTTAAATGTGGCTCAAAGAGTACTGTGGGAGGCAGGGGTTTCGCTTCATGGGGCACTAGCACCAGTACTGGGGAAAGAGGGAGCTGTTCCATTGGGACGGGCTACTCTTAAGTACCAATGTCCCAGCGAATCGAATTACTAGGGTGGTAGATAGGACTTTGAACTAATGGGGTGTGGGGAGAGGAGGATTCAGGAAAGGGTAAATTCAAAAGCAGTAAAAGAAATGTCAGGGTTGTAGAGCAGAGTAGCGATTTGGGTAATAATAAGCAGACTGGATCAGGAAGGAACAGAAAGCTTAACAAAGGTAATAGAGCATCAGTGACTAAGGTGACATCAGGGAAAAACAGAAAAATGTTATAGCTAAAAGCATTATCTGTGCAAAGCATTTACAACAAAATAGATGAAAGTGTAGATAGAAATAAATGGGATGACCAAGGATGAGAAATAAAAATTCCAGGATACTTGACTTTTAGAAGAGGCAGGCAGAATGGAAAAGGAGGAGGGGTAGCTCTGATAAAAGATGCGATAATGAGTGTAGGGAGATTGGGGGGAAAATTCAGCATCGCCCCGTTTGGGGCGCAATTATCAGCTGTGCGCAAAGTTTAGCGCCTGGTGCTAATTATTGCCTCCGACTGCAAACTTGGATTTTATCATCCCTGGAGGTGATTGGAGCGCTAAATCAGGCGCTACACACCTGTCTTAAGGCGCAAAGGCCGAGGAGCGAGGCGCTACCTCAGAGCGCTGGCGAAGCTCATGTGATGTCAGTCAGCAATGGAACACAGACACAATGGCGCTGGCCAGTTCTTAAAGGGGAGGGTTGATCTTGCTCTCCATCCACATCCTGCTCATTGTAGCCTTGAATCTCGGCCTGGAGAGACCTGTACATCAAATCTGCTGGAAAGAACAATGGAGAGAACCAGGGAAAGAGCTCAGAGTGCAGCCCCCACAGTCTCTTCTAAATAGATGCAAGGAAGGGCAAATCAAAATGAACCTGCAAAGTGCTGCTCAGTACTCAAAACTCCTTCACACAGCATTGAATCTCTCCAGAAGTCTCTCTCTCTCTCTCTCTCCGAATGCGTGGTGCAAAAATGTCACCAACAAAAAAAGGCAGGAAGCGTTCGCCTTTAAATAGCGCTCCCCCAGTCCCTTCCTGACTGCAAAACGCTCCCCTTAACCTGTCGCTGCTAGCGGCAGGCGGTAAGGCAGGGGGGCGCCACTCAATATCTGCTCCTGGGCGCTACCGAGGCGTTGCGCACTTGACTGACGTCACGATCTGCCGGCGTAGGAGATCGTGGCGGTAGTGTTTAGCGCCGCTGCAAAATGTCTGGTCAATTTCGCGAGAGGCGCAGATATCGTCGCGCCTGGTCGCTAGTTCCTTTGCGCCCCGTTAACGCCCTCTTCAGGCGCTAACGGGAGGCGCAAACCAACTGAATTTTTCCCCCAAAGGATCTTAGCTCAGAAAATCAGGATGTAGAATCACTTTGGGTGGAGCTAAAACAAAAAGGGGCAGAAAACACTGGTGGGAGCAGTTTATCGGCCCCTAACAGTAGTTGTAGTGTGGGGCACAGTATAAGTCAAAATTAGAGGTGCGTGTAACAAGGGTAATAGAGTAATCAAGGCGGACTTTAACTTTCATAGACTGGGCAAACCAAATTTGCAGTAATACTGCGGAACACAAGTTCATGGAATGTATTCAAGATAGTTTTTTAGAACAGCGTCAAGGAATCAACTAGGGAACAGACTATTTTAGATCTAGTATTGTGAAATGAGAAATGGTTAATTAATAACATTGTAGTAAAGTAGCCTCTGGGAAAGAGTGATCATAATATGATCGAATTTTATATTGAGTTTGAGTGATTTCAGTTAAGTCTGAAACTAGGGTCTTAAATCTGAACAAAGCAAACTATACAGGTATGGGGGCGAGTTGGCAAAGGTAGATTGGGAAACTAGATTAAAAGATATGATGGTACATAAGCAATGGCAAACATTTAAATAATTAATTCATAATTCACAATGAATATAGAAATTGATAAAGGAATAGAATATGAGATTGAACGAGCAAGAGAAATAAACAGGTTGTAAAAGGTTCTATAGGTATGTAAAAAGGAAGAGATTAGCAAAAGCAAACGTGGATCCCTTACGGGCAGAGAGAAGAAATTATAATGGGGAATAAGGTAAAGGCAGAGATATTAAACAAATACTTTGGCTCGATTTTGCCAGGCCCGAGGCGGCGGGATTGGAGTCGTGTGAGGTGTTAAAATCGCGAGAAATGGCGGGCGGGCCCGATCCCGCCTCCATCTCGCCTCCGAGCAATTTTCCCAAATGCGAGTTTTCTGACCCTGTCTTCATCCCGCCTCCAAGAGGCGGGATAGGCCCTTAAGGCCCTTAACAACCAGTTAAGTGCCTCTATAATCCCATTTTGAGAGGCCTTTCTGATTTTAACACTTTTCCCACGTGGTTCACGTCTCCTCTGAAACACACCAGTGAAACCTGGCGGCAGCACAAGTGGAATGCTTACTAACAGCTGCAGCTCCACCATTAAAAAGGAGTTTTCAGCAATCATCATTTGCAGGTGGCGGAACTTTGTTGTCTCAGGTCTGGGGGAACGTTTAGCAGGCATACCCATTGTTGTGGAAGTTTGGAGCCTGACACCCATCTCCAGTGTGACCTCCTGGGAAACCCCTCTCGCCACCTTGAATGAGCGCTTCCTCAACTGAGGCATATACCAAAAGTATGGGAACCATTTATTTCCTTTCCTCCTGGACATCAGATTCGGACGAAGACCAGCCATGGCAGTAACAGATCCATGAACAACAGCACCACCAATAGCAGCAGCAACAACAGGAGCGCCAAGCTGCTGTTCACCCACCTGAAGCTGCACCGGCCAGAAGGCGCCAGCACGCGACCACATTGCTGCCCGGGATGCAAGGGACGCACTCCTCTTGGCCAGATTTGCTTAGCCTGCACAATCAAACACTTTTGCCTCGCACCTTCTTATCAGACCATCGACAATGGCCAAGAACCTGCGGATTCCTATCACTCTGACCACCATACTGACAATTGCAAGTCATCCTAAGCCCTCAGTGTGGGAGTCCCATTAGCGATATGACAGACGCCACAACTGCAACAGTTGCCATCAGAAATGTTTATTTACAATAACCAAATGATGGCTTTTCAACATTAAACATGACATTTCACCCAAGTGACTACCCTTGTGACTACTTGTGCATTATCTTCCTCTTACACATGCTTCTATGTGGTGCTTCCCCTGTGGCTTCAGCAGATGTGGAGGCCCCTTGCTCACTTTCTTGCTGCTCCTGTCTCGACACCTTTGGCGTCCTCTGGGGTTGCGAGCCTGTGAGGGCTCGGCAACAGTCTGCTGCTCCTGCGGCTGTGCAAGGGTTGAGACGCCGATCTCAGTTGGGTGGGGACTCTGGTGGGGCTCTGACCGAGGACTTTGCAGTGGCATGGTCGTGTGAGCACTTGGAGAGGAGCCCCCACTTCCTTGTTGTGTGCCACCAATATCCCTCTCATGGGTCAGCCCCACTTCAGAGCTAGCAAGTGGCTTGACAGTACCTTGCTGCACTTCAGGGGGGCCATGAGGGCCCGTTTCTGTACTGGAAGTCCTACTCCCGAGGACTTGCCTGAAGGTCTGGTTTGTTTGCTCAATAGCTAGCCATCGCTCCTCAAGAGATGTCAGTCTATTCTGAACAATGACCATGTTTTCCATACCCTGGCGACTAAGCTCCTCGATGGACGTAGCCATCCTCTCCTCTACTGTAGCCATCCACTCCTCTACGGTAGCCAGCCTTACCATGGAGGTAGCCATCCTTTCCACGGAGGTTGCCATCCTTTCCGAGGTGATGCGTTCATGCGCCAACGCCTCCACAAAGGCTCTGCTCATGTTAGCGATGGACTTCTCCATTCGCTCCACACTCGCAGCAACCCTGGAGACAAAACCTGCCAGAGACTCCTGCACCTCTTCCTGGAGTTCCAGCACCGCTCTTCTTCTGGATGGCAGAGGGTCGACATGCAGCTGAGCCAAGCTGGCAGAATCCTGCGCCCTCCGATTAGGACTCTCAACTGCTGTCCCTGTCTCCACCATCTGTTGATGCTCACTTGTGAGCTGTGATACACCAGGTGACAACACTACACTATCTCGCGAAGGTACCACCGAGGTGAGTGTGTCTGCGCTGGTGCTGGGTGCACTGAATTCTGCTGACGCTGCGCCCTCAGAGGTTGCAGCTTCCTCTGAGGTGTCTGGAGGCTCAGGCTGTTCCTCCTGGATAGTGGGGACGGGGGCTTTCGATGGTCCTGTGGGGGAGTAAAGGAAAGAGTCAGAGATGTGAGGCCAAGGTTGCATGCACATTGAATATTGCAGATGATCATAAGTCAATCTGTTAGAGCATCAGAATCATTATCAGTGACTCATGCAATGTCAATGAGAGAGATGAAAAACTATTCTGTCACCAGCTTGCTCTGATGCACCCATCTGTCCGTCCCCCACTTGCGCATCGTCCTCCACTCCCACGATCTCCAGGGCCACCTCCCCCCAGGGGGTGAGCTGGGCTACTGAGGGTGGCCCTCCTCCTGTCCTTGCTCTTTCCCTCTTATTGTGAGCTCTCTTTTCCTGCAATGAGGGAGACAAGTGGAGTTTGAGTGAGAATGAAGGAGTGAGTGTAGAGAATCCATAGCATAGATGCCTAGTAGGAGACAAAGATTCAGTGAGCTGGCAAGACCAAGGGCCCTCCCTGTGTGTTATAATTGTTTTCATAGCATCACAGCGATAGGGAGTGTGAGGGCTGCATAGTCGAATAGTTAAGTGAATGTGAACATACAGAGAGAGGGAATGAATAAGGGTGCAGGGATGTCAGTGTCAAGTGGGATGTGGAGCAAGAGGTTGTCAAAGCTGAGTGCTGGTGAGGAGAGGCAATGGGGATCAGATTGAGGGTGATGGGAAAGTCATACTTACTTTTCCAGTGCGCAGAAGGTCATGAAACCTCTTCCTGCACTACAGCCAGGTTCTGCGGCACATAGATAAGGAGTTGACCTCCTGGGCCACTTGCATCCACACAGCCTTCGTCTGCTGGGGAGGCTTCTTCCTCCCTGAAGAAGGGAAGAGCACCTCCTTATTCCCTCTTGCTCTCTCCACCAGAGCTTGCAGGGCGGCGTCATCAAACCTCGGTGCAGACTTAGATCTACTGCTGGACATTTTGCCTGGAAGAAACTATCAGAGCAAAGGCCAAAAGGTTTGCAGTCTGCAGAAGAAGCAAGGCTGCTTGCAGGCCTTAAATCCAGCAGCATTGATGACGTCATCGGAGGCGAGTTTCAGAATGGAAAGACTAATTGGGCCAGGGGTTCCCACACGCTGGAAATCAATTGCCCAATTAGGGGAAAATCGCATATTTTTCCCACATCAAATTGGAGTCGGGTGGCTAACACGAAAAGCGGATGACATGCCCCCAGCCCGCCCCATGACAAAATCGAGCCCTTTGTATCTGTCGTCATGGAAGAAGACACAAAACATTCCGGAAATAGTGGGGAACCAAGTGTCTAGTGAGACTTAGGAACTTAAAGTAATTAATATTCGTAAATAAATAGTACTGGAGAAATTAATTGGACTAAAAGCTGACAAATCCCCTGGAGTTGCTGGCATGCATCCTAGGGCTTTAAAAGGGGTGACTAGAGAAAGTGGATCCATTGGATTGGAAGGTAGCAAATGTAACCCCACTATTCAAGAAAGGAGGGAGAGAGAAAACAGGGAAGTATAGACCAGTTAGCTTGACATCAGTAGTCGGAAAAATTATAGAATCTATTATTAGGGACGTGGTAACAGGGCACTTAGAAAATCATGGCTGAGATTTGCCGGTGCTCAGCGGACCCGATTGGTGGTGGGCCAGCTGTGAAATTTTAAATGATTGACAACGGGTCGGGAACCCGCTGTCAAAACACGCACACCTGCATTTCCCGATGTCGGGTCTGCCAGCGCTGAGCAGACCCGACAGGCAGCGATGGGGGACCCAATTCAAATCATTAGTGGCTTATTTACAGCCACTTAACAATGCTTTTTTTTCCCAGCTGTTTGAATTTGACAGGTTGCCCACGGGTTTCCCGCTATGTCTAGACCTCGTCAGTGAAGCTGAGGTCAGTGGCCATTGAATCAGCTGATGAGTTGACAGCTTCGGTTGTCAACTCAAAGCTCCCAGCTGATTCAGATATCTTCCCTTAAGCACTAGCATCTCTAAACTTCATTTCCACTAGAGATTCAGGTTGCTGCAAGTCCTTACATAAGTTTCCATGCAGTCTGACCTCATTACCAGCTCCCACCATTGACAGATCGCTTCTGTCATCTCTATTTCACCTGTCACCTATTCCATCAGCATAGGTGCACTTTATACTCTCTCACCTTGGTCCTCAGAATCCCACCACGATCAGCCCCAACACCAGCAGCACCAATAACAACACTAATCGTCTCCGCAATTAACTAATGTTGCACAGGACAGAGGGCATCAGCATCTGAGCACATTGCTGCCTAGGAGGCCAGGAATGGCCTCACCATGGCCAGATTTACTTCACTTCACATGATGCGCCAGGTTGGCACCACCCTACACCAACACCATAATGCATCCCAGAATGACCAAGCTATTCCTTTCACACTCATGACCATTGCGGGGGGCACCGTCATGTCTCACCAGTCACTGCCACTCACTAAGCCACTTCCAAAGGTACACACAAATCTGTCCAAGAAAGCAAAGAGCTGAAAATAAAGATTTCAATGTTTGACAGCACATTAACAGAAACTTCACATGAGCATTGGCTAAAACACACAAGTGCCTACCCTTGTGTGTTGTTAGTTGATATGATTGGACTAGGATGAGGGTGAGTGTGAGGGGTGGCTAGTGAGATGGGGAAGTGATAATACAGATAGAGAGGGATGGATGGAGGTGCAAGGTAAGTTGGTGTGAGTAAGGATGTGCGGGAGTAAGGTAGGGAAGGCAGAGTGATGGGGATGTGATGAGTGGCACAGCAGGATGAGGTTAAGTGTGGCTTTGCAGGAATGTTTCGTGATCTACTGAGATCATTGAAAGATTTGCGCCACTGCTTGTGCCCTCCTCTGCAATGTGCAACCAGGCTGCGTTGGTGTCCTGGGGCGGTCCCTTCCACCCATGGGAAGGGAAGAGAACCTCCCTGCATGCTGTGACTCCCTACATAAGCATATGGAGGGAGTCATGCGTGAGCCGTACACCTCTGTGCAGTGCTTGTCAGTGTTTACAGCACCTCAGTGAGGATGCATAGAGGCTATTAAAGGATATAGACAGGTTAAGTAAGTGGGCAAGAGCATGGCAGATGGAATATTATGTGGAGAAATGTGAAGTTATCCACTTTGGTAGGAAAAATGGAAAAGCAGAATATTTTTTAAAGTGTGAGAGATTGGGAAATGTTGGTATTCAGAGGGACCTGGGTATCCTTGTCCTTGAATCAGAATTAACATGTAGGTATTGTAGAATTCGCAAAATTATCACGATTTTATAAAATAAGAAGGAGACATAAAGTTTCGTATGAACAGCTTTATTTCAGCAGAATGCTGTCAGGTTTCAAAACGGGCACTAACAGCCTGTAAAATGGCCGCCACGCCTCGTGGCAGAAAGTCCTAGGCTTTCAGTGGGCAGACAAGATGGCGTTCCAATAAACATTTGTGCAAGATCGAACAGGACTCAGCACATTTGAGATAATTGACAATACATGATGGGTTTGCATTTTAAACATAAATACTGGAATCGGTCTCCCAGGTGCAAACAAGGGCTATTGTACTGAGCGATCAAGGACCCATCCAAAGACATTAATATGCAAAATCCCCACGGCTGTACGATGAGAGAGCCGTTTGCGGGTAGTTACAGAAAGCATTTGGAAGCCCCAAAACCCCTCCAGGGAGACTACTAGCCGGTTCCACAATGGGAGAAGTATTAACGGGTACTCAGACAGTTACAAGTATCACCGAAACCCATTAAAAACGGAGATCACCCTATACAAGAAGTTTGAGCGCCAAAACCCTGACAAAAGATAGACATTAAGATTGGGCGGGAAAAGAGGAATTACAGCACTATAACTGTAAGGTACAACCGTCCATCTTTCTCTTGCTGCTTTGACTCGCTGGAAGGCTGCTGAACTTTTATTCTCTTGCCTGACGGCTCTGGACTCTGATCCGCTAGGATCAACCTCGTGGCTTGCCGCGAAGATCTGTGGAGAACTGGGCTGTGAGGCCTGGAAGCGGGCGCACCATCCCGAGAAGTCGGTAAACGGTGTTGGAACCGAAGGCCCGAGATGAGATGAGATGAGATGAGATGAGAAGAGAAGAAGACGACAATACGTATCGCCACGGTCAGTAAGCCCCGACCGCGCCTGTAAGTCGAATAAACACTTCTTCGAATTTTATCGGCTACTCCACAACTGGCCTAGGAAGACCCTTCTTCGAGTTTTACAGACAACCGGTGTGAGGGCACAGGAAGACTCTTTTTTGAGTAGTATCAGAACTCCGAGGGCAACACAGATCTTCATGGCAGCAGACGGTCCAGCCTACTAGCCGGAGCAGAAACGAGTAAACAAGTGAGGCGCAGAGACCCCTGATCAACACGTGGATAGTCAGGTGCTGCGGTAAAAACATCCGAGCAGAGTTTTGGAATTCTCCGAGTTATCACGAGTGGTGAGCATGAGTCTCGATCCTACAAATCTAGGTTAGGACAGGTATTGATAGGGGAGGGTTTAAGTTTTAAGGATAATTATAATGTGTGTCCCCTTTTACGATGTGTCGTGTGCTCCTCGTTTCCCTAAAATTAGTTTCATAACTGTATGTAAGATTGTACTGTCATTAATCTGTGCTTATGACATGTATCTCGTAATCTTGAATAATATGCAATAAAGATTTTCCATTTCGCACTATTCAACCGGGTCTACCTGAGTTTTCTCTGCATTATTGCTCTCGCACCTAAGTCCAGTGTCAGAACCGTAAGGGCGAGTGGGTCGAACCACTCACAGGTGTCTAGTGTTATCAGGCTGGCTGGAGACCAGAACAGGCAACAAGGCCTAACCCCGCACTAGCACCCAGGCTAAGCACAGAGCCACAGGTCACCCCTTACAGTATAGCAAGCAATTAGGAAAGCAAATGGTATGTTGGCCTTTATTACAAAAGGATTGGAGTAAAAGAGTAAAGAAGTCTTAGTGCAATTATGTAGGGCCTTGGTGACACCGCACCTGGAGTGCTGTGTACAGTTTTAGTCTCCTTACCTAAGGAAAGATATACTTGCCTTCGAGGGAGGGCAACAAAGGTTTACTAGACTGATTCTTGGGAGGGGGGATTGTCCTATGAGGAGAGATTGAGTACACTAGGCCTATATTCTCTTGAGTTTAGAAAAATGAGGGGTGATCTCATTGAAACATATAAAATTCTTAAGGGGCTTGACAGGGTAGATGTTGGGAGTATGTTTTCCCTTGGTTGGGGAGTCTAGAACCAGGGGTCACAGTCTAAATATAAGGGCCCGACCATTTAGGAGATATGAGGATAAATTTCTTCACTCAAAGGGTTGTGAATCTTTGGAATGCTCTACCCAGAGGGCTGTGGATGCTCAGTCGTTGAGTATATTCAAGACTGATATCAATACATTTTTGGATATGGGGATAGTGCAGGAAGGTGGAGTTGAGGTAGCAGATCAGCCATGATCTGAATGAATGGCAGAGCAGGCTCAAAGGGCCGAATAATCTACTCCTGCTCCTATTTCTTGTGTTCTAGTGAGTGAATTCTGCTTAGTGTGTGGTTCAGTGAATTGATTTTGCTCAGGGAGTCATTAGGTGAAAGTTGTTGGTCGGTGAATAATTCTTCTTTGGAGTGGTTCGATGTTTGGCTCTCTGTATGAATTCTGCTGAGTGGATTCTGCACGGTGAGTGGCTCCTGCTCGGTGAGTGGATCCTGCTTGGTGATTTAATCCTGCTCAGTGAGTGGCTTGATGCCTGGATCCTGGTCGGTAAGTGGAACCTGCTCGGTGAGTGGCTCAGCAATTCGTTCGGTGAGTGCATCCTGCTTGGTGCATTGTTCAGTTACTGGATCCTGCTTAGTGAGTGGCTCGTTGATTGCATCCTGCTTGGAGTGGTTCGGTGGGTGGATACTGCTCGGTGAGTGGTTCATGTGTCCTGCTTGGTGCGTGGATCCTGCTCGGTATGAGGATCCTGCAAAGTGTGTGGCTCTATGAATGTGTCCTGCTTGCTGAGTAAATTGCTTGCTGAATGATCCTATTTGGTAAGTAGATCCTGCTTGGTGAGTGGATCTGGCTCAGGGTGGCTCGGTGAATGGATCTTGTTTGGTGTAGTGCCATGAGTGCATCCTGTGCTGTGAGTGCATCCTGGATTCTATCCCATTTCTAGCCGTGCTGCCTCCGAGCTCATCTTGTCCATGAGGCCCACCTCCTGCTCCCTCGACCCTATTCCCACCAAACTGTTGACCACCCAACTTCCCTTCCTGGCTCGCATGTTAGCTGATGTTGTTAACAGTTCCCTCTCCTCAGGTACTGTCCCCCTCCCCTTCAAATCTGCTGTCATCACCCCTCTCCTCAAAAAACCCACCCCTCTGTCCTTGCAAACAACCGCCCCATCTCCAACCTCACTTTCATTGAATGTGTTGTTGCCTCCCAAATCCATGCCCATCTTTGCCTCAATTCCATGTTTGAATCCCTCCAATCAGGTTTCCGCCCCGCCACAGTACCGAAGCGGCTCTTATTAAACAAATTATATTCTATGTGACTGTGACCATGGTAAGCTATCCCTCCTCATCCTTCTCGACCGATCTGCAGCCTTCGACACAGTTGACCGCACTTCCTCCAATGCCTCTCCACCATCGTCCAGCTGGGTGGGACTGCACTCGCCTGGTTCCATTTTTATTTATCTAATCGTAGCCAGAAAATCAGCTGCAATGGCTTCTCTTCCCACTCCCACATCGTTACCTCTGGTGTTCCCCAAGGATCTATCCTTTGCCCCCTTCTATTTCTTATCTGCATGCTGTTCCTCAGCGACATCATCTGAAAACACATCAGGTTCCACATGTATGTTACGACATTCAGCTCTATCTCACCACCACCTCTCTTGACCCCTCCACTGTCTCATTTCTCTAATTGCTTGTCTGACATCCAATATTGGATGAGCAGAAATTTCCTCCAACTAAATATTGGGAAAACTGAAGCCATTGTTCTTGGTCCCCGCCACAAACTCTGTTCCCTGGCCACCGTTTCAATCCATCTCCCTGACAACTGTCTGAAGCTAAGCCTGACTGTTCACAACCTTGGTGTTGTGTTTGACCCCGAGATGAGCTTCCGACCACATCTGCTCCATCACCATGACCGCCTATTTCCACCTCCAGAACATCGCCCGACTCTAACCCTGCCTCAGCTCATCTGCTGCTGAAACCCTCCTCCATGAATTTGTTACCTCTGCTCTCCTGGCCGGCCTCCCACTTTCTACCCTTCACAAACTTGTGCTCATCGTTCGGTGAGTGGATCTTACTCGGTGAGTGGTTGATTCAGCAGATGGTCAATATTTGCTCATTGAAGGTGAGGGGTGGGGTAGGAGTGGAATGCGAACATTGCATCTGTCATCTGAGATGTACAGAGGTCTGCTGTGCTGCGGCCTGTTGTTTGTGAAGGTGAGAAATTTGTGTAGCCAAGGTTTTGTGTAAGTTGATTATTTGTGACCTGTTATGTATTTGATATGTTAGGGTGATATAGGAGGGTGGGCGAGGAACTGTCTTGGCAACTGCATCTTTGAGAATTTTCTCGCTACAGTATGTTTGGGTAGAATGTGTTTCTGGTAGAATGTGATTGAAATTGAGGTAATATTTTGTGTAATATGATTGGTGAATAATGAGGAGAAAAGCAGAGTTAAGCATTGAGGGAGAAGAAAAGACACTTAACCAACGAAGATAAAAATTGGTAAATAGTCTTGACAGTCAGTATGTAGACGATGGTTACAGGGTCACGTGTTACTACTGGGTCGTGAGATAGCAATGAGTCGCGTGTCCCCATAGGTTCCTGTGCTAATCTCTCTCTGTACAGGTTTTATTAGGAATGAGTGGAAGTGCATCAAAGCTGAGCTTTCATTGGAAACATGTTGAAGCCCTGAAGGCTGTCCTTTCATATCCTGAGGCCTTCTGTGATAATCACAACTTATTGAAGGAACTGTTTGTACTTTAATGCCTTAATCTAGTATTGTGGTTACAAGCTTTACAGAATCTGTCAAATAAAATCTACCATTACAAGCAGAGTGAGCACCAGAGCTGGACTGTGCTGTGAGTGGAGTGTGCAGACTGTGCCTCTGTGTTCTGACCCATCCACAGCCTCATCCGTGTAATAAAATGGATTGGACTGATTCAGTCAGAGTGAAACAGTGGCCCTGATTATATGACTAGAAATGACAGCATGGCAGAAAGAATATTTGAAAAACTGGGAATGAAAAGCTGGTATCAGTAAAAGCCTTCTTTTAACAAGGTAAGTGTTGATTTTATTAAAATTTTAATATTTTTTTCACAGATTTTATCTTTTTTAATTACTTTAAAGAAAGGTAAGTTTAGTTTTAGCCCCGTTAAAAAGTGTAATTAATTTTTTGAAAAATGTAAGTTTTTGTTTAAAATAGTTAATTAATGTAATTTATAGTTATTTTAAAAATGTGATGTTTTTTAAAAAATTTATTTGTAGTTTTAGGGTTGTTTTGGGGCCGATCTGTATTCATAGAATCTATGAATGAAAGATGGTCTGCTGCTATTGGCTCTCCATGGCCCACGTGATCCCAGGGGACGCATCGCACTAACTACGCCCCTGGGATACGCAAGCACTGCGCGCCGGCAGTTGGAGGAGGCCCAGGACCGGAATCCCCCGCGGGCACAGGGGTCAACGGCAGGCGCGGTAGGTAGGTGCGCGCGCGATTCTTGCACCCGCGGGAAGCCAGGGAGCCGAATTTCTGCCCCATTGTGTTTAACCCACAGAGCTGGGAACTGAATTGGGGAAACTGTCTGGGAGCAGGTCCCATGTTTAACAATCTGAAGGAGCTGATTTCATTGGGAGATACAGTGACTCACCCAGGGAGTTTTAACAGTGCTTTGTAAGGCAGTCGATGAAGCACTGTCAGGAACTCCTTCAAATCAGCTCTCCAGGGAATCTCATCAGTGCTCGCTGTTTAAACAAAGCTTTAGGTTCACAAATCAATAGAAATAGAGGGGGAAAAACAAGGATATCAAATAGAATCTCCATTTTTATTGAAGCACTGCAGAAAGTGCAGAAAAGTTTTACAAGGATGTTACCAGAATTAAGAGGATGCAACAATCAGGAAAGATTGATCAGGCTAGGGCTCTTTTCACTGGAAAAGAGATGAAGCGGAGAACCGATAGATCTTTAAAATTATGAAGATGTTTGATAGGGTGGATGTGGAGAAATTGTTTCCACTTGTGGGCGAGTCCAGAACAAGAGGCCATAAATAAAAGATAGTCACTAACAGATCAAATAAAGCATTTTAAAGGAATTTCTTCACACAGAGAGCGGTGAGAATGTGGAACTCAGTGCCACATGGAGTGGAGGAAGCAGACAGTATTGGTGCCATAGACGATGACATGGTGGGAAGGGGTCACCCGATTGGGAGGAGGCTTGTGTGAAGTCTGAACACTGGCATAGGCCAGTTGGGCTGAATGACCTGTATCGGTTTTGTAGATTCTGTGTGACTCTATGTAACTTCACAAAACAGAACTGATTCTCTAACTTGGATATCTTTCAAGTCAATGTATATTTGACTAAATACTTTTGTGCATTGTATCTAATAGTGACTGTGTGTAAATGAACTGTATCCTTATATAAGATATTTTCTGTTGTCATTTTATTTAGTAAAGTGGCTTTACGCCGTACAAGTTCAATGGATGAGACTGGGGAGATAGTCTGGCATTTAGCCCTCTGTCTGCTTCTGGCCCGTGTGATAGTTGGGGCAGCGCTATCGAAAGGAATCAAATCTTCAGGAAAGGTAAAACAATTGATAAATAGATAAAACTCTGGTGATAAAGTACAATAAAACTAGAATTTATAAATTTGAAGTGGGCTGGTTTATCTCACAGGTGATGTTAACAGTGACTCTTTGGGGAGAGTGAGATCCATAGTTTATGAGCACTGCCGGTCTGAGTGAGATCTGAAGATCTTTCTCCTGAGTGAAAGAACAGCAGCAATTCCCCCAAACCCCTGAAATGTGCCCCTCATTCTAAGGGTTTCAGTCGCTGATACAGGACTTTGGGTGAATTTCTAATTGCTCTGGAAGGCTGGGCAGGGTTGGTTAGGTGAGTGAGCAGATTAGGGTCATGGTTTTATTTGAGTGAAATGAGATTTGTCTGGACAATGAGAATGGCAAAGAAACCCGAGGAGTAAATGTGAGGAGTTAAATATATTCATCACACTCTGATCTATTCTCCTGTTTAAATGTGTTACTTCCCTGAATGAGATATCAATAAGTTAGAATAATGTTGTGCTGTTTAACTTCAGTTACAATATGCAGCTCAAGGTTAAATATACCCTTCATGTAGTTATTACTCCTCCAATTGTCTTCTGCTTCATTCTCTGCTTTGATTACAATCCTATTAGTTTCCTATTCAATTGGATTCAATACTGTAAATGTTGTACCAACAATACAGGAAAATCTAACGAGCTACTCTCCATGGTCAGGTGGTGTATTTCACTGCGACATTCCCTTATGTGGTTCTGAACATCCTTCTGATCCGAGGAGTTACCCTGGAGGGAGCCTATAAAGGAATTGAATTCTACATTGGAAGCCAGTCAGACTTCTCCAAACTGGCTGATGCTGAGGTAAACACACCAGGATAATCCACAGAATTCCAGCTGTAATTTTCAGTCAAACTCTTTCATATTTCACTCTATTTTTCTACTTATTTAAGATTCATTTTAAGAGCTGTGTGTTGCTTTTGGGTTCTTGTTCAAATGTGGGAAACTTAATTTCAGTTGTTGCAGTAACCAGACAAAGTTTTCATCGAGTCCTTGAGACCATTCTAATGAGCTTAATTTCTGACTTTTGACATCCTGACGTTAGCATATTGGAAAGGGATGGAATGGGATTGGAAGGGATATAATGGGATGAGATGGGAAGTGAAGACTAGGATGGAACGGGGAGAGATGGAATGTAATCGAATGGGATGGAATGGCTGTCATATTTCCTTCCTGTGCTGACTGTTTTCCAGTATCTTGTCACAGATTCATCAATAACATTTTCAGGTAAGTTTCATACCAATCCGTTGCAGATCACACAAAACTTGGAAGTATAGTGAACAGTGAGGAGGATAATGACAGACGTCAAGCGGACATAGACAGGCTGGTGGAATGGGCAGACATGTGGCAGATGAAATTTAACACAAAAAAGTGCGAAGTGATACATTTTGGTAAAAAGAATGAGGAGCGGCAATATAAACTAAAGGGTACAATTCTAAAGGTGGTGCATGAACAGAGACACCTAGGGGTATATGTGCACAAATCGTTGAAGGTGGCAGGGCAGGTTGAGAAAGCGGTTAAAAAAAGCATACGGGTACCTGGGCATAAATAGAGACATGGGGGAGAAATACATATCACCCCGTTATGTGGCGCAATTATCGGCCGGGCGCAAAGTTTAGAGCCTGGCGCTAATTATCGCCTCCGACTGCAAACTTGGCTTTTATCGCCCCTGGAAGTGATTGGAGCGCTAAATCAGGCGCTACATGCCTGTCTTAAGGCGCAAAGGCCGAGGAGCGAGGCGCTAACTCAGAGCGCGGGCGATGCTCAGGTGATGTCAGTTAGCGATGGAACACAGACACACTGGCGCCGGCCAGTTCTTAAAGGGGAGGGTCGATCTTGCTCTCCAGCCACACCCTGCTCATTGCAGGCTTGAATCTCGTCATGGACAGACTTGTGTCTAAATTTTCCAGCCAAGGACTATGGAGAGAGTCAGGGAACGAGCTTAGCGCTTCAGCGACCAGGCCTTGGAGGCTCTGGTTGGCGCAGTGGAGCACCAAAGAGCTATACTGTAACCTGAGAGTGGCAGGAGGCCATTGCCGCGCGACTACAGAAGAGTCTGGAGGGAGGTGGTTCATCACATCTCCTCCAGGAGCATGGTGCCCAGGATCCATACACAATGTCGGATTTTGGCAAGCCAGGTGATTGGTCCCGTCGCCCCCTGGAGAGGTCGACCCTGTTCGGGACAGCAATGGAAAGGTCATCAGCTTTCTCTCCTCTCTCATTCCACTTGTCCCTCACAACACCAGCCTTTGACACTTTCAATCCAACTTACTAAATCGCTCCACTCCTTCCTCCCTTACTGCCCTCCTGTTCTCTCGCGAAAGCCACTCTTGTACCTCCTTGCTTTCAGATGGTGATTCACCAGCTGAGGAGACAGGCCCTCAAGCTGCCAGTGGGAGCGAAGCCGCAGGCAAGGAGGAAGAGGAAGCCGGAGCCTCAGTGCCACCCTCTCCCAAGGAAGCCCATGCCCACACTGGGACCACGTCTTCCCTGGAGGGGAGCAGGGGGGAAGGATCTGATGAGGGTGAAGCTCCGGGACCCAGCGGGCTGCAGCAACGCGATGAGGGTAGGGAAGCTCGGAGGCCTTCTACCCGGAGGGACTGTGACCTTCACTGCCACTGACAGAGACGTCCTGGTCCTCAGTTGAGGCTGCAGATCTGGCTGCAGCAGGTGGCAGAGCTCAGTGACCACCTCCTTGCTGAAGTGCAGCCTGCGCAAACACTGCTCCTCAGACAAATGAATGTAGGAGAATTGTTCCCGGAATACCCTAGGAGGGTATGGTCTCCTGTGCAGAGGCCGCTTGGCCCTCCTCCCTCTGGCCATGATTGCCACTCTCTCTCTGCGTCTCTGATGCCTCCGATTCTGCAGGCGCAGGACGACGCCCCGAATCAGTGCAGCCCCCAAAGTCTCTTGACAATCGAAGTAATGAAGGTCAAATCCAAAAGAACCTGAAAAGTGCTGCTCAGTAGCCAAAACTACTTCACACAGCGTTGACTCTCTGCAGAATTCTCTCTCTCTCTCTCGCAGAATCTCTCTCTCTCTGTCAGAATGAGTGGTGCAAAAATGTCTCCCACAAAAAAATGCAGGAAGAGGGCGCCTTTAAATAGTGCTCCCCCAGCCCCTCGCCGACTGGAAAACGTTCCACTCTCCCATTCATTGATTGCGGCAGGCGGAAAGGAAGCGGGCGCCACTCAATATCCGGTCCGGGGCGTTGCACGCTTGACTGACGTCACGATCTGCGGGCACAGGTGATCGAGGCGGTAGAGTTTAGCGCCGCCGCAAAAACTCTGGTCAATTTCGCGAGCGGCGCAAATATCGCCGCACCCGGTCGCTAGTTACATTGCGCCCCATTAGCGCCCTCTTAGCTCTGAACTGGAGTATTGTGTTCAATTCTGGGCATCGCACTTTAGGAAGGATGTGAAGGCCTTAGAGAGGGTGCAGAAAAGATTTACAAGAATGGTTCCAGGGATGAGGGACTTCAGTTATGTGGATAGACTGGAGAAGCTGGTGTTTTTCTCCATAGAGCAGAGGAGATTTGATAGAGGTGTTCAAAGTCATGAGGGGTCTAGACAGAGTAGATAGAGAGAAACTGTTCCCATTGGTGTAAGGGTAGAGAACCAGAGGGCACAGATTTAAGGTGATTGGCAGAAGAACCAAAGGCGACACGAGGGAAAACTTTTTTACGCAGCGAGTGGTTAGGATCTGGAATGCACTGCCTGAAAAGGTGGTGGAGGCAAATTCAATCGTGGCTTTCAAAAGGGAATTGAATAAGTACCTGAAGGAAAAAAAGTTGCAGTGCTACGGGGTGAGTGGGACTAGCTGAAGTGCTCTTGCAGAGAGCTGGCACGAGCTCGATGGGCCGAATGGCCTTCTTCTGTGCTGTAATCATTCTATGTGTTTGGGTCATTTGATTTTACCATAGTAACATTTAACTGGACAATCAGAATTATGACAAGTTTTTTCTTGATATTGCGATCTGATTTTTGATTTAGCCGGACCTTGTTGCCCTTCAGGTTTCATAGAATCATAGAGACTTGCAACACAGAAGGAGGCCATTCAACCCGTCATGCCTGTGCTGGCTCTTTGACAGAACAGTCGTGCATTGTCCCACATCTCTGGGTTTTTTTTGTCCGTAACCCTGTAAGTTCCTCATCCTCAAATACCTGTCCAACTCCCTTTTTTATATTAATTATTTATGGGATCAGCTTCCACCCTTTCAGGTAAAGCGTTCCTGATCCTGATAACTCTGAGTGAAAACATTTCTCCTCATCTTCCCTCTATATCTTTTGCCAGAATCTATGACCTTTAGTTATTGACCTACTCGCCAGAGGGAATAGTTTTTCTCTACCTACTCTATCAGAACCTTTCATCTTGAACCTCTATTAGGTCACCTCTTGATCTTCTCTGTTGCAAGGAGAACAGTCCTAACTTTTCCAACCTTTCCTCATAACTGAAGTCCCTCATCCCTGGTAACATCCTGGTAAATCTCCTCTGTACCCTTTCTAAGGCCTTTACATCTTTCCTGAAGTGTGGTGCCCAGAATTGTCCACAATACTTCAGCTGAGGCCTAACCAGTGATTTATGAAATTCTAGCATGATCTCTTTGCTTTTATATTCTATTCCTCTATTCGATTCCTCTATTTATGAACCCAGGTAACCCATATGCTTTTTTTAACCACCTTATCAACTTGCCCTGCCACCTTTTTTAAGGATTTGTGAACATAAGAACATAAGAAATAGGAGCAGGAGTAGGTCATATGGCCCCTTGAGCCTGCTCCACCAATCAATGGCTGATCTTCAACCTCAACTTCACTTTCCCGCCCGATCCCTATATCCCTTGATTTCCTTAGAGTCCAAACATCTATCGATCTTAGCCTTGAATATACTCAACAACTGAGCAGCCACAGCCCTCTGAGGTAGAGAATTCCAAAGATTCACAACCGTCTGAGTGAAATAATTTCTCTTCATCTCAGTCCTAAATGGCCGACCCCTTATTCTGTGACTATGCCCCCTAGTTCTAAACTCTCCAGCCAGAGGAAACAGCCTCTCAGCATCTACCCTGTCAAGCCCTCTGTTTCATGAGATCACCTCTCATTCCTCTAAACTCTAGAGAGTATAGGCCCATTCTACTCAATCTCTTCTCATAGGACAACCCTCTCATCCCAGGAATCAACCCCTTTCCAGGAATTACTCTAGTGAACATTCGTTGCACCCCCTCTAAGGCAAGTATATCCTTCCTTAGGTACGGAGACCAAAACTGTACACAACAGTCCAGGTGTGGTCTCACCAAAGCCCTGTAAAATTGCAGCACGGTTTCCTTACTCTTATACTCCAACCCCCTTGCAATAAAGACCAACATACCATTTGCCTTCCTAATTGCTTGCTGTACCTGCATGTTATCTTTGTGTTTCGTGTACAAGGACACCCAAATTCCTCTGAACACCAACATTTAACAGGTTCTCACCATTTAAAAAATATTGGGCTGGATTTTCATTGACCCGTGGAGGTGGGTTTGGAGGTCGGGGGGTTAAAATTGCGAAAACTGGCGGGCGGGCTCAAGCCCGCCTCCACGCAATTTTCATTAAATCGTGTCTGCTGGTCCCGACTCCGTCCCGCCTCTAAGAGGCGGGATAGGCCGTTAAGACCCTTAACAAGCACTAAATTGCCTCTATAATGCCATTTTGAAAGGCCTTTGTGATTTTAACCCTTTTCTTAGTGAAGCACGCCTGTTCTGAACCACGAATGTGAAACCTACCTACCTGGCTGGCTGGCGGAGACATATCTGGGAGTGGTGGTGTAAAAATATCTGGGAACAGACTTAGGGCTGCTGCTGCTCATTTTACATCCAGGTCCTCTCACAGCAAAGGCCAGGCAGTCTTTGAAGACCTTCAATGCAGCAGCAATGATGACATCATCAGAGGTGACTTTCAGACTAAAAACACTAATTGGTTCATGGGTTCCCACATGCTGGACCTCAATTGCCCAATTAGGTGAAAATGGCATCAATCTCCCACATCCAATTCCAGTCAGGTGGATAACACGAAAAGTGGATGACACAACCCCAACCCGCCCCAGTATCAAAATCCAGCCCATTGTTTTTCTATTCTTCCTTCCAAAGTGAATAACATTATGGACACAAAGGCCTCTCTGCTTATCGACACTTTTCAAAATTGTACCATTTATAGTATACTGTCTTTCCATATAGTGCATCACTTCACACTTCTCCACATTGAACTCCATCTTCCTTGCTTCTGCCCATTTCACCATCCTGTCCGTCAACCTGAAGCCTATAACTATCCTCATCACTATCTACTACCTTGACAAGTTTCATATCATCTGCAAACTTTATAATGCTGCTCCCTACACCTGAGTCTAGGTCATTTATAAGAATTGAAAAGAGTAATGCACCCAAAACAGACCCTTCGGGAACACCACTGCAAACCACCTCCCAGTCTGAAAAACATCCATCCACCACCTTTGCTTCCTGCAACTGAGCCAATTTTGTATCTATGCTGCCACTTTCCCCTTAATTCCATGGGCTCCCATCTTCTTAATAAGCCTCCTGTGTGGCACTTTGTCGAATGCCTTCCGATAGTCTATATATACAACATCTACTGCACTACCTTGATCAACCTTCTGTTACCTCATCAAAGAATTCAATTAAATTAGTCAGACACAATTTGCCATTAACAAATCCATGCTGCCTCTTCTTGATTAAACCATGCCTTTTCAAATGAAAGTTTATTTTGTCCCTGGTAATGGTTTCCAATAACTTACCAACCACCACTGTTAGGCTGACTGGCCTGTAGTTTCCTGGTTTATCCCTCTCCCCTTTCTTGAATAGTGTATAACATTAGCAACCCTCCTGTTCTCTGGCACTACTCCTGTATCCAATGAGGATTGAAAGATTGTGACCAATGCCTCTACTATTTCTACCTTTGCTTCTTTCAGCAAACTTGGATGCATTCCATCCGGACGAGGTAACTTGCAAACTTGAATAATGCTAATTTTTTTAGTACGTCTTCTCTATCTATTACTATCCTGGCCATAACTTCCCTCTCCTTGGTGTAACCTTCATGTTATCGGCTTCCTTTGTCAAGACAGATGCAAAGTCCTCATTTAATACTTTAGCCACGTCCTCTGCCTCTACATGAAGATTTCCCTTTTGGGTCTTTAATAGACCCAACTTTTCCCATAGCTAACTGCTTACACTTTGGGGGCAATTTTCCCAGCCCCGAGGAGGCAGGTTTGGAGGCGGGACAGTTGGCAAAATGACAAAAACTGAGGGTGGGTTCGGAACCCGCCTCCAATCCGCCTCTGCGCAATTTTGCTGGAGGTGGGTTTGATGGGTCCGATTCGGTCCTGCCTCCATCAGTCGGGAGAGGTAGTTAAGACCCTTAAATAGTAGTTAAGGGCCTCTATAATCCTATTTTGACAGCCCTTCGTTATTTTACCACATTTTCAGTGTGTTGCACGACCCTCCTAAACCATGCCAGCTAATCCTGGCGGGTTGACAAGTGGGTGGCCTCCTCACAGCTACAACGCCACTATTAAAATGGAGCTTTCATCAGGGAGCAGTTGCAGGTGGCAGAACTTTTGTTCCAAAGGTCTTTCAGCACTTTTAGCAGGCCTACCAAAGTCGGAGGTGCTGCAGCTTCTATCTCTCAACTATGGGACCTTCTTGGAAGACCCTCTCCCCGCTTGGACTGAGCGTTTCCCCAACAGAGGTATCTGCCAGCAGCATGGGAACCATTTATTTCCTTTCACCATGGACCTCAGATTCGGATGAGAAGCAGCCACGGCAGCAGCAGAACCAGGCAGCTCAGCAGCAACAGTAGCAGGATCCCCAACCTCCTGCTCACCCACCTGATGCTGCACAGGGCAGAAGGCACCAGCGCATGGAAGCACGTCCTGCAAGGAATGCACTCATCCTGGCCAGATTTGCATAGGTTGCCCATTGTGGCACATGTGCTTGGCTCCTTCTTAACACATGATAGACAATGGACATGACTCTCTGGCCTCCTTTCACTCTGACCACCAACCTGACCACGCAAGTGTCGCAGAGCCTGCAATGTGGAGCTGCCTAAGCCGAAATAACAGATGCCATCACGCCAACAGTTTGCCATCACCTAATTTTAATACCTTCCCACAGAGATGGCATTTCATCAATAAACAGAAACAATCACCCAATCTGCACACAGATCTGGAGGTTGTATCCCTTGCCAGCTGGACCCACACAGCCTTGGTTTCTTTGGGAGGCCTCTTCCTCCCAGATGAGGGGAAGAGCACCTCCCTGCTAGCTCTCGCCTCCTCAACCAGCATACCCAGCGCCTCATCCAAGAACCTCGGGGAGGCCCTTGCCTTGGAGCTGGCCATTCTTCAAGGAGATAACAGCTTGGAGGTGGTGCAGCATCGACCAAAAACCAGTGGAATGAGCCAAGACAGCAAGCAGCCCTTAAATGAAGCAGGATAATTGACATCAGCAGAGGCGAGTTTCAGTCCCAAAACACTAATTGGCCCAGGGGAACCCACACTTCTGAAATCAACTGGCCAATTAGGGGAAAATCGCAAATTTTTCCCACCTCTCAGTGGAGGCGGGTTTGGAACCCACCCAAACCGAAACCTGCCTCCAACCCGCCTCCATTGGGAAAATCACGGCCTTTTTTATGTTTATAAAATGTTTTAGGGTTCAATTTAATGTTGCCTACTAGTCTTTACTGGTAACCTCTCTTTGCTTCCTGTATTAACTTTTTCTATTCTCTCTTGTACTTTCCATAACCTTCCTGGTTATTAACTGAATCTTGCTCTTGACATTTGTCAAAAGCCTCCTTTTTCTGTTTTTATTTTAACTTTTTTATTTCCTTTGTCATCCAGGGCAAGCTAGCTTTGGATGTTCTACTTTTTCCCTTCAAAGAAATATGCCTATTTTGCACCTGAACTCTCTCTTAAACCACTTAAAAATATTCTAACATTCCCTCCTTTTTGAACATGAGTGACACCTCTAGGTCAATTTTCACTTAACCCATTAACTTTCTTTATGGCCTTGCTGGCCTTGCCTTGGATTATCGAGTTTAGAGTCGGTTAATATTATATTTGCATAAGAACATCTAACGAGTCTAAGTTTAATTTGGCCAATATGACATCAGCATACAGACAGAGAAAATCGTAATACATTGTACAGAAAGCGACAGTGTACCATACTATCAAGAAATCATGGGCTTAAAAGATTCTCCAGCTCTCCCTTTACCTGTATCCATCTTTAATAATCTTTACTGAGTATTATTTCTCCCTAGCCCTCAATTGTCATTGTTAACTACTCAGAATTTTGTAAATCCAAATTCTTGTCCCTCTTTACTTTAATTTCAATCCCATTGACAGGTACCAGTATGTTTAACTCTATCCTGATTGTTTCATTAATTAGTCAGGTTCACTATGGCGTATGTGTCAGTGCCTTGATTTAAAAAGTTTCCTCACTCTCCCAAGTCACATTAACCATTTCATGTGCTGTTGTGAAGTAACTGAGCATGTCTAAGACCCGTTCTTCAGTGCATCTTCACCATGCATTTCCACATGCTAGCTGCCTCATATTCCAACATCATACCACATGTGACAACTGATACAAGCCATTCTTGGGCTTTCAGGTTATCTGGTCAACAGGTCGGTTGCGGGGAGGGGATGTCTGGAGATCTTTGCATATCTCCGATATGGTCCTGATATTTTTGTAGTGGCCAAACTATCAAATGCAGTTTCTTATTGTTCACTATAGGCAAGGACACAAACCAACTCCAACAGAAAGCTATCAATTAACTATTCTGACCTACACTTAGAATGTACATTATGCCCAGGTTGATATATTTTTGTGATTTTTTGTGGGAAGAGCAAAACTAAGAGGCCATCAATAAAAGATAGTCACCAAAAAATCAAATAGGGATTTCAGAAGGAACTTTATCCAGAGTAGTGAGAATGTGGAACCCATTACCAAAGGGAGTAGTTGAGGCAAATAGTATTAAAGGGGAAGTTAGATAAGGATATGAGGGAGAAGGGAATAGAGGGTTATGCTGATAGTTAGATGAGGAAGGATGGGAGGAAGGTTGAGTGGAGCATAAACACCGGCATGGACTGGTTGGGATGTATGGCCTGTTTTCTGTGCTGTATATTCTATGTAATTCTATGTAATTGTGCACAGATGATTTATTCCAATTCACATAAGAAATTGATTTTAGAAAAATTCCCATTTGGTGGTGTCATTTTCCTGTTTCTATCTTATATCCTCAATCACTTCCTCTTATTCAATTTTATACCGTAATTACCATTTCATCTCATTCATGAGGCTGGGGGAACTTCACTATTCAATACAATATTAATGATAAATATAGATTAAACATTCAAGTTATTAACACATTTTGTTTGTTTATTTTAGAGGACCTTGTATTTTCCAATATATTGTGCATGAGTCCATTTTATCATTTCTAAATGTTCCCAAATCCGAACAGCAGCATTGTTGGACTGACAGGACTTGTCAAAGTTCAATTTTATTTCCCCAAAAACTTTCTTCCTTGACACACAGCGTTGGGCAGGAACCACCTAGACTGTGCTCTTTTCTTTTCATGAAAATTTGATTATCCCCTTCAACTTCAGGTAAATTTTCTTTTAAACAGCAGCTCATCAATTCCAATTTCAGAAACAAATGATGTCCAGGCTTGATGATTTTACATTTAGAGACAGACGCACTTGCAATTTCTTTTGGAGGTAGCTCCCATATCTTCCCTCCCACTTGAGCACTCTGTCTCGTAAGATAACAAATGACCCTGGATGGGTTAAGGCTAAGCCTTTGAAAGGCAAAATCTTAGTCCAAATTATCACCATGCTGTGACATTGATGTTTGCCAATTTCTTCAGATAAGGTGTTAAATTCTTAAAATGATTGGATCTCTCTGGATCTCTTGCTGCACCATCAACATTCATGCGGTCCAGTAAACCATGGTCCCCAATTTAAAAGAAAGAGGACTCATTGTGGCTCTTCTTGAGAACCTGAAGGGTTAATTTGTCAATTAATGATTTCCTTCTATCACCGTGGGGAAATAGCCACTAAAATTAAGAAACTTTAAAATTTAATAATGCCCAATATATAAATTTACATTCAGCAATACAAAAGTTGTTAAGGTGAATTGAAAACAGCTGTCAACGGAAAGGGTTAACTTTTTTGTATGTTTAAGATGTTGTCAGATGTAATTGTCACTTCACGTAATTTAAAAAAAAAATTACCTAAAGAGAAAGAACCAAACTCCATTTTTACACTTTTTCTAAGTCTTTGGGATAATTTTTTACCTTGCCGCCAGGATGGGTGCGGGGGTGGGGTGGGGAGTCGGTAGTGGGGATGGGTGGGGGGGCCGTAGATCGAGTCGGGAACCTGGACGTTGAAGCGACGCATCTTACAGTGGCTTTTTAACAAAGCCACTGCAATTCCTTCAGACTTCCGGGTTTCCCGACCAATTAACTAGAGCGGGTCTGATGACGTCACGGATGACTCGACTTTAGCTCAGCTATTTAAAGGAGCATTGCACAGATGACCTACTGTGCTCGCTGACCTACATTGGCTCCCGGTTAAGCAGCGCCTTGATTTCAAAATTCTCATCATTGTTTTCAAATCCCTCCATGCCTCTCCCCTCCCTATCTCTGTAATCTCCTTCAGCCCACAACCCCCGAGATATCTGTGCTCCTCTAATTCTGCCCTCTTGAGCATCCCTGATTATAATTGCTCAACCATTGGTGGCCATGCTTTCTGGCCTAACTAGCGTTTTGTACAGCTCCATCATAACCTCCCTGCTCTTATATTCTATGCCTCGGCTAATGAAGGCAAGTATCCCATATGCCTTTTTAATTACCTTATCTACCTGTCCTGCTGCCTTCAGGGATCTATGTACATGCACACCAAGGTCCCTCTGATCCTCTGTCCTTCCTAGGGTCCTACCATTCATTGTGTATTCCCTTGCCTTGTTAGTCCTCCCAAAATGCATCACCTCACACTTTTCAGGGTTAAATTCCATTTGCCACTGTTCTGCCCATCTGACCAAACCGTCTATATCGTCCTGTAGCCTGAGGCTTCCCTCCTCGCTATTTACCACTCCACCAATTTGCATGTCATCTGCGAACTTACTGATCATACCTCCTACATTCATATCTAAATCATTAATTACACTACAAACAGCAAAGGACTCAGCACCGATTCCTGCGGTACACCACTGGACACAGGCTTCCAGTCACAAAAACAACCTTCGACCATCACACTCTGCGTCCTGCCACTAAGCCAATTTTGGATCCAATGTGCCAAATTGCCCTGGATCCCATGGGCTCTTACCTTCTTGACCAGTCTCCCATGCAGGACTTTGTCAAAAGCTTTACTGAAGTCCATGTAGACTACATCAACTGCACTACTCTCATCCACACACCTAGTCACCCCCTCGAAAAATTTAATCAAATTGGTCAGACATGATCTCCCCCTGACAAAGCTATGCTGACTATCCTTGATTAATCCTTGCCTCTCCAAGTGGAGATTAATTCTGTCCCTCAGAATTTTTTCCAATAATTTTCCTACCACTGATGTTAGGCTCACTGGCCTGTATTTCCCTAGTTTATCCTTACTACCCTTCTTGAATAATGGTACTACGTTAGCTGTCCTCCAGTCGTCTGGCACCTCCCCTGTGGCCAGAGAGGTTCTGAAAATTTGTGTCAGAGCCCCTGCAATCTCCTCCCTTGCCTCACACAGCAGCCTGGGATACATCTGGTCTGGACCTGGGGATTTATCCACTTTTAAGCCTGCTAAAACCGCTAGTACCTCCTCCCTCTCAATACTAATTTGTTCAAGTATATCACAATCCCCCTGCCTGATTTCTATGCCTACATCGTCCTTCTCCATAGTGAACACAGATGCAAAATATTCATTTAAAGCCTCACCCACATCTTCTGGCTCTACTCACAGATTACCACTTTGGTCCCTAATGGGCCCTACTCTTTCACAATAGCAAAATACTGCGGATGCTGGAAATCCAAAATAACAACAGAAAACGCTGGAAAAGCTCAGCAGGCCAGGCAGCATCCGTGGAGAGAGAAACAGAGTTAATGTTTCAGGTCGAAGACCTTTCATCAGAACTGGAAAAAAGCAGGAAATGGAATAGATTTTAAAGCAAGTTTAGGAGCTGGGAAAAGGGGGAGGGGATGAAAGAACAAAAGGGAAGGTCAGTGATAGGATTGAAAGCAGGAGAGATTAAGAGACATTAAGAGATATTCAAGGCAAGAGGAGGTGGTAATGGGACAGGTTAAGGAACAAAGGATGGCTCCAGATGAAGTGTGAATTGCGCTGGCAGAATGAAGGACAGCTGCCATGTGGGAGGGAAGAAAAAAAGGCCAAACAAAAAGTGTGGATAAATTAAAAAATTTATATATATATATATGTGATAGGGCTCGAGGTTATGATTTGAAATTGTTGAACTCTATGTTGAGTCCAGAGGGCTGTAGAGTGCCTAATCGAAAGATGAGGTGCTGTTCCTCGAGCTTACGCTGAGCTTCCATGGAACAATGCAAGAGGCCGAGGACGGTGAGGTTTGAGTGGGAATGGAGCGGTGAATTAAAGTGACAGGCCACCGGGAGCTCGGGGTCCCCCTTACGGACTGAACGGAGGTGTTCCACAAACCGGTCACCCAATCTGCGTTTGGTCTCCCCAATGTAGAGGAGACCACATCGTGAGCAGCGACTACAGTATACTAAATTGCAAGAAGTACAAGTAAATCGCTGTTTCACCTGGAAGGGGTGTTTGCGGCCCTGGACAGTGGGAAGGGGGGAGGTATAAGGGCATGTGTTGCATCTCCTGCGCTTGCACGGGAAGGTGCCGGGCGAGGGGGAACGGGTGCGGGGGTGATAGAGGAGTGGACTAGGGTGTCTCGGAGGGAGCGGTCCCTAGTGAATGCTGAAAGGGGAGGTGAGGGGAAGATACGTTTGGTGGCGGGATCACGTTGGAGGTGGCGGAAATGGCGGAGGATGATCCGTTGAATGTGGAGGCTGGTGGGGTGAAAGGTGAGGACAAGGGGAACTCTATCGTGGTTCCGGGAGGGAGGGGCAGGGGTGAGGGCAGAAGTGCGGGAGATAGAACGGACACGGTCGAGGGCCGTGTCCACCACAGTAGAGGGGAATCCTCGGTTGAGGAAAAAGGAAGACATGTCGGAAGCACTGGTATGGAAGGTGGCATCATCAGAGCAGATGCAGCGGAGACGGAGAAACTGGGAGAATGGAATAGAGTCCTTACAGGAGGCGGGGTGGGAGGAAGTGTAGTCCAGGTAGCTGTGGGAGTCAGTGGGCTTGCAGTGAATGTTTGTCAATAACCTATCCCCAGAGATGGAGACGGAGAAGTCGAGGAAGGGAAGGGAAGAGTCGGAGATGGACCATCTGAAGGTGAGGGATGGTTGGAAATTGGAAGCAAAGTGAATGAAATTTTCTAGTTCGGGGCGAGAGCAGGAGACAGCACCGATACAGTCATCAATGTACCTGAAAAAGAGGTGAGGGAGGGGACCCGAGTAGGACTGGAACAAAGAGGGTTCCACATATCCCGCGAAAAAGCAGGCATATCTAGGACCCATGCGGGTACCCATAGCCACATCTTTAATTTGGAGGAAATGAGTGGAGTCAAAGGAGAAGTTGTTGAATGTGAGAACAAGTTCAGCCAGGCGGAGGATGGTGGTGGTGGATGGGGACTGGTTGGGCCTCTGTTCAAGGAAGAAGCGGAGCGCCCTCAGGCCATCCTGGTTGGGGGATGGAGGTGTAGAGGGATTGTACGTCCATAGTGAAAAGGAGGCGGTTGGAGCCGGGAAGCTGGAAACTGTTAAAGTGGCGGAGGGTGTCGGAAGAGTTGCGGATGTAGGTGGGAAGAGACTGGACAAGGGGAATCAGATCTACGGTGGAGGGAGTGGAGGCAGCGAGAAAGACTGGAACATGTGTCCAGAGGGAGGAGGACCATCAGAGCTCTCAACAGGAGGCCTTATACTCCGAGGGTATTCCGAGAGCTCTTCTCCTCCCTCCAATTAAGCATGTAGCAGTGTATGATATGGCTCCGCTTCACCAAGGAGGTGGTCACAGAACTCTGCCGCCTCCTGCAACCAGATCTCCAGCTTCAAATCAGGGTGACAACAGCTCTCTCAGTGACAGTCAAGGTCACCGTCACCCTCAATTTCTTCGCCAGCGGATCCTTCCAGTCTGCAACAAGAGATATAGCTAACATCTCGCAGTTTGTCATCCAACGCTGTATCCAGGAGGTCACAGAGGCTCTCTACAGTAGGAGAAGGGACTACATTTCTTTCCCCATCACCAGAGAGAAGCAGGACGAGCATGCATGTGGTTTTGCCAAGGATAGCGGGATTCCCCATGGTGCATGGCGCCATTGACTGCACCCACATGGCTTTGCGGGCACCGCATAACAATCCTGAGATATTCCGTAACCGCAATGGCTACCACTCATTTAATGTGCAGTTGGTGTGCGACCACAGATGGCTAATCCTCAATGTCAATGCCTGCTATCCTGGCAGCAGCCATGATGCCTTCATCCTGCACCAGACTGGTGTGCCAACACTCTTCTAGCCACCACGTCAAGCTCACGGCTGGCTGCTTGGAGACAAGGGCTATCCGCTCTCCACCTGGCTTATTACTCCCCTCTGCAACCCCAACACTCCTGCCCAGCACTCATATAATGAGAACCATGCTGCCACCAGAAACATCATCGAGCAGATCATCGGCCTGCTGAAGCAACAGTTCCACTGCCTTAACCGCTCGGGAGGAGCCCTCCAGTACTCGGCTGAGTGGGTGTCCCATTTCATGGTGGTCTGCTGCATGCTCCACAACTTGGCCATCATGAGGCCCAGCCCTTGCCACCAGGGATTGCGGGACCACCTCAGGAGGAGGAAGAGGGAGAGGAGGAGGAGGAGGAAGAGGAAGATGAGGAGGACGAGGAGGAGTACGAGGAGTAGGAGGAACAGGAGAGAGGGAGGAGGCAGCCACTCAATCAGCCTTCCAGAAGGGCGGTCCATGACCGCCTCATCAGACTGTAGTTCGAATGAATTAAACCCCAGATCCCTGTTGATCACCACATCCCCATCATTCCATCCCTGTCGCAGGCCATATCACAGCACAAAGCTGAAATGAGACACACCACAAAAGAATCCAAACTGAATTAATAAATTTATCAAAAATCAGTGAACACATATTTACAAAAAAAATATTAACTATGCACCCTTGTGCAATCCCTTCGTGCCTCTCGTTACTGTGCCTTTGCCTACTCTAGTGCTCTGACGAAGTGTTGGCCCAGTGGCTACAGTCTCTGGGAGTCTACCATCCTTTGCAGACTGAAAATGATGGGCTCCATGGTGTGCACAGAGCCTTGTGCAATGTTGGAGGCGGACTTCTCCACACTCCCTACCATTGCCGAGAGGCTCTCGGGCACCCATGCCATTGCACCTATCATCTCCGTGTGCATGCCCATCACCCTTCTTCTAAAGGCCTCCCCATCGAGGTCCTCATCTGAGTCCTGTGCAGCAGAACTTGCGCATGAGGAGCTGACTCCCAAGCTACCCATTCCCCCTGGCCTTGCTGCAGCCTTCCCCGGTGCCTCATCCTGTGCAGTTCCTGCTACTATACTAGCCTCTAAAGAACACATAGTGCCAGTATCTGAGCTGGTGCCTGCGGGTGAGACATGCAGTGACGCGGTGTGTTCTTCCTCCTCCTCTTCTCCCGCCTCACTCTCTACGGTGCCCTCAGGGACAGGCTGCTCAGGTGCTTGCTCATTATCTGAAAGTATAAAGGCACAAAAGTCGGGTTAAGGTGAGGGGAGGGAGGCAGGAAGGGAGAAAGGCATGCATACAGCATGATTAGCTGGGAAGTGTGAAATGCTTGTGGGGTGAGGGGGAAGTGGGATGTGAGAAGAAGGAGTAGGGACAAACATACTGTTGATGTCCCCAAGGGGTTCAACGTCACCGGTGGCCACGGCGCCCACCACCTGGCGCCCAATAATCTGTAGCACTCAATTCTCCAGCACAGACAGTGGTTTGGTGTCGGCTTGTCCCCCACCTGTGCACTCCTGCTCCCTCCTGTTGTGAGCCACCTTGGCCTGCAAGAGAAAGGAAATTGTGTGAGTGGGTGTAGAGCAATGTGTTTGGGTGATGTGCCTGCCATGGTTGAATAGCTGTCATTTTGTGCAAGGTGTGAGATGTGGGTGTGAGCATTGGTAGATAGAGATTGTTGGTGGGTGAGTGCTGGGGGTGTGGTGCTTTGGGCAGTGTGTGCAGACTGAGGTTCAGATGGTGTACTAGCATTAGTTGAAGCATTGACTCACCCTGACCACCCGAGTGAGGTTGTTAAGTTTCTTCCTGCACTGTGTGTGGGTCCTGGGGACCACAGTGCTGCCCGAGACCTGCTGGGCTACCTCCCTCCACATGGCGCGGAACACTTGCGGCGAGGGCCTCCTGCCACTTGCCGGGTAGAGCACTGCCCTCCGTCTCTCCACAGCGAAAACCAATGGGCTGGATTTTGAATGACCCATGGATTTGGGTTTGGAGGCGTGGGGGGGGGTTAAATTTGCGGGTTCGGGGTTTCCGACCGATCTCTCTCTCTCTCTCTCTCTCTCCACCCCCCATTTTTGCATCCAGGTCCACTCACATCAACAGCCAGGCATGTCCTCTCTCACCAACAGTCTCTGAGACTAGGCAGTCAGCAATGATGACATCATCAGAGGCGACTTTCAGACTGAAAACACTAATTAGTTCATGGGTTCCCACATGCTGCAACTCAATTGCCCAAATAAAGTGAAAATTGCATCAGGCATCCACATTAATCTGGAGTCGGGGGGGAAACACAAAATGCGGATTGCACGACCCCAACCCGACCCCAAGACAAAATCCAGCCCAATGCCTCCAATGCTTGACCACAGAATCTGCGGATTCTCTCCCTGGGGCATGGGTCTGTCATGAGTATAGCTGCTTCAGTCCTCCGGCTCCTTCTCCTGGACCTGCTGCTGCTTGCTGAGGCAGCTGCACAGCCAGCAATGCTGAGGATGAGGTTCTGCAGCATTATTGAACCTCCCCTTTAAGTACTTAAAGAACCCTGTGGCAATCATGAATTGCGATTAGACTGCACTTGATATTGGACCACCCTTTGAGTATACTCTTTTGGTGTGACCAATAAACAAATAAACTAAATTAACAAAAAAAACATTAAATGAAACTTAACAAATTCAATTAAAATTTGGTTTCTGGGGGTGATGATGCACTTCAGTCCCCGCGGTGCCCACCGGTCGCGGAAGGCCTCAAGCGTGCCGGTGGACACCGCGTGCTCCATCTCCAGGGCCACCCAGGTGCAAATGTGACCATGGAAGAGAGGCAGGCAGTCGGGCCAAACGACCCCCTCGACCGCCCGCTGCCTGGACCAGTTGATTGCCACTTTGGCCAGGCCGAGGAGCAGTCCTAAGAGGAGGTTCGCCGATCTGCCCGCTCCCCTCTGCACCGGGTGACCAAAGATCAGGAGCGTGGGACTGAAGTACAGCCAAAAATCGAGGAGCAGCCCCTCTCGGGAGCTGATGCCTCACAACCTTAGCCGCCTCTGGGAAATCCCCTCCGTGCCTTTTCATTCTGCGCGGAGGGGTTTCCTGTACGGGCTGCTCTTGCCCACCCTCCATTTTGCCATCCTCGTCTGCCGTCCGGACATGCCTTGGCGCACTATCTTGCCATCCGGAGGAGGCGGCGGTCCCCAATCGAGGCCTCTCTATGCGGGAGTCCTCCCTTTATCTATTGGGGACTTGGCCTGGAGGGTGTTGCACAGAGCAGTCCCGTGCAATAAAGTTATAAGTAGGTTCACGGACGCCCAGGCCGCCTGCCTTTTCTGCTACCTGGAGGAGTCCGTGTTCCATGTATATATGGAACCCTTTGAGTGTAACGCCAATGAGCTTGGGCTTAAAGACTTGAATTAGGACTCCAATCATTTCTTTGAGCAGTGAGCACGAATTTTGCGTGCAGTCAAAAGCATTAGCACCTGGCGCCATTTCTCCAACTTTTCTAATGACACCGCCCATTCCTGGGCTATAGTGAATTTCTAGCCCTAAGAATCTAAATGGAGTTGAAGAACAAAGGGATCTGGGGTACGGATACACAAATCACTAAAAATAGCGACGCAGGTTAAAAAAGGCCATAAAATAGCCAACAACGCATTGGGGTTCATTTCTACAGTGATAGAATTGAAAAGCAAAAAAGTTATGTTAAACTTGTATAGAACCTTGGTTAGACCACACAGTTCTGGTCTCCATATTATAAAAAGGATATAGGGGCACTGGAGAAGGTGCAAAAAAGATTTGCTAGAATGATACCAGAACTGAGAGGTTATAACTATCAGGAAAGATTGAACAGGCTGGGCTCTTTTCTCTCGAAAAGAAAAGGTTGAGGATGTGCCCTGATAGAGGTCTTTGACATTATGAATATGTTTGATAGTAGATGTAGAGAAGATGTTTCTACTTGTGAGGAAGACCAAGACTAGGGGCCATAAATATAAGATAGCCACTAATAAAGCCAATAAGTAATTCAGGCAAAACCTCTTTGCCCAGAGAGCGATTATAATGTGGACATTGCTACCACAAGGAGCAGTTGAGGCAACTAGCACAGATGCATTTAAGGGGAAGCTAGATAAGTACATGAGGGAGAAAGGAATAGAAGGATATGCTGTTTCGTTAATGGGTTAGATGAAGAGCAGTGGAAGGAAGCTCATGTGGAGCTTAAACACCAGCATAGATCTGTTGAGCCAACTGGCTTGTTACAATGCTGTACACTCTATGTAATTTTGTGTAATCTTTTAGTGATTTAAACTGGAAATAATCAAGCTGGAGATGGTCAATCTCATTTTGTTTCTGATCTTGTTTTGTGCAATCATTTTAAACAGGCAGTGTTTTTCTGGTCCTTAGCAACATTTGCCCCACCAACATATGGAGCTGTTGAGTACCCTGTCTGGGCAACAGCATTTGGCTGGTGTGTGATAATCTTCTGTATTCTGTGGATCCCCATTGTCGCTATTGTGAGAATTGTCCAAGCTGAGGGCTCCACCTTGTGCCAGGTAAGGAAACACCTTGATATCTTTCAAAGTGTAAGGAGCAGAATTTCTGAAGGTCTCCCAATTCTCAGTGAAAGATCATCAGGAAATTGGAGAAATGGTGTAAGCAACCATTTTAGGCTTTATGCTGTTTTTCCAGGGATTCTGCCAATTTTTAATGCCAGTGTTAATTTATTTTGAATTGATTCATGCCATTATTTAAATAATGCCAATCAGAAAACCTAGTCTGCAGTGTCAGCATCAAGTTCTGCCAGTTCAGGTGTATCCCAGCCACGGACAGATACCCCCCCATCTACCCCATCCTAATAATAACATTATATAAAATCCAGGAAGAGCATCTCCCAATACTTTCCCGCTCTCTCTCTCACACACACAGTTCACCTTGCATCCATCAGAAGGAGTGATAATTGATCCCATTGGTCCCAGAGATGAAAGGACAGGGTGCAAACCCACTGAGGCACTCAGACCATAGGAGACACTTGCATAAAGGAAATAGATAGATACTGAGCTGTATTGCCTTCCCTAAGTTGTGTGGGTCTGATGTCAGACACATTCCCTGATGTTTACTGGGTGGGTTAGGATGGGATTGACAAAATACTGCAAAGAATTTCATTCATTTCTGCATATGAAAGGATGAAGACAAGTAGAGTGTCACAACTAGAGAGACACACACACAAATAATGACTGCTCGAAGGGTGAAGTGATAAAAGATTCAATGCTGAAGAGTTCGATATTGTAACACTAATAATCAAAACATTGATACTTGTTTAAATTATACGGTTTAGCCAGAAATGCTTGAACCACACAAAGTGAACTCAGTGAGTCCACCATTGTGCCTTTCTATGAGGTTTCATACTTAGAAATTTAAATATAGAAAGGGCGGGAAAGACCATCTGGTCCATCAAGCCCACCCCATCCAGTCAAGGTGCAGCCCCGTACACCATGGACCCAGCACAGCCCCTCCCCACCCTGAGTCACACAATCTCCAGCCCCCTCCCCACCTCTGCAAGACATGCCAGATCATCAACACAGATACCATCATCACACGTGAGGACACTACCCACCAGGTACATGGTACATACTCATGTGACTCGGCCAACGTTGTCTACCTGATACGTTGCAGGAAAGAATGCACCGCGGCATGGTACATCGGCGAGACCATGCAGACACTGAGACAACGTATGAACGGACACCGCGCAACAATCGCCAGGCAGGATTGTTACCTCCCAGTCGGGGAACACTTCAGCAGTCAAGGACATTCAGCCTCGGATCTGCGGGTAAGCGTTCTCCAAGGCGACCTTAGAGACACACGACAACGCAAAATCATCGAGCAGAAACTGATAGCCAAGTTGCGCACTCATGAGGACGGCCTCAACCGGGATCTTGGGTTCATGTCACGATACATGACGTAGAGTCATCCAGACTCGAGTCGTCGTTGGCTTGTTCAGATGTGATTTCCAGTAAAAATAAGTAAAATTTTTAAAAGTTTATCGTTTTCCATACCGACTGCAGCTTTTGACACATTAGACCCCCTGTGACCCCACCTCATTGTCTCAGTTGTATCTTGCTATGTCTTTGATGTGGTGCCTTCCTGGCTGACCTGATTGTTTATCTGCCGAGGTGTGACAAAAGGCAGTCAGGAGGATTAAATGTAGTCATCTGCCATTGTACGTTACACATGCATTGTTCTCTATCTATATATGCTTTGTCGATTTGTATTCCTTTACTTCACCTGACGAAGGAGCAGCCGCTCCGAAAGCTTGTGATTTCAAATAAAACTGTTGGACTATAACCTGGTGTTGTGCGACTTCTCACTTTTGTCCACCCCAGTCCAACACCGGCATCTCCGCATCAATTTTAGTGACAGAGAAGTCCATGTGCTCCTACATTGTTGGAGGTGAGGGGGGAGTAAGATTCAAGGAGATGAATGATAGTGCAGAAAAAAGCCAGGGGTTATGTTTGTTCTCTAGGAAGATCCTGGAGCAGTGGCTGATTCTGGTAAAGGAAAATGAAGTCTGATTTTGCTTGATGTGGTCCAGCCAGATCTGGAGATGAATGACTGAACCAGTTGTTGGGAGAAATGTTCAAGTCTGTGCAACTTGAACTTGAGGGAGTAAAGCTGGGAGGCCTACCGGGGGGAATGAGAGTAAAGGTTTTACTGGGGACAAGAGCATCAAAGGTGGAGGTGAGGGAATGGTTCAGCAGAACGACAGCTGCAGAAGTGTAAGCGGTTTTGATCCTAGCCCAATTGCTAGATGGACGGTTCGAATCGCCCCCGCCTTATGAAAGTTCTATACCCGGGAATTATTATTCAGAGTGTAAATGAAATAAGTCACGGACAGGAATGCTTCGGTGAAAAAATCGTACTTACATTTATTTGGTCCAACATACACTGGCTAAAACATGCACTACTAAACGAAATCACTGTCTCTGTGGAGAATAAAAATCCAGGTTACAAACAACATACATACAGTACCCAACTGGGGACTATAACATGCAGTAATCCCCTTGTTGCTATGGTGGACTCTAATTCCACCCGTACCAACGAATTACCCAGTCGCATAAGCCCCTTCGCCTGGCTGAACCAAACGAAGCTCCCACCCCGGAATAGCCCAAAAACTTCACTTTTGAGAAAACTCTGAGCCCTTACAGCTCACCCAGCTTGCCTGGGATATTGGGTTACCAGCTTGGGACACTCGAGACCATGCTTACCCCCACACGCAGTCGGTTTCGATTGCTCCGCTCGGCGGCTCCTCTGGTACTTCTTGTTAGGTCGATCTTGTTGGAGCAAGAGCGAGAGAGAGAGAAAATGGTGGGAAAGGGTCTATCTTTATAGGAGTCTCGCTACCCCTATCTTTCCCACCAATCTTTAAAATACTTTTGTTTCTAAGCACTCCGGTGCTTAATCGGTAATGGGCCATCCTCAGACCCATGAGTATTCCGTGATTGGACTAATGGCCCTAAGTCTGGGACATATTTCGGTCTTTGTGTTGGGAAAAACTGGCTCCTCTCCGGCTGGCTAGGCCATTGGGTTCATTGTTCTGCTTCTCTTCTGAGATGGAGGTGAGAAGTGCTTTTGCATATTCTGGATGACTGACAGTTTTTTTGTCACAGCCAACTGCCATGCGTTCTCTGGAGTTTTAACAAACCAGTTTTACACATATCTGCACAGGGTGATCCCATCACAGGGAAAATACCCTCAGAAAAATCCCATAAAGTCCACAAAATATTCTCGACTGAGTCCATTCTTCAAACAGAGACTTTGCGATCTCTTCAGAAGTATCATGGTGAATCGAAGGCCAAAGGCTAAACAGTTGGCAGTTTGAAAGTGACTTGTGGGAGAGCTTTTTCATGGGGTGTTTGCAGAAAGAAGTGGGATTGGAAGGAGGTAGGGGATGTGGGTGATGGGGGAGACAAGAAATTGATCAGAATTGGTCTTGTCTGTGATTGAGACCTTGGGAGTAGGGAGCCCAACTGAGATGGCAAGTTTGAGGGGGTCACCATGATTATGGGTAGGATTATTTATAGGATCCGCAGAAACTGGTCCTATCCAACAGGGACAATGTACTTGCTACCTGTGAGGATAAGGATAGAGACTGTCGGAAGGACAGCCAGAATGCGGACCATGGCACTTTGGAGCAGGAGGCTGTCCAAAGGGGGGAGGAGGAGGAGGAGAGAAAGCGTAATGTGGTAGTTGTAGGGGATTCTATAATTAGGGGGACAGATAGCATCCTTTGTAAGCAAGATCGAGAGTCCCACATGGTATGTTGCCTACCTGGAGCCAGGGTGAGGGACATCTCGAACAGGCTTGAAAGGATATTGGAGAGGGAGGGGCGGATTCAGTCGTTGTGGTCCATGTTGGGACCAACAACATAGGGAAGATTAGGTAAGAAGTCCTGTTTGGCGAGTGCCAGGAACTAGGAGCTAAATTAAAGAATAGGACCTCAAGGGTTATAATCTCTGGATTATTACCTGAACAATGTGCAAATTGGCATAGGGATAGCTGACTAGGGAAATAAACATGTGGCTAAAGGAGTGGTGTGGGAAAGAGGGGTTCCATTTCATGGGGCACTGGCACCAGTATTGGGACAGAAAGGAACTGTACCGTTGGGACGGGTTCCACCTGATCCAGTCTGGGACCAGAGTCTTAGCGGAAAGGATAAATATGGCGGTCACAACGACTTTAAATTAGTAAATGAGGGGGAGGGCTCAGGGGGAAATGGCAGTACAAATAGTAGTTCAAAAACAAATAAAAGGGAAGAGAGGAGAGTAACAGTCAGAAATTGTGCTTTAAGCATTACAGGTAAAGGGAAAACTAAAAGATGTAAAGCGATTAAACCAGGAGAGAGAAATAAGAAACGTGAGTAAAACATTAGAGCTGAAGGACAGGCTAGGGTGTGTGGCCCAAATAAGTGTTCTTTATACAAACGCACGGAGTATAAGGAGTAAATTGAATGAACTGCAGGCGCAAATTCAAATTGGAGGGTAGAACGTTGGTATCTATTACTGAGACATGGCTACAAGATGTCAGGACTGGAAACTAAATATACCAGGAAAGAGAGGGAAAATGGCAGAGGGGGAGGAGTAGCCTTAGTGATTAAGGATGAAATCACTTCAATGATAAGAGAGGATTTAAAGAGAGGTAAACAGGCAGTGGAGACTTTATGGGTTGAATTAAGAAATAGGAAAGGATTTAAGACTAGTGGGAGTTGTGTATAGGTCCCCTGGTAGCAGTTCTGAAGTACTAGATTGTATAAATGCAGACATTAGACAAGCATGTAGTAAAGGCAGAGTGGTTTAAATGGGGGATTTTAACTTTCATACAAATTGGGATAAGCAGACTAGCATCTGTCAGAAAGGTAGTGAATTTCTTGATTGTGTCCGGGATAGTTTTCTGCAACAATATTACAATAGAGGCAACAAGGGGGGAAGCCATATTAGTTTTAGTAATGAGTAATGAGCCAGATTTAGTTAATAGCCTAACTGTGCGTGAACATTTATCCAATAGCGATCATAATATGATTGAGTTCAACGTAACGTTTGAAAGAGAGAAACACGAAACAGCTACTAAGATTCTAGATTTAAGTAAAGCCGACTTCAACGGGATGAGACAGAGACTGTCCACAGTAAATTGGGCAAATCTGTTAATGGGTAAAACGACAAGATCATTGGGAGATGTTCAGAAAATAATTTAATGTGATACAGAACCAGTTTATACCCCTGAGGGGCAACAGCTCTACTTGCCAAAAAAAACAGCCATGGACAACTAAAGAGGTAAGAGACAGAAAAAAAATTAAAAGAAAAAGCCTACAAAAATGCAAAAAATAGCACAGATCCTGGTGAATGGGAAAGATACAAAGAACAGCAAAGGGTCCCAAAACAGATAGTAAGAGCTACAAAAAGGGAGTATGAAAAGAAACTTGCAAGGGATATCAAAATCAATACAGAGAATTTTAAAATTACATTAGGAAAAAGAGGGTGGCCAGGAGCAATGTTGGCCCCTTAAAAACTAAAAGCAGTGATATTGTCAATGATAATAAGGAAATGGCAGACATGTTAAATACTTCTTTGCATCAGTATTTACAGTAGAAGAAGAGGATAGCATGCCGGAAACCCCAAAGAAACTAATATTGAATCGGGGACAGAGACTCAATAAAATTAATGTAAGTAAAATAACAGTAATGAAGAAAATAATGGCACTAAAGAGTGACAAATTCCCAGGGCCAGAATGTTTCCACCCCAGGGTTTTAAAGGAATTAGGTGAGCACAGTGCAGATGCTCTAACTATAATCTTCCAAAGTTCTCTCGATTCAGGAACCGTTCCTTTAGATTGGAAAATTGTGCATGTCACTCCACTTTTTAAGAATGGCGAGAGAGGGAAATCAGAGAATTATAGACCAGTTAGCCTAATGTCTATTGTGGGGAAATTACTAGTGTCTATATTTAAGGATAGGGTGACTGAACACCTCAAAAATTTTCAGTTGATCAGAGAGAGCCAGCATGGATTTGTGAAAGGTACATCATGCTTGACAAACCTGATTGAAATTTTTGAAGAGGTGACTAAAGTAGTGGACAGAGGAATGTCTACTGATAGGGTATACAGGCAGAGGATGAGCTAAAGGGATCAAGGGATATGGGGAGAAAGCAGGGACAGGGTACTGAATTTGGATGATCAGCCATGATCGCATTGAATGGCGGAGCAGGCTAGAGGGGCCAAATGGCCTACTCCTGCTCCTATCTTCTATGACTCTATGATTCTATGATTCCTCAACATGACTGAGCAGCAGTGCTTCAGGAGGCTCAGGCTATCGTGCCAGGTCATTGCAGACATTTGCACATTGCTGGAAGAAGATCTGCTGCCCAGAGGTCCTGGTGGACACTCCTTACCAGTGGCTGTCAAAGTCACCACCGCCCTCAACTTCTTTGCGTCAGGGATCTGCAGCAGACATTTGTGGGATCTCGCAGTCGGCCGCCCACAGATGCATCACCCAGGTGACTGACGTCATTTTTCACAAGTCAGCCAATTATATCGACTTTGTCACTGATGAAGCCAGTGTTACTGAGCGGGCGCTCAGCTTTGCGGCCCTGGCTGACTTCCCACAGCTGCAGGGCATCATCATGTGGCCATGAAGGCACCCCCTCATCACCCAGGAGAGTTTGTGAACTGCAAGGGCTTCCACTCCCTCAATGTGCAGCTCGTCTGCAACTATAAAAAGATCATCATGCATGTGTGCGCCAGATCCCCTGGCAGCTGTCATGACTCTTTCATTCTGCACCAGTCCACCCTCCCTCACCTCTTCGCAACTCCAAGCAGACTTTCTGGCTGGCTGCTTGGAGACAAGGGCTATACACTGAAGACGTGGCTCATGACACCCTTGAGGAGGCCAAGTACTGAGGCTGAGGAGCATTATAATGAGAGCCACATGTGTCATAGAGCAAACAATAGGCATGCTGAAGATGCACTTTTGATGCCTTGACAGATCTGGAGGAACCCTTCAGTACGCACCAGCCAGGGTCTCCAGAATCATCGTCATTTGCTGCATGCTGCACAACATAGCGTAGTAACGAGGATTGGAGCTGCAGGAGGAGTAAGGCGCAGAGCACATAGCCTCTTCAGAGGAGGAGAAGGAGGCAGAGCAGGTGGAAGACGAGGAGAGGGAGGAGGAGGAACCTCAGGTGGAGATGGCACCAGCAGTGGCGTACACTATTGCCCGGGAGGCCCAGGATGGCCTCATCATGGCCAGATTTACTTAACTTGCTCCAATGCAGTCACATGGCTGCCACAAGCTGTACTAAGTTCTCCCCCCAACAACACCATAAAGCATCCCGACAATGACCAAGCCATTCCTCTCACCCAAAGCCCCAATGTTCGAGGTTAAGCAATGTCTCACCATTCTCTCCAAGTGACAAAGCCACTTCCAATGTTTGAGGCAAAAATGGACAAGACCCGAAAGAGGTGCAAAGAAAAACATTTATGTTTGTCATCAAAATAACTGAAACTCAACACTAACAGATTATCATACACCCATGTGCATACCCGTATGCATCTACTTTTGTTTCATTTTTTTTCCGAGTGCTTCTACAACGTGCAACCCCTGTGGCTTCAGTAGAGGTAGGGCCGGATGCTCACCTCCCTGCTGCGACGCGTTAGACACTTTTGGTGGATGCCCTCTGGGTTTTGGAGCCTGCGATGTCTCCACCAAAGTCTGCTCCTCCTGCGACTGTGCAGGGACAGACTCGGCCATCGGGATCTGAGGAAGCATATGGGCTCTGACTGAGGGAGAGGCAATGGGGAAGAAGTATGAGCACTTTGAGAAGAGCCCCCACTTCTGTGTCCCCGCTCACCATCATCCCTCTCATGGGCCACCCGCATTTCCCTGCGAGCAAGGAGCTGGAGAGCACCTTGCTGCACAGCAGTGGGGCCATGAGGACCCACGTCTACATTGACATCCCTCCTTGAGAAGAGGTCTATGAGCACCTGCCATCTGTTGTCCACAGCTAGCATGTGCTCCTGTGAGTGGCGCATTTGCTGCTCCATGCAGGTGGCCATCGTTTCCATGGAAGAGCACATCATTGCCATCGCCTGTGACACGGTGGTGCTCATGTTGGAGATGGACTCCTCCATTCTCTGTACATTTGCACACATCGTGGCTGAAAAAGATGCCAGAGCCTCATGCAATTGTTGTTGCCCCTCCAAGATCGCCCTCTTTCTCGATGGCCCCCGAGGCTCAGCCACTGCATGCAGCTCAGCAGAGCTTGGAGCGCCCTTCGTCTATCAGCATGGAAAAGGACCTCCCTGCGTGCTCTGACTGCCTCCACCAGAGTATGGAGTGATGAGTCTGAAAAGCGTGGTGCAGCCCTTTGTCTTTGGCTATCCTTCCTTACAACTTTATAACAGTACTGTGGCCTTTGTTTGTCAGGCTCCACCCTCCTCTAGCAACCTTCCAATTAGTTGAGTGCAAGGCTGCTTTAAGTATGTGAGCTGGAAACAAGTCATCGATGATGTCATCAGACCCGAAAGAAAGATAAAAGAAAGACTTGCATTTATATAGTGCCTTTCACGACCATTGGACCCGCTCCATTTAATAGGGCCAGGAAATGCGCATGCGTCTTTCAAGTGGGGTCATTAAGTTAAAGTCGCTCTGAAAAACGTGCTGCTCAGAACATCGCGTTCCTGACCCACTACGTGGTCCACACGCACCCAACCTTACTCCAAGGTAAAAATTCCGGCCACTGTTACTCAGAGAGAGCAATCACTCTGGCTATCCTAATCAGAGGAAAGTGGCTGGACATGCTATGTGGCTTCTAAAATTGGCCTAATGAGCTCTAAGTACTAAATTAAAAAAGATAACAAGGTCACAAGTTAGAGACAGAGCGTCGGGTTGGGTGCATGTGGACTGCGTAGCGGGTCAGGCCACGGATGTTGCGAAGAATTCCCCGGGCCGTCGCTCTCTGCCCTCACATGGGACCTACTCGCGCAGCCTCCCGCTCGGTTCAGACCCTCTGTCCCGGGGTCCTGCTGCTCACTCACTCTTGTCTCTGTCAGTAGGTTGTGGATTCAAGTCCCACACCAGGGACTTGAGCTAAAAATCCTAGCTGAGAATTCAGTACAGTACTGACGGATTGGTGCACTGTTGGAGGTGCTACCTTTCAGATGAGACGTTAAACTATGCCCTCTCAGGTGGACATAAAAGATACCATGGCACTATTTTCAAGAAGAGCAGGGGAGTTCTCCTGGGTGTCCTGGCCAAAACTTATCCCTCAACCAACTCTTAAAAACAGATTAAATAGTCATTATCACATTGCTGCTTTTGGGATCTTACTGTGAACAAACGTATCTGCCATATTTCCTACATTACAACAATGACTACACTTCAAAAGTACTTAATTGTCTGTAAAGCACTTTAAGACATCCTGAGGTTGTGAAAGGAGTAATATAAATGTAGGTCTTTCTTTTTCCTTCTATAAGGTCTTCACTCAGGCCCTGTTTCTCCAGTCTTTCCTCGTAACTCAATCCTTTGATGCCAGAGATTAGCCTCATTACTCGGCTCTGCACTGCATCTATGGCTTGAATTCTTTCCCTTCTGTTTTCCCTGAACGCGGGACTCCAGGAGTGGTCTCAGCAGGACCACTTTTAGGATAAAATCTTCTGATGTACTGATCCAGCAATATACATTCAGGGATTGAAAATAAAAACAAGGAAATGATATTGAATTTGTACAAAACATTGGTCAAGCTACAGATGGAGCATTGTGTGCAGTTTTGGAAACCCCATTATTAGGTCACGAAGAGAGGAGAGTGAAGATTCACTAGAATGATAACAGAAATATGAGGTGATAGTTATGGAGAAGGGTTACTGGAATAGAAAAGGCTGTTGGAGGGGTTAACTGACATTTTGAAAATTCTGAAAGGTTTTGAGAAGGTAAATGGTGAAAGATTATTTCTACTGTTTTTCTAATTGATAAAAAGAGGACATATGTCAGGATCATCATTAGAAGAATGGAGGGGGAAGTTATTAGAATTTTTCACACAGTAGGTTTAAGAGCAAAGGAACATAGGAACAGGAGTATGTCATTCAGCCCTTCGAGCCTGTTCCGCCATTCAATTAAATCTTAGTTGATCTGTATCTCAACTCCATTTACCTATCTTGGATCCAGCCTGTAGCACCTGTTCTTTAGGAGCTAATTGACCTTCTAACGTTTGAAAATAGGGTCTGAGATGCGTGCGCGCACTTCTGACGGGAAGTGCGCTGGACACCATTGTGATAAAGGGGCTTCTGCACACACACCTAATGACCACCGGCAGCATGAAGAGCAGGCAGTTGATGACATCAATTTTTGAACGCCACACTCCAGCCTACATCCCATCTTAACCTCGAACACCTGAACACACGTTAAATGGTATGAAAGACCCCTCCACCAGCGCTATTTAAAGGGATCATGAACTACTTACAGGTTAGTTGCTGGATTATTTCTTTTGGCTGCTGGTGAAATTCAACGCATTTTTAGAGCTTTCCTTTACTTGTCTACAGTTTGAATAGTCTACAGGGAGTGGTCTGACTGGTGCCGAAATACTTTTTTTTATTTAAAGGCTTGTGCTGCTTCTAGTCATGGCTGGCCTGCTAGAGTTTCCTCTGGGAATTGAGCATGACTGGGAGAATGAAGAGAGGCCACACAGAACAGGACAAGCTGCTAGAAGAGGGAGGAGAAGGGGCAGAAGGGCTCTCATCAGGAGGCCATATCCACTGAGGGTCTTTAGGGAGCCTACCTCAACCTCAACTTCAGCGCGGACCAATGCTTGAGACGTCTTCACTTCACTAAAGAGGTTGTGACTGAAATCTACCAACTGCTGCAGCCACAACTGCAACCTCAGAGCAGGGCAAGGACAGCATTGCCTGTGGCTGTCAAGGTGACCATGGCTCTTCACTTTTATGCATCTGGTTTCTTCCAGGCTGCTGCTGGAGATATAACTGATATCTCGCAGTTTGCAGAAAACCTCTGCAGAAGGGAGGTCACTGAGGCTCTTTATACACAGAGAGACAGCTTCATCTCATTCCCGCATGCCAGAGACAAGCAGGCGGAGTGAGCATGAGGGTTTGCATGGATTGCAAGCTTCCTCATGGTGCAGGCTGCCATTGACTGCACCCACATTGCCTTACATGCTCCTCATGTGAACTAGGCCATTTTCATGAACCGATAGGGATTCCACTCCCTCAATGTGCAGCTGGTGTGCGACCACAGGCAGCACATCATGCAGGTGAATGCCATTATCGTGGAAGTAGTCACGATTTCTTCATTCTGCAGCAGTCCTCTACGTCACCTGTATTTGACCCATCACGGCAAGTCAAAGGCTGACTACTGGGCAACAAGGGTTATACACTCATAACATGGCTCATGACCCACGCACACATGCACAGCAGGCCTACCATAAAAGCCAAGCTGCCGCAAGGAACTTTATAGAGCATACCATCGGTGTCCTCAAGCAACGCTTCCATTGCGTGACACTGCCCTGTGTTGACCCCCTCTCTCCTGTGGAGCTCCAGGTCATTGAGGAGAAGGCTGCTGTTGTAGTTGCTACTGCTGCGAGTGTTGTGGCTGGTGTTGCTGGTGTTGGGGCTCATTTTGGTCCAATGCTAAGGACCAAGGTGAGACAGTATAAGCGGCACCCATGCTGATGTGGTAGATGGCAAGTAAAATGGAGATCAGAGGGCCAATCCCTCAATGCTGTGATAGTGAGTAGCAATGTGGTAAGTGGCTTCCGAGGTTTCAGAAATGACCTGCAAACTACTGACACCTAAATCTGTGAACAAGCTGGAGTGAGCAAGAGCCTTTCCATGAGGCAATTAATGAGGTGTAACGTTACAGTATTTATGTGCTTTCCCAGCTGTCAATGACTGAACTCACCAATGGCCACTGAACTTCCACCTGCGCTTCACAGGTGAGGTATCCGACCTCTGTGAATCCCGTGCTACTGCAGTTAAAGTCAAAAGTTGGCGTTAAAATCACACTTGAGGGCCTCTAAGCAAGCACTTAATGGGCCGAAAATTGATCCCGGGACGCGAGAGTACGCACTGCGTACTCTCGCGTATTCCCACTCCAATTGCCGGTTTTCTGCATGCCCTGCGCATGCGCTGAAAACCGGCAATTGCTCTTCTGAAAAGGGGGCGGGGCCTGGGTGCATCGCGTGCGCGCTACAGGCTGCGCGCACGCTGTGCACTTCATGCTTTGGACGCGCAGGTAAGTAGGGAAGATTTTGGAAATGTAAAAAGGAGGAGTAAGACCCGCTTTTAAGAAGTGAATTAAGTATTTTTTTGAATTTTTTTTTACAGGTATATCTTTTTTAGAGACTTTAAAGACAGGTAAGTTTATTTTTATAACTTTTTAAAAGATTTTAAATTTTTTCAAAAATTTAATTTTTTATTTAAAATGGTTAATTTAATTAACTATACTTATTTTATTAATGTGATGGTTTTTTTTTTAAATTTAATTGAGGTTTAGCTGTTATTTTGGGGGGGTGTAAGATTCATAGATTTTACAGCCATGCTGTGAGACTTATGAATGGAAGATGGTGTGCTGCCATTGGCTCTAACTGAGTCACGTGATCCCACAGCTCGCACGAATTCACTACGCCGCTGGGATACGCAAGCCCAGCACAGCTGATGTCTGGAACATCAAGTTCGTGCGAGCTGGATCTGAAAAAGCATAAGCGAGGTGAGACATCGCGGGAAAGGCTTACCCCCGCGGGAACAGAGCGAGATCAATTTCTGGGCCAATGATTGCAATGAGGTCGTCCGCCTCTGCGAATCGGGTCCGTGTCACACCTGCCGCCTCGCACCTGAGTTAAATGCGTGAGGCAACAGAATGACGGCGAGTTCCTGACGTGCTAACTATTTCCGGCAATTTTACTGCCAACCTGCCCCCAAACCCGCATGCTTGGCAACGGGAACATTCCGGCCAGTATGTTTTCAACTGGTTTGACAGTGGAGGAGGAGACTACTCAGATAAGGCAGATATCCAGGTAGAAGGAGTTAAGAAGGAATTATATTGGTCTCTCTAAAGAGCAGATTGTGAAGTGATGATGTCGGCAAAGCGCAAATCCCAATGTCACAGTGTATGAGGGAGATATCTGAGCCGCTCACAGTATGTTCTTCATGCTTCTTTTCTCAAAAATGAACAAATAATTCTCAACGCACAAGGTTATTGCAGCAACTCCAAAAGTGCAAAGTGTGTTGAACTGCACACACATTGAGCCGTATCAATCATTCATTTTATATAACTGATGTACCAGCATCACTGAGCAGGAAAACCTGTAACATTGAGACTTCTGGGATGACCAGGAGTCTGAATGTTCTAATTTAGTGATCCCAGCTCCGAGCTTCACACAACTGGAGTGGATATCGGGAATTAGAGTGTGAAGGTCAGTGTCCCTGATCAGTGACCTGCACAATTTCTATCCAATAATTTTAATAAACACCTCCACTAATACAGCAGATATAGGAACCTCGTCTGAACTTGTTAATCACCTGTTCTCTGAATTTCTCTCTGGTAGTGTTAAGAACAGTTGTTTCCAAGACCCCTTTAGCACTAATAGTGCAGCGACACTGCAAGTCTGTGACACAATGTAAAGCCCACAGGCGAAGCTGAACTGACATCAGTCTGTCATTTCGCATTGAGTGTGAGACCACCTGGAACAGACAATCTCAGTATAACTGGAGCAGACAGCCTCAGTATAACTGGAGCAGACAGCCTCAGTATAACTGGAGCAGACAGTCTCAGTATAACTGGAGCAGACAGTCTCAGTATAACTGGAGCAGACAAACTCAGTATAACTGGAGCAGACAGTCTCAGTATAACTGGAGCAGACAAACTCAGTATAACTGGAGCAGACAGTCTCAGTATAACTGGAACAGACAGTCTCAGTATAACTGGAACAGGCAGTCTCAGTATAACTGGGACAGACAGTCTCAGTATAACTGGGACAGACAGTCTCAGTATAACTGGAACATACAGTCTCAGTATAACTGGAACAGACAGTCTCAGTATAACTGGAACAGACAGTCTCAGTATAACTGGAACAGACAGTCTCAGTATAACTGGAACAGACAGTCTCAGTATAACTGGAACAGACAGTCTCAGTATAACTGGAACAGACAGTCTCAGTATAACTGGAACAGACAGTCTCAATATAATTGGAGCAGACAAACTCAATAAAACTGGAACAGACAGTCTCAGTATATCTGGAACAGACAGTCTCAGTATAACTGGAACAGACAGTCTCAATATAATTGGAGCAGACAAACTCAATAAAACTGGAACAGACAGTCTCAGTATATCTGGAACAGACAGTCTCAGTATAACTGGAACAGACAAATTCAGTATAACTGGAGCAAAAACACATTTTCAAATTCTAATTTAAAACTGTAAGAATAACTCAGGCAGTCCAATAGATTGCTTTAAGTTGCAGCCATTAGAAAAAAATGTTTTTGCAAACACATGCAGAGTTCAGCACTGCCTGAGCTCCTGATTGGTGCAGATGCACAAGGTGCTGTTCCACTTAAAAATGCTGCTGTTGTCAAACCTGTAGATGCAGAATAACTGCCCTTTGATATTGAGTGTTCTGAAACTAAAACAAATAACCTGCAATAGGAATATTTCGTCTGCCAGATTCACCAATTGACAGCAGAAATGTTCTGGGATCTTGGATGGAACCATGACCTGTGTGAACAGAGCTACACTCTTTAAATCACGTGTGGAAGAGTCATTGTACTTTGCACTGCTCTTGGACTCGGTTTAGGAACTCGCTTGTTTAGTCAGAATCCTGCAGCTTTGCAACCTCTTCAAACTGGACATCCAAACCCTCAGTAAACAGAATCGTTCATCATTGCCCAAAAATGGACCAGAGAGAATTGGCTTTATCTGGGTTCTCACAGAATGACCACCAAACACACCCTCCAGAGGACACGGTGAGTATTTTATCAAAACATGACAGTAAACTCATGTAAAACCATGAGAGGTGCTGATGATTTGGGGTTTTGGTTGTTGTGAATTGCAGAGGCTCTCTGTGGGGTTCAGGGTGTTTCCAAACTACCAACCGATTGCTACTAAATGGAGAACAGCACAGTGTTTCTGTAGTGGGTGAAAACTGTACTTTTTGCTTGAGTTCTAGTCTGACAAAGTCTAACTTCTGAGTCGGCCATTTCCTCTCTTTCCCCCAGGCTGCCACCAATGAACATGGGGGTGAAAGTGACGAGAATGTGGAGCGAGGCAACTGGTCCTCGAAGACTGACTACTTGCTCTCAATGATCGGTTATGCTGTGGGTCTGGGCAATGTCTGCCGATTCCCTTTCCTGGCTTACAGAAATGGAGGAGGTACTGTAGGCAAATCCAAAATACAGGGGAGAGAACGGAAGGAAATAAAGGCATCAAATTATTGATTTATAAAGAATATTACATTTGAAGCAAAAATAAACAAATGAACCCTTTTATTAATAGTTAAATAATACAAGGATGAGCAATGCTGATCTATGGAATGATGAATAGAATCATACAACATTAAATTGTTGGCAATTTAGAATTTTTTTCTTCTTGGGATGTGGGTGATGCTGGCAAGGTAGCATTTATTGCCCATCCCTATTTGCTCATGTTGTGGACCTGGAGACATGTGTAGGCCAGACTGGGTAGGGGTGGTAGCTTCTCTTCCCTTCATCAGTTGGGTTTTTACAACAGTCTACCAGCTGGTATTTTCAATGTTCTGATGCCAACCCACAAATTGTCAGATTTATTGAATTCAGCTTCACAGTTTATCTTCATGGGATTTGAACTCGTGAGCTATAGGCTCCTCGTACATTACCAGAAGAACTACACTTAAATAGAATCAAAAGAAAAATAAAGTACTTGCACTTATATATAGGCTTTCAGGACCTCAATACACTCCAAAGTTCTTTACAGTCAGTCAAGTACTTTTGAAGTGTAGGCACTGTTGTAATGTAGGAAACACGACAGCTAATTTTCACACAGCCATGTCCCATAAACAGCAATGAGATAATGACCAGATAATCTGTTTTAGTGATGTTGATTGAGGAATAAATATTGGTCAGGACTCTGGGGCGAACTCCTAAGCTCTTCTTCGAAATGGTGCCAGGGGATCTTTTGTGTCCAGCTGAGAGGGCAGACAGGGCCTCGGTTTAACATCTCATCTGAAAGATGGATTAGCTAGAAAACAGAAAATGAATAAAGAGATTATTCCACCGACAAGCTCAGTGAATATCTGCAAATGAGATTTCTATTTCCAGAAAGACTGAGACTGATCACAAACCCATTTAAAGAAATATGTTTCTGGTTGAATGCGATACATCAGATAAATGGCATTTTAAAACCAAAGTGAATGAACCTGGGCAGGTGTGTAGAACTGATGATCTATTACTTTTGAATACCTTTTAAAGTGTTATTGTTTAAAATACATGAACTGAACACATCAGGCACGTTTAGTGCACACTATCTGAAATCCTCAGTTATCAGTCTCCTGGTCAGGCTCTGGGCTCAGGTTTGTAAGTTGGGATCATACCTACTCGTATAAGGTGCTCTTCACAACCCCACAAAACTGGATTGATGGAAACCGAGAACAAAAGTGTAAAAATATCGGCCCAGAATTTGCGGTCCTGGTGACGGCGAACTGTCAGAATTAAGTGGAGCATGTGGCAACTTCACAGTAATCTGTAACCATCCTCCCTTCCCCACAGGAGTGGTCCAGGATCAGTTGGTGCCTCCTCATTAGAAGCACGGACTACAGCCCTTGAGGCCTTGGGGAATAGACTTAAGAGAGAACTGTCTTCCTCTTTTGATACAATTGGGGTTGGATTACAAGAAATCCTCTCAGGATTTTCAGGATCTTGTGGGAACCATTACATCAGACCTTCCCACTGATCAGGGTCCACCCTGAACCGGGGTTCAGTATTTCTAGTGTGACAGAAGTCGACAGACATGATGTTGTTCTCTCTCAGAGTAGCATCATATGGTAGCCATCCCAGCAAGTGCCTGACTCAAGTTGAATGAGGGAGGCAAGATCAAGCTGCCTAGGGAGCTGCAACATGGGTATGGCCCACAGTAGGTCCTTTCTAGTACTCTGCTGTCATGAGACAAGAGCCACCTCAATCCCAAGTGCCTCTTGGTCCATGAGTGCAGCCAATTACCTCTCGTGGCACTGGCTCTCAGGTGGTTCCCAGGAAATGCTCTGGAATAGGTCATAGGAAGGAATGTATAGACACCCAGGGGAAGCACAGTTAGAAGAGGTAATGAGTGATATGGAATTAATCTTCATAGTAACTCATTAAATGAATGTTGATGTATGAATTGGCCCTGTTGTTCAATCAGCGCTTTAGTTTTAAGAGGTTGTCTCACCAAAATGTATGAAGTTTCCATCTTTCCTAAAGAGAGCATCCATCACCTGATAGATACAGGCCTGAACTGTACCTAGACAAATGTCACACAGATCTCCATTTGCAGACGGGATGGAGCCACTGACAGAAAAGTTATTGGTCATTGTCTTTTTGAATACGATTGGCATAGCTGTCCAGGTCATTAGAATAGAATCATAGAATGGTTACAGCATAGAAGGAGGACATTCAGCCCATCAAGCCCATGTCGGCTCTCTGCAAGAGCACTTCAGCTAGTTCCAATCCCCCGCCCTTTCCCCGTAGCCCTGCAATTTTTTTCCTTCAGGTACTTATCCAATTCCCTTTTGAAACCCATGATTGAATCTGCCTCCACCACCCTTTCAGGCAGTGCATTCCAGATCCTAACCACTCGCTGCGTAAAAAAGATTTTTCCTCAAGTCACATTTGGTTGTTTTGCCAATCACCTTAAATCTGTGTCCTCTGGTTCTCGACCCATCTGCCAATGGGAACAGATTCTCTATATCTACTCTGTCTAGACCCCTCATGATTTTGAACACCTCTATCAAATCTGCTCTCAACCTTCTCTGCTCCAAGGAGAACAACCCCAGCTTCTCCAATCTATCCACCTAACTGAAGTTCCTCATCCCTGGAATCATTCTCATAAATCTTTTCTGCTCCCTCTCTAAGGCCTTCACATCCTTCCTGATGTGCGGTGCCCAGAATTGGACACAATACTCCAGTTGAGGCCGAACCAGTGTTTTATAAATGTTCATCATAACTTCCTTGCTTTTATACTCTATGCCTGTATTTATGAAGCCCAGGATCCCGAATGCCTTTTTAACCGCTTTCTCAACTTGCCCTGCCACCTTCAACGATTTGTACCCCCAGGTCTCTCTGCTCATGCACCCACTTTAGGATTGTACCCATTAGTTTATATTGTACACCTTCCTCCAGTCCGAAAAACAACCTTTCACCACCCATCTCTCTTTCCTGTCACTTAGCCAATTTCGTATCCATGCTGCCACTTTCCCAGTTATTCCATGGGCTTCAACTTTGCTGGCAAGCCTATTATGTGGCACTTTATCAAATGCCTTTTGGAAGTCCATGTATACCACATCAACCGCATTGCCCTCATCAACCCTCTCTGTTACTTCATCAAAAAACTCGATCAAGTTGGTTAAACACGATTTGCCTTTAACAAATCCATGCTGGCTTTCCTTAAGTAATCCACACTTGTCCAAATGATTGTTAATGTTGGCCCTGATTATCATTCTGAAAGCTTCCGCACTACCGAGGTTAAACTGACTAGCCTGTAGTTGCTGGGTTTATTCTTACACACTTTTTGAACAAGGATGTAACATTTGCAATTCTCCAGTCCTCGGCACCACCCCTGTATCGAAGGAGAATTGGAAGATTATGGCGAGTACCTCTGCAATTTCCTCCTTAACCTCCCTCAGCATCCTGGGGAGCATCCCATCTGGTCCTGGTGACTTATCAACTTTAAGTTCAGACAGCCTTTCTAGTACCTCCTCTTTATCAATTTTTATCCCATCCAGTATCTCCACTGCCTCCTCTTTCACTTAGACTTTGGCAGCATCTTCTTCCTTGGTGAAGACAGATGCAAAGTACTCATTTAGTACCTCAGCTATGCCCTCCGTCTCCATGTGTAGGTCTCCTTTTTGGTCCCTAATCGGCCCCACCCCTCCTCTTACTACCCGTTTACTGTTTATATGCCTGTAGAAGATTTTTGGATTCCCTCTTATGTTAGCTGCCAATCTATTCTCATACTGTCTCTTTGCCCCTCTTATTTTCTTTTTCACTTCTCTGAACTTTATATATTCAGCCTGATTCTCACTTGTATTCTCAATCTGACATCTGTCATATGTGCTGTTTTTCTGCTTCATCTTACTCGCTATCTCTTTCGTTATCCAGGGAGCTCTGGCTTTAGTTGCCCTACCTTACCCCCTTGTGGGAATGTACTTCGTCTGTACCCGAACCATCTCCTCTTTAAAGGCAGCCCATTGTTCAATTACAGTTTTGCCTGCCAATTTTTGATTCTCACCCCACTGAAATTGGCCTTCCTCCAATTAAGTATTTTTACTCTAGATTGCACCATGTCCTTTTCCACAGCTAATCGAAACCTTATGATACTATGATCACTGTTCCATAAATATCCCTCTGCTGACACTTGCTCCACTTGCCCCACCTTATTCCCCAGAACCAGATCCAGCATTGCCTCCTTCCTCATTGGGCCAGAAATGTACTGATCAAGAAAGTTCTCCTGAACACACTTCAGAAATTCTTCTAATTGATCTAATCTCTAGGTCTGAGTCCAGAAGCTGTGGCAGATCATTCAAGGCTTCCTTCATGACGTGATGTCTCCAAAGGCAAAAATTTTCACAAATGTCCTCAAACAAACTCCAGGGCCAGGTTCAGAGCTCTTTTACATACAGAAATTCCTACAGGATCAGTTGATCCTGGTGAGCCACAACGCATGTCTTATATGGTCATTTGTTTGACAGAGTGCAATGGGATGGTAATGATGGGTGTTTGGATTCCTGACCTCATCCTGCCATTAGCATTAAGTTTTATTATGTATAAGAAGCAGGCGCAGGAAGCACCACCCATGGAATTCCATCGGAAAGTTCATTGCGGGTAAAACGGGTGGAAAACTGATGAGAATGGGTCCCACCCCGAAATCAACTCCAGGGAAAGGTCCAACATGGATATTATGGTTTGATCTAAAAACAGGAGGAAATTCAGGGCTATGTGTTAGAGGATATTTTTTATTGATGATTAGATGTTCTATCTATTCCTCAAAATCAATAAGATTCTATACACATTGAGGTTATGATGCGGAGATGCCGGCGTTGGACTGGGGTGGACAAAAATGTGAAGTCACACAACACCAGGTTATAGTCCAACAGATTTATTTAAAATTACAAGCTTTCGGAGCTATCGCCCCTTCTTCAGGTAAAGTTACAATGAGTGAATCTACAAAAGTTCACAGAATATAAACACAGAAAATGCAGAGATACAATCTTTCCTTACATCAAAGACACACCAAGAGCACAGCCAAGACAATAATAAGATGTGTCCCAGGGGGTCCAACGTGTCAAATCCTGCTGTCTGCAGCAGATCTCTCTCCATATCCCTTCCTCTCTCTCCGTCTTTTTTGGGGTTTGTTTTTTGTGTTTGTTTTTTTTGTGTTTATATTCTGTGAACTTTTGTTGATTCACTCATTGTAACTTTACCTGAAGAAGGGGCGATAGCTCCGAAAGCTTGTAATTTTAAATAAATCTGTTGGACTATAACCTGGTGTTGTGCGACTTCTCACATTGAGGTTAAGCATTCATAGATTTATTAACCATACAATACATGCAATAGTACTTAAACATAGACTTAACAGATAGAACTTACTACCCCACTTGATGATCGGGCATTCACTTGTGTTACACGTCTGAGCTCAGTATTTAAGCACTATCGTACCCTTATGAATCCAAATGTTCATTACAAACTTCCACTTTTTATACATTTCTCTCACCCGACTACTTGACAATGTGAAGGATTCTGTATTACATTATTATACCAACATTTAAAATACAATTCCATATAAGGAGTATCTAATTAGACTTGTACCTTATCAATAACGTCACTGAATAAACTGGTTTCCTTACTTACGAGCTATTTTATCGTTGGGGTGATGCGATCGGTATAACTCACTTTGTTTTCTAATCAATAATTTTGCTCTTGTTACATATAATTGCTATTCTACCAAGTACAAAATTTGATTATAAATTTTCTTTGATTCTGTACCATTCAGCACCAGCTAATTCCCCCATTCTACAGAAACCTTAAAGATAATAATTGAGCCAGATTTTGCAACAGCAGGGCATCTAACAGTGTCTACCATTAGTTAACTTGCCTTTGCACCCTTCAGCTCAAAATATTTTGTCAACTAAGTTGCTGAAAGTGCGAGCTGCTAACGGCGCAGTGAGGGAAAGAGAGGATCTGGGACCTGATTGAATAGGGAAAGCAACAGGGTATCTCCTTAACCAATCAGATTGAAGGATTATGAAATAAACAGCAGAAGGACTGAGAAGGAAGCGTAAATTAGAGTGAGTGAATTCAATGTTAAATCAGGTACAGAAAGAGAAATAAAGAGAGGAAAAGAAAGATTGGATTAAGAGAGAGAGAATAAATGAGACAAAAAGAAAAAGCAAGAAAAAAACTTAAATTTAAAATTTGACATTTTTAAAATCTCTCAAAACAATTCACAACCTGAAGGAATGAGACTCCATACTTATGATAGTTAATTTTCAGTACCAGAGTGGTTGACTGGCAGTCATTAGCACGTATTATGTTGTTAAAAGAGTACTTAAGCTTGTAAATACTCAACCTATACAACTGCGGTGCGTTTAGTTTGTATCTACTGCACAAATACAGCAACTTCACAACATTTAATGCTTTTCGATGGTGAGGCAGACAGTGAAATGCTTTTTTTGCAAAGCTAATGCTGGAGCAGCGCAACTCAGACAGCAACTTTAGGATATTGGCATTTAACCGTGCATCTGCCCCTCACCTGAAGCTGCTGTACCATTTATGCATAAATAACGGCGAGCGCCATTAGCCTCACCGTTATTTTGGCAGCAAAATCTGGCCCAATATTTACCCAGATGTTTTCCTTTTTCAGGACTAACTGTTGTCCATGTACCCATTATCAGTGATTAGTGCTTCATGCAACTTAAGAACCTGTATGCAGTGGCATGTCTTTAATTAAGTTCCCTAATTAAGTAGGTGGTTACCTCATATTGAAACCAACCACTGCCGTCATGTCAGACTCAGTTCAAAAGTTTAGTGATCACTAGTTTAATAGTCAATCTTACTTCCCTACTTAACAAACAAAGGCTAAAAGCTAACATTATTTCGACATGTAAGAAACATTAATAGCAACATTACATCAGCACACTTCATGTCAGTCCGGTAATTCTTTCCTTACACTATGGTGTTATTTATTTATTTTAATTAATTTATGGGATGTGGGCGTTGCTGGCGGTGGCGCAAAACGGGCGCTATCAGATCGGTGGCCTGTTATACACAGTGCCTGATACTCAGTTCCATTGCAGTCAATGTAAGTGACTATCAGGCGTTGGGTATAATGGGCGGCCGATCCAATACTGCCTGTTTTGTGTCACCGCCCGAGATGAATTTCTAGCTCTGAATGTTCATTGTGGCTGTTTTTGTTTTGTATTCAGATGCTGAGTAAACTTGCAATCTGCAGTCACACTGTTCTGGCAACATTTAGTTCTTATGTTAATATGAAATGGAATTTTTAGTTGTTCAACAACCACTTCAAACCTGCATCAATAACCTGGTGACTCTATCATCCATACAATCTTTTTCAGCTTTCCTTTACTATTTTTCCAGGTGCGTTTCTTATTCCCTACACTCTCATGCTGGCACTCGCTGGGATGCCAATGTTTTTCTTGGAATCTTCCTTTGGGCAGTTTGCCAGCCTCGGACCTGTTGCAGTGTGGAAAGCCGTGCCAATGCTACAAGGTTAATGTTTAATCAGCAACACAAGCTTAGCAACAGTTTAAATGAATAATAGTGTTTAATTTATATTAATATACTGATGGTTTATGCCAGCCTTGCCGAAGTAGTGTTTACAATCTGATCTGTCGTACACTTTACACAGACAGATACAGACAGTGGCCAGAATTTTCTGGGGTCTGTGCAGGGGCGATCAGAGAAGGATCAGGTGGGAAGTTTGAAATAAGTCGGAGCGGGTTGGGAACCCACCGTCATCCCACCCCTACTCGCCTTTCCCTTGAGCGCGTTTGCCAGTGCGGCAGTGACCTGACCAGAAGAGGCGGGCAACCTAATTGAAATCATTATAAGTTTGTTGTCAGACACTTAAGAGCCTTTCCCCCCTACCTATCAAATTTCCCTGCATGTCCACGGGATTCATGCAGCTCGGGAACCACATCTGTCAACCTGAGGCGGGAGCTGAGTGGCCATTTCTCCAGCTGATTACTTGACAGCATCAAATGTACTATAAAAGCACCCACCTCACAGCTGATCACTTTCCTCAGGCAGAAGCTATTGCTGACTACATTGTTAGCACAGATTTAACTTTATGCAAGCTACAAGTGTTTCCAGCAAAGTCTCCATCCAGTGTCACCTCATTGGAAGAACCTCTCTCACCATTGACAGATTGCTTCTGTCAACTCTACTTGACTTGCCATCTAATCCAGCAGCATGGGTGCCATTTATACTGTCTCACCTTGGTCCTCAGAATCTGCCCACAATGTGCCCCAACACAAGCAGCACCAGGCACACCAGCAGCACCAACAACACCATCAACCTTCTCCACAAACACCTGATGCAGCACAGGACAGAGGACATCAGCACCCGAGCACATTGTTACCCGGGAGTCCAGGGATGGCTTCATCATGGCCAGATTTACTTAACTTTAAGCTTTATACCCATATGGCTGCCACATGCTGCACCAGGTTGGCAGCACCCCACAGCAACAACAAAGACCATCCACACAATGACCAATCCATTCCCCATTGGTGAAGGTACCGTTATGTCTCAACATTCACTGCAACTCATTATGCCACTTCTAAAGGTGCACACAAAGATGTCTAAGACGGGAAAGTGGTGAAAATAAAAATGTTAATGGTTGACAATACATTAACGGAAACTTGCCATTAACATTGACTAAAATACCCAAATGGCTACCTTTCTGAACCTACTTGTGTGTCATCTTTCTCTTCTGCGTGCTTCTACGAGGTGCTGCCCCTGTGGCTTCAGCAGAGGTAGAGGCAGCCTGCAGAATAGCTAAGGTAGTAGACAGGGCCTTAAACTAATGAACGGGGGGTGGGGGTGGGAGTATTCAGGAAAGTGTAAACTTAAAAACAGCGAGAGAAATGTCAAGGCTCTAGAACAAAGTAGCGTTTTGGGTAAAAATAAGCAGAGTGAGTCAGGAAGGGACAGCGAGAGTAACAAAGGTAAAATTAATGATCTAGACAAGGGAACTAGATGTAATATCTCCAAGTTTGCAGACGACACAAAACTGGGTGGGTGTGTGTGCTGCGAGGAGGATGCTGAGGAACTCCAGGATGATTTGGACAGGTTGGGTGATTGGGCAGAAGCGTGGCAGATGCAATATAACGTGGATAAATGCGAGGTTATCCACTTTGGTGTCAAAAACAGAAAGGCAGATTATTATCTGAATGGCAATAGATTGGGAGAAGGGGAAGTGCAACGAGACCTGGGTGTCCTTGTGCACCAGTCGCTGAAGGTAAGCATGCAGGTGCAGCAGGCGGTTAAGAAGGCAAATGGTATGTTGGCCTTCGTAGCGAGAGGGTTTGAGTACAGGAACAAGGATGTCTTGCTGCAGTTGTACAGGGCCTTGGTGAGACTACACCTTGAGTATTGTGTGCAGTTTTGGTCGCCTTATCTGAGGAAGGATGTTCTTGCCATGGAAGGAGTTCAGCGAAGATTCACAAGCCTGATACCTGGGATGGCAGGAATGACGTATGAAGAGAGATTGGGTCGATTGGGCTTATACTTGCTGGAGTTTCGAAGAATGAGAGGGGATCTCATTGAAACTTATAAAATTCTGACAGGACAGGACAAACTAGATGCAGGAAGGATGTTCCCGATGGTCGGGGAGTCCAGAACCAGGGGTCACAGTCTAAGGATAAGGGGTAAGCCATTTAGGACAGAAATGAGGAGGAATTTCTTCACCCAGAGAGTGGTGAACCTGTGGAATTCTCTACCACAGAAGGCAGTAGAGGCCAATTCATTAAATAGATTCAAGAAGGAGTTGGATATATTTCTTAAAGGGATCAAGGGATATGGGGAGAAAGCAGGGACAGGGTACTGAATTTGGATGATCAGCCATGATCGCATTGAATGGCGGAGCAGGCTAGAGGGGCCGAATGGCCTACTCCTGCTCCTATTTTCTATGATCCTATAAGACATCAGTGGCTAAGGTGACATCAGGGAAAAAAAGAAATAAGTCAAAGCTAAAGGCACTATATCTGAATGCGTAAGCATTCACAACAAAATAGATGGATTAATAGCGCAGATAGAAATTAACAGGTTTGATCTAATAGCCATAATGGAGACGTGGTTGCAAAGTGGCCTAGGTTTGGAACTAAATATTCCAGGATACTTAACTTTTCGAAGAGATAGGCAAAATGGAAAAGGAGGAGGGATAGCCCTGATAATAAAGGATGGGATAAAGACAGCAGAGAGAAAGGATCTTAGCTCTGAAAATCAAGAAGTAGAATCAGTTTGGGTGGAGCTAAGAAACAGCAAGGGGCAGAAAAAATTGGTGGGAGTTGTTTATAGGCCCCCAAACAGTTGTTGTCATGTAGGGCAGCGTGTAAATCATGAAATTAGAGGTGCATGTAACAAGGGTAATACAGTAACCATGGGGGATTTTAATCTACATATAGACTGGACAAACCAAATTTGCAGTAATAGTGTGGAGGACAAATTCATGGAATGTATGCAAGATAGTTTTCTAGATCAGTATGTTGAGGAACCAACTAGGGAACAGGCTATTTTAGATCTAGTATTGTGCAATGAGAAAGGGTTAATTAATAACCTTGTAGTAAAGGGACCTTTAGGGAAGAGTGACCATAATATGATAGAATTTTATATTCAGTTTAAAAGCGATTTAGTTAAATCCAAAACTAGGGTCTTATATCTAAACAAAGCAAACTGCATAGGTATGAGGGGCGAGTTGGCTATGGTAGATTGGGAAACTACATTAAAAGGTATGATGATAGACAAGCAATGGCTGGCATTTAAAGAATTAATGCATAATTTACAACAAATATACATTCCTTTAAGGCACAAAAGCCCCACAGGAAAAGTGGTCCAACCGTGGCAAACAAGAGAAGTTAAAGATAGTATTAGATCAAAGGAAGAAGCTTATAATGTTGCCAAAAAGAATAGTAAGCCTGAGGATTGGGAGGATTTTAGAATTCAGCAAAGGAGGACCAAGAAATTGATAGAGAAAGGGAAAATAGAATATGAGAGTAAACTAGCTAGAGACATAAAAACAGACTATAAAAGCTTCTATAGGTATGTAAAAAGGAAAAGATTAGCAAAAGTAAATGTGGGTCCCTTACAGGCTGAGACATGAGAAATTATAATGGGAACTAAGGAAATGGCAGAGAAATTAAACAGATACTTTGTGTCTGTCTTCACGGAAGAAGACACAAAAAACTTCCCGGAAATAGTGGAGAACCAAGGCTTTAGCGAGAATGAGCAACTGAAAGAAATTAGTATTAGTAAAAAAATAGTACTGGAGAAATTAATGGGACTGAAAACTGATAAATCCCCTAATGGCCTACATCCTAGGGTTTTGAAAGAGGTGGCTATAAAGATAGTGGATGCATTGGTTGTCATTTTCCAAAATTCCATAGATTCTGGAACGGTTCCCACGGATTGGAAGGAAGTAAATATAACCCCACTATTTAAGAAAGGAGGGAGAGAGAACTACAGACCAGTTAGCCTGACATCAGTAGTAGAGAAAATGCTAGAATCTATTATTAAGGACATGGTAATAGAGCATTTAGTAAATAATAATAGGATTGGGCAGAATCAACACGGATTTATGAAAGGGAAGTCGTGTTTGACAAATCTGTTACAATTTCTTGAGGTTGTAACAAGCAGAATAGATAAGGGGGAACCAGTGGCTGTGGTGTATTTGGATTTTCAGAAGGCATTCGATAAGGTGCCACACAAGAGGTTATTAAACAAAATTAGGGATCATGGGATTGGAGGTAATATACTAGCATGAATTGAGGATTGGTTAATGGACAGAAAACAGAGAGAAGGAATAAACGGCTCATTTTTGGGTTGGCAGGCCGTAACTAGTCGGGTACCGCAAGGATCAGTGCTTGGGCCTCAGCTATTCACAATCTACATCAATGATTTAGATGAGGGGACCAAATGTAATATATCCAAGTTCGCTGATGATACAAAGCTGGGTGGGATTGTAAGTTGTGAGGAGGATGCTAGGAGGCTTCAAGGGGATATAGACAGGCTAAGTGAGTGGGCAAGTACATGGCAAATGGAATATAACGTGGAGAAATGTGAAGTTATCCACATTGGTAGGAAAAATAGAAAAGCAGAGTATTTTTTAAATGGTGAGAGATTGGGAAATGTTGGTCTTCAGAGGGACCTGGGTGTTCTTGTACATAAATCACTGAGAGTTAACATGCAGGTACAGCAAACAATTAGGAAAGCAAATGGTATGCTGGCCTTTATTACAAAAAGATTTGACTATAAGAGTAAAGACGTCTTACTGCAATTATATAGGGCCCTGGTGAGACCACACCTGGAGTATTGTGTACAGTTTTGGTCTCCTTACCTAAGGAAGGATATACTTGCCAGAGAGGGAGCCAAATGAATGTTCACCAGACTGGTTCCTGGGATGGGGGCATTGTCCTATGAGGAGAGATTGAGTAGACTAGGCCTATATTCTCTAGAGTTTAGAACAATGAGAGGTGATCTCATTGAAACATATAAAATTCTTACAGGGCTTGACAGGGTAGATGCAGGGAGGATGTTTCCCCTGGCTGGGGAGTCTAGAACCAGGGGTCACACTCTCAGAATAAGGGGTCGGCTATATTATACATATAGAAGATAGGAGCAGGAGTAGGCCATCCGGCCCTTCGAGCCTGCTCCGCCATTTAATGAGATCATGGCTGATCCTTCAATTCAGTATCCCGTCCCCGCCTTCTCTCCGTAACCCTTAACCCCTTTTGCCTGTAGAAATATATCTAATTCCCTCTTAAATATATTTAATGAGCTGGCGTACACTGCCCTCTGTGGCAATGAGTTCCACAGGTTCACCACTCTCTGAGTGAAGAAATTCCCCCTCATTTCTGTCCTAAATGGTTTAGCCCTTATCCTTAAATTATGTCCTCTAGTTCTGTTCTCACCCGCCAAGGGAAACATTCCTTCTGCATCTAATCTGTCTAGACCTGTCAGAATTTTATACACTTCTATGAGGTCCCCTCTCAATCTTCTAAACTCCAGTGTGTACATCCCTAAACTACATAGTCTCTCCTCATAGGTCAATCCCGCCATTCCTGGTATCAGCCTGGTGAATCGCCGCTGCACCCCCTCCATGGCAAGAACATCTTTCCTCAGATGAGGCGACCAAAACTGTACACAGTACTCGAGGTGTGGTCTCACCAGTGCCCTGTACAGCTGCAGCAAGGTATCCCTGTTCCTGTATTCCAACCCTTTTGCTATGAAGGCCAGCATACCGTTTGCCTTCTTGACCGCCTGTTGCACCTGCATGCTCGCCTTCAGTGACTGGTGTACAAGAACACCCAGGTCTCTCTGTACTTCCCCCTCTCCCAATTTATTGCCATTTAAATAATAATTTGCCCTCCCGTTCCTGCACCCAAGGTGGATAACTTCGCACTTGTCCACATTATAGTGCATCTGCCATTTATCCGCCCAATCACCCAGTCTGTCCAAATCGCTCTGGAGCTTCCTGGTCTCCTCCTCTGAGCCCACCCCCCCTCCTAGTTTAGTGTCGTCTGCAAATTTGGAAATGCTGCATTCGACTCCCTGATCCAGGTCATTAATATAAATTGTGAACAGCTGGGGACCCAGGACAGATCCCTGTGGTACCCCACTTGTTACTGCCTGCCATTCAGAAAATGAGCCGTTTATTCCAACTCTCTGTTTTCTATCTGACAGCCAGTTCTCTATCCACGTCAATACTTTCCCCTTTATCCCATGAGCTTCAATTTTCCATGCTAATCTTTTATGTGGGACCTTATCGAAGGCCTTTTGGAAGTCCAGGTACACCACATCTACTGGCTCTCCCCCATCTATTTTACCAGTTACTCCCTCAAAAAATTCCAATAGATTAGTCAAGCACGATTTACCCTTTGTAAATCCATGTTGACTCTGTCCTATCCTGTCCCCATTTGCTAAGTGCTCGGCTATTTCATCCTTAATGATGGACTCCAGCATTTTGCCCACAACTGATGTAAGGCTTACAGGTCTGTAATTACCTGCTTTTTCCCTACCCCCCTTTTTGAATAGTGGGGTAACGTTAGCTACCCTCCAATCCATGGGCACTGTTCCCGAGTCTAATGAATTCTGAAAAATCATGCTTAGTGCATCCGCTATCTCTAGGGCCACCTCCTTCAGTACCCTAGGATGCATGTTATCAGGCCCTGGGGATTTGTCCGCCTTCAATCCCTTTAGCTTCCTTAACACCATATCCTTAGAGATATTGATTTGCGTCAGTTCCTCCTTTGCCAATGTCCCTATTTTTCCCGATATCCCAGGGAGGTTTTTTGTGTCTTCCTTCGTAAAGACTGACCCAAAGTATGCATTTAGTTGGTCTGCCATTTCCTTATTTCCCATTATATATTCCCCCGTATCTGACTGCAATGGACCAACTTTGGTTTTCACCAGTCTTTTCCTCTTGATATACTTATAAAAGCTTTTGGAGTTAGTTTTTATATTTTCCGCCAGCTTGCTTTCGTAAGCTATTTTGCCCTTCTTGATTAAGCCCTTTGCCCTCCTTTGCTCTATCTTAAACTGTTCCCAATCTTCCGCTCTGGCGCGTTTTTTGGCTATTTTATACGCCCTATCTTTGGATTTTATGCTGTCTCTAATTTCCCCTGTTATCCACGGTTGAGTCACCTTTTTAGATTTCCTTTTATGCCAGATTGGTATAAACAATTTTTGCAATTTTGTCATTCTATCTTTAAATGCTTGCCATTGTTTATCTACCTCCAGTCCTCCCAGGAACGTTGTCCAATCAGACCTACTCAGTTCCCGTCTAATGGCATCATAATTCCCCTTGTTTAAATTCAGGACCTGAGTCTCTGAGTCAATTTCTTCGCTCTCCATTTCGAGTGAGAAATCGATCATGTTATGATCGCTCTGACCCAAGGGTCCCCGTACAACAAGATTACTAATTAGTCCCTTCTCATTGCACAGTACCCAGTCCAATATAGCCTGTTCCCGAGTTGGTTCCTCGACATATTGATCCAGATAACCATCCCTTAAACACTCAAGGAATTCCTCCTCCTCATTATTTTTACTGATTAGGCTAGTCCAATCTATATGTAAGTTAAAGTCACCTATGATGACAGCTGTGCTCTTATTGCACGCTTCTCTAATTTCCCTCGTGATGCCCTCCCCAACCTCTATTTTACTATTTGGAGGCCTATATACCACTCCTATTAATGTTTTTCGCCCCTCGCTATTTCTTAGCTCCACCCATATAGATTCTGTATTAACTGAGTTAATATCCTTCCTTTCAATTGCATTTATCCCCTCTTTTACCAGCAATGCTACCCCTCCTCCCTTTCTTTTTTGTCGATCCTTCCTAAATACTGAATACCCCTGTATGTTAAGCTCCCAGCCCTGCTCACCCTGCAACCATGTTTCCGTAATCCCAATTAGATCATAATTATTAACCTCTATTTCCACAGCTAATTCATCTACCTTGTTCCTGATGCTTCTCGCATTAAGGTATAAAACCCTCAGGCTTTTTTTATGCTCACATTTTTTATGAATTAGTTTGGCCCTTTGTTTTTTGTTCCTCTCCTTTTTACCATTTATTTCTGTCTGCCTTTCACTTTCCTCTATTTCACTACATGGGTTTCTAGCCCCCTGCCATACTAGTTTAAATGCTCCCGAACTGCTTTATCAAAATTTACCCCGAGAACCTCAGTTCCATCTTTGCACAGGTGTAGACCGTCCCTTTTGTATAGGTCACACCTACCACAAAACTGGTCCCAATGCCTCAAAAATTTAAAACCCTCCCTCTTACACCACTGCTCAAGCCACGTATTTAGCCTAACTATCCTGTTCTCTGTACTCTTACTAGCACGTGGCACTGGTAGTAATCCAGAGATTACTACCTTCGAGGTCCTACTTTTTAGCTTGGCTCCTAACTCCCTAAATTCTACTTGTAGGACCTCTTCCCTTTTTTTAGCTACGTCGTTGGTACCAACATGTATCACGACAACTGGCTGTTCCCCCTCCCCCTCCAGAATGTTCTGCACCCGCGCCGAGACATCCTTGACCCTTGCACCAGGGAGGCAAATTACCATCCTGGAGTCTCGGTCGCGACCACAGAAACTCCTATCTATTCCCCTTACAATCGAATCCCCTATTACTATAGCCCTGCCACTCTTTTTCCCTCCCTTCTTTGCAACAGAGCCAGTCATGGTGCCATGAGCCTGGCTGCTGGTGCCTTCCCCCGATGAGTCATCCCCCCCGACAACAGCACCTAAGGCGGTGAACCTGTTGCTGAGGGAGACAACCCCAGGGGATTCCTGCACTACCTTCCTGCCCTTGCTCTGCCTTTTGGTCACCCATGTACTATCTACTCTGGCCTTAACCTGCGGTGTGACCAACTCACTAAATGTGCTATTCACAACCCTCTCAGAATCGTGGATGCTCCAAAGTGAGTCCATCCGCAGCTCAAGGGCCGTCATGCGGTCCCACATGAGCTGCAGCTGGACACACTTCCCGCACACATGGTTGTCAGGGACACAGGAAGCGTCCATGATTTCCCACATGTTACAGGAGGAGCATGACACAGGTCCGAGCTCTACTGCCATGACTTAACCCTTATATTACTTATTAATTTTCTAGTTTTAGTTTATTTATTGACTTTTGTTTTCCCGAAGCTTACTTAGACCAATGTATACTGTACTCCTCTTATTCCTTTTTAAACTAACCAAATCGCACTAGTTTTAGTTGTACTTTCTAGGAAGGTTTGAGGAAAGTACTTACCAGTTAGTCTTACCTCCCTGGTCTTTCGCTGACTTCCCGGTCTTGTGTCCCCTTGGTCCTACGCCGACTTCCCGCTCCTCCCGGTTCCTGCTCTGCTGAAAAGAAACTGAGACCAAAAAATTTGTGACCTCTGTTTTTAGACTGCTAAAAGACTACTAGGTTAGATGAGAGATTTCTTCACTCAGAGGGTGGCGAATCTTTGGAATTCTCTTCCCCAGAGGGTTGTGGAGGCTCAGTCGTTGAGTATATTCAAGACAGAGATCGATAGACTTTTGAATATTAAGGGAATCAAGGGTTGTGGGGATAGTGCAGGAAAGCTGAGATGAGACGAAGTAGAAGATCAGCCATGATCTTATTGAATGTCGGAGCAGGCTCGAATGGCCAAATGGTCTACTCCTGCTCCTATTTCTGATGTTCTTATGTTCTGCTCACTTCCCTGCTGCGACTGCTTCGACATTCTTGGTGGACATCTTCTGTGATGGCCCCGCCAAAGTCTGCTCCTCCTGCGACTGTGCAGGGGCAGACTCGGCCATCGCGATCTGAGGAGCCATCTGGGGCTCTGAATGAGGGGGAGGCAATGGGGGAGAAGTGTAAGCGCTTTGAGAGGTGCCCACTCTTCCCTCTCCCTGCTCAGCATCATCCCTCTCTTGGGCCACCCTCACTTCCCTGCTAGCAAGGAGCTGGAGAGCACCTTGCTACACATCAGTGGGGCCATGAGGACCCACGTCTACGCTGATATCCCTCCTAGACAGGACATCTATGAGCCTCTGCCATCTATGCTCCATAGAAAGTCATCTATTCTTCATAGGAGCCATCTATTCTCCATAGATAGCCATCTGTTCTCTGTAGATAGCATTAGCTGCTCCATGCAGGTGGTCATCCAATCCATGGAAGAGTCTGCAGTCACCATCGCCTGCGACATGGTGGTGCTCATGTTGGAGCTGGACTCCTCCATTCTCTGAACCTTTGCAGACATCACGGTTGCAAAACCTGTCAGAGCCTCCTCCACTTTTGCTGCAGCTCCAGGATCGCCCTCTTTCTGGATGACCCCCGAGGCTCAGCATCTGTATGCCGCTGAGCAGAGCTGGCAGTGACTGAGGTCACACCTGACCCCTCCCCCAAAGCCCAGTGACTGAGGTCACACCTGACCCCTCCCTCAAAGCCCAGTGACTGAGGTCACACCTGACCCCTCCCCCAAAGCCCAGTGACTGAGGTCACACCTGACCCTCCCCACCACAGTATCGAGGATTAGCCCGCCTTCCCTTCCCCCAGTGACTGTGACCGGGCCCTCCCCTGCGGCCTCTCTCTTACTCGCTCCAGTTGCTGTGCTCTCAGGCACTTCCAGCGCCGACAATCCAGCAGCACGAGCCCGGACGGAAACTCAGAAACAACAACCGGCGCATGCACAGTGAGTCACCCTGGCGATGGCACAAGTTATTGTTTAATTTAGCCTTTAAGCCGCAAACTGACAGCTCAGGGGGGGGCGCACACAGCCCAGGGGTACACTCACTGCCCAGGGGTACACTTCGGGGACGGGTTTTGTGAACCAGGGACTCTTCCGGGGACATTGTTTGCCCGGGGACACAGTACCTCATCCGGGGACTGTCCCCGGAAAACGGGGACGTATGGGCACCCTAGGTACTGGGGAAATGGAGAAATTAGGATCCAATTTATGAAATATAACTTTTTCAGGGTTTAAAATTTTTTTAATTCTAAATTTTAAATGACAACAGAAACAGTTTTATACTTTAAGTATTTAAGTATTATTACTTATTATTACTAGCAGGTCTTTGTGGCATTGCTCATAGTGTCAGATGATATAAAAGGTCAGAAACATTACACTGTGTAATACGCAATGGCATAATTTTGACTTTGGGCGATAGTGGTAGGTCAAAGGGCAATAGATAGGATTAATGCTGGGAGAGAGGAGATGGCATGACGTCGAGCGTGTTGTGTAAAATCAAAGGGGCAGCTGGTATGATGGGGTGGGGAGCATGAGGGATTATAGAAGGGAGGGAAAAGGAGCTACTGAGGGTCACATTTTGCCAACAATCCCCACACCAAAGGCAGCCTGCTATCATTGGTGGCTTCTTTTCCTGCCACACCAAGCCATAACAACCACCATCTCCTGAGCAAAAGGAAAGAAGAAAAAGATAGAAAAATAGAAGGAGGCAGAGAGAGAAGCCAAAAGAAGAGTTAAGGGAGCAGAAAGAGAGTAGAAGAGGAAAGACAGAGAGGAATAGCAACAACAACAACTTGCATTTATATAGCACACTTAATGTAGCGAAACACCCCAAGGGGCTTAACAACAGCATTATCAATAAGTGACAGAAGGGGATATCAGGACAGATGCTTGATAGCTTGGTCAAGGAGGTAAGTTTTAAGGAGCCTCTTAAAGGAACAGAGAGTGATAGAGAGGCGGAAATGTTTAGGGAGGGAATTCCAGAACTTAGGGCCAAAGCAGCTGAAATTACGGCCGTCAATGGTGGAGTGATTAAAATCGGGGATGTGCAAGAGGCCAGAATTGGAGGAGCGCAGAGATCTCAAAGGCTTGTAGCGCTAGAGGAGGTTACAGAAATAGGGAAGGGCGAGGCCTTGGAAGGATTTGAAAACAAAGATGAGGATTTTAAAATTAAGACATTATCAGACCAGAGCCAGTGTAGGTCAGCAAGCACAAGGCCGGGTGAACGATTGGTGCGAGTTAAGATACGGGCAGCAGAGTTTTGGATGAGAATAAGTTTATGTAGGGTGGAAGGTAATTCTCTGGCTACAATTCAATAGATAAGAACAGAACCAGGCACGGGCAGTTCCACCCAGCTGGACGACAGGGGAGAGTCGTTGGAGGAGGATGGTGCGGTCAACTGTGTCGAAGGCTGCAGGCAGGTCGAGAAGGAAGAGGAGGGATAGTTTACCCTGGTCACAGTCACATACATTGTCATTTGTGACTTTGATAAGGGACGTTTCGGTACTGTGGTGGGGCCGGTGATGGATGGTTAAACCAGTTGTCCCCCATAGATGTTCAAATCCGCAACCCTTGGACTTAAGGGAGCGGCGATGAGGGGTACACTAGGGGTACAAGTGAGCAGTGACAAGTACGAAAGAGACCATGTTCTCTGACGGCATGTATAGCACCACAGGACATCAGCCAATGTTTTATTAAAGATCGTACATCTGCACACACTTCTGTCTCCAGACCTGACTTTATTTCGTCACATATTTGTCACAATTCATGCCAACACTTTTTCCATTATAAATTCTTGAGCCCACATTTATAATGAATTTTGCCTACATAAGCTCATCTTTCTGATTGTGAATTTGGCCACTGAGTTCACATCAATGCTTTTGTGAAACCTTTTTTAGCTACAATTTTTTCCTCGGAAGCAAATGTGTAAAATTAGGGTGGAAACAAAATTAAAATGTCAAAGATTGCATATTTTATAGTAATATGAATGAATTTATGCATTGATTGTTTTTTGTGTCTTTGAATGCCTTCATTAAAGTTTTTACTTGAAGGCCTCAGTACTGTTCATTCAGCTGTACTGATGGGATATTTGTCTGTAGTTTCTATCAGTTTCTGGTCAACTCTTTTTCAAAAGTATGTAATGCTCAGACCCCAGCTTCCAAATAAAAACATATTTTCCCCACAATCTTACAATATGCCACTGTATACTGTAGATTCAAGTCCAAAGCACATTTTCAAATGGAGAAACTTATTTAGGTGTAACTATGTGAAATAACAACCAACCTGGACAGGCCAAATAAAAAGATTGATTGTCGTTAAATAGAATCCAAATTGTTCATTGAACTGGGCAAGAGGCAAGAAGCCATTTCAATGACTGTGTTTCGAATGATTCAGATTGGTCAACCAGAATATTAATCCCATCAATACATATTCATCATAATGAAGAAAGACTTGAGCAGATTGGGATTTTTATGCGTATTTATAAGTTGAGGCCAATATTAATATTCAGGAAACAATAAAGGACAAATTGGTGGAACTTTCAACTTTGGTGGGGATGTAAAACAAGCGATAATGGATAGGCCACCTGTTGTACACCCACTGACTTTCTTTATCCATTGACTTTGAGTGGCTGATCCACTACCACTCGCTTTATCGCCCTGCCAACGATGAACGTTATGCCCAATGTGTCAGAAACAACTCTCCATGTCTTCCACTGCTCATGAGCAAAGCCATTGGAGATCAGCTCTGGTTTGCTCTGAAAAATGCTTCCTCATTCATGAATTTTTAAAGCTTTTATAATTTCCTCTGAGCCTGTTTTCTTACGAATTTGATTAGTTTCTCCAGTACCTGAATGAATGGACCTGCTCACTTCCAATGAGCAATGCTAGGGGCGCTCCACTGAGACGTTGTAAAAATGTTTTGCATATGCAACAAATTGTGACATCTTATTTGTAATAAGTTGGTTTGCAAAGTGCAGCTTGGGCCTAGTCTACAAAATAATTCTGGAGAATTATGTAAACATAAATATTGTGGCCGAGATTACTGTTCTACTGATTGCAAGTAAAAGAAAATTATTTTGTCTGACCAGCTGAATCCACTTGAAATAATTTATTTTACATCAATAGTTCCTAATCTAAGCTCTCGCACTTCAATCCATTTTAAGGTGTGGGCATCACTATGGTCCTTGCAACAACATTTAACAGCATTGCCTACTGCTGCATCATCGGCTACAGCCTGTTCTACTTGTTTGCTTCCTTCCAATCCCCCCTGCCGTGGGCAGACTGCTTCAGTTGGTGGGGTGCAGATGAAACATGCAGCAGGACTCCCAAAGGTACTGTGTTAACTTCTATTGGGTAAAGTATAGACACCGACTGTTCATTTTTCATTCTGTTGGTCTGAGTGAGTGAGAAAAGTTGACAATAGTTTCAGTGGCCTTCTTCATTTTGATCGTACAGCAGAAATGCTTGGATAGAAATCAGCAGCAGGAATCATGTTTCTGAGTCACTGGGCTTTCGGGACTGTCAGTATCAGCAGATTTTTATTGAATAGGGAAATGTGTAAAATAAACTAGTTTATCTCCCATGGTGTTGCTCATGGACAATATTGTATTTAAAAAGGCATCTCTTTCTTGCTATAAATGTCTCTCTGCTTGTTATCTGCTCTTTAATTCTTTCTGTCTTGCTTTCTCAATCTTTCTGTTTCTCTTTCACCTTTTTGTCTCCTGCTTTCTATCTCTGTGTTTGTGCTCCACAGGTATTGTTCTTGTCCATGTATCTCTGTGCTTGGCCAGGAGCTTTTCTCATTCTTTCTCCCTTTGTATGAGTTTCTCCTTGTTTGTTCCCCATCTTCTGGATATTTCTAACTCACTCTGTACGCTTCTGACAAAGGTTTTCCATTCTTATCTGTACATTGTTTTCTTTTTCTAATGTCTTTCATTTTATTCTGGTCTTGGTGCTCACAAAAACTCTTGTAACTGAAGGAATGATCTTGTTTCTGTCTAGGAGCAGGTATTTGGGCATGTGCGTGACAAAAGTTAAGCAATTTTGTCTGGCTTTGATTTAAAGGGGTGGAAGATCCAACATCCCAGTGTAAATGTTGGGATGTACCAAACCAGGACCTGTCCCTACCAATGTTCACAGGGACCTTAATTTTAAAAAACATCTGGGCAGGTGCCCATGCCACTAGGTGTGCAACTCAGGCAGCCCCTGTCAAAGAATGCCAGGAATCCTGGTGGAGCGATCCAGGTCTATTGGGCATGCTGGGGTCTACTCCCAGAAACAGCCTTTATAAGAGGGCCATGGATTCATGGATAATGACCCCCAAAAATCCAGTAACAATCCTCTAATCCCATGTAGCAAAAGTGACTTAGTCAATATCAACCAACGGCCCGAATTGGAGACAGACAGACTCACAGAATCGCAGAACACCATTAAAAATACCATATAATAACATGGATTGGACTGATTCAGTCAGAGTGAAACAGTGGCCCTGATTATATGATTAGAAATGACAGCATCGTTCCTGATAAAATGTACTTCTAAAACACATTCCACATTTTCCAGATCCAGTCTGCAATCTCACTCTGGATGATGGATATTTTGAAATAGTTAATACAACATGGCTGCAGGCAAACAATGAAACTTGTTCAAATGGATCAGAAATCTACTTTCCTCACCAGGGTCCAAGTGAGCAATACTGGGAGTAAGTAAATTGCTACAGATAGCTGCACCTAGAACCTGCACAACTGTACCAGTAGCTTCCTCTTGGGAAGGTCAGTTGGGTGAATGTCCTGTTTAATGAGTGAAAAGCTGTTTGATTTAGATAGAGGTACTATTTACATCATACATCTGAAACAAAATAACATCACAACAGGGGCCCTTTCATTAGTTAACAGCGCCCTGGTTTCTAACACTGCAGGTTTACTTTAGAAACATAGAAAAATAGGAGCAGGAGCAGGCCATTCAGCCCTTCGAGCCTGCTCTGCCTTTCAATATGATCATGGCTGATCCTCTATCTCAATACCATATTCCCACTCTCTCCCCATACCCCTTAACGCCATATGCGTCTAGAAATCTATCTATCTTCTTCTTAAATATATTCAGTGACTTGGACTCCACAGCCTTCTGTGTTAGAGAATTCCACAGGTTCACCACCCTCTGAGTGAAGAAATTTCTCCTCATCTCAGTCCTAAATGTCCTACCCCGTATCCTGAGACTGTGACCCCTCGTTCTCGACCCCCCAGCCAGGGGAAACATCCTCCCTGCATCCAGTCTATCTAGCCCTGTCAGAATTTTATACGTTTCAATGAGATCCCCTCTCATTCTTCTAAACTCTAGTGAATACAAGCTTAGTCGACCCAATCTCTCCTAATACGACAGTCCTGCCATCCCAGGAATCAGTCTGGTGAACCTTCGCTGCACTCCCTCTATGGCAAGTATATCCTTTCTTAGGTAAAGAGACCAAAACTGCACACAGTACTCCAGGTGTGGTCTTACCAAGGCCCTGTATAACTGTAGTAAGACATCCTTGCTCCTGTACTCAAATCCTCTTGTAATGCAGGCCAACATACCATTTGCCTTCCTAACTGCTTGCTGCACCTGCATGTTTGCTTTGAGTAACTGGTGTACAAGGACACCCTTTGTACATCAACATTTCCCAATCTATCAACATTTAAATAATACTCTGCCTTTCTATTTATCCACGTTATACTGCATCTGCCATGTATTTGCCCACTCACTCAACGTGTCTAAATCGCCTTGAAGCCTCTTTGGATCCTCCTCACAACTCACAATCCCACCTAGTTTCGTGACGTCAGCAAATTTGGAAATATTACATTTGGTTCCCTCATCAAAACCATTGATATATATATATTGTGAATAGCTGGGGCCCAAGCACTGATCCCTGCGGTACCCCATTAGTCACCACCTGCCACCCCGAAAAAGACCCATTTATTCCGACTCTCTGTTTCCTGTCTGTTAACCAATTTTCAATCTATGCCAGTATATTACCCCCATGTGCTTTTATTTTGCACACTAACCTCTTATGTGGGACATTATCAAAGGCCTTCTGAAAATCCAAATACACCACATCCACTGGTTTTCCCTTATCTATTCTACCAGTTACTTCCTCAAAAAACTCCAGTAGGTTTGTCAAACATGATTTCCCTTTCATAAATACATGTTGGGCTGGATTTTCAATGACCCGTGGAGTCGGGTTTGGAGGCCGGGGGGGGGGGTTAAAGTTGCAGATTCGTGGGTCCCGACCCCATCCCGACTCCAACCCATCTCCATGCCAGTTTCTCTGGCGGCGGGAAGGGATTAGTGACAATTAACTGCCAGTTTTTTGCATAATCCCTATTTTAAAATGAAAAGTGTGGGCTTCCCGACAGGTGGCAACCACTCCAAGTTATCGGGTCGGGCCGTGGGTCTGCAGGGGTTGGAGGGGTTGATATGTCCGGTGGGCAGGTGAGTGATGGGTGCATGTGTGCAGAGGTAAGTGTGTAAGGTAAGTGCTAAGTGTTGAAAAAAGTTTTACTTACCTTAACTTCCTCCTGCAGGTGTCAGCCCTTCAGTTCTCGGGAGTTAGAAATCTTACCGGCACAGAAAGCAGGAAAGCCGTGGACCTGTCAAAGACAGCAGCCTTCTGTTTTCTGTGCTGGAATGATTTCTAACTCAGCCTGAAAGGAAGGACTGAAGTTAGAAATCATATTGTGAGTGTTTGACAGCTTCACAGAGCTGTCAAACACTGATATTTCATCTGTCAAAAGCTCTTGACAGATGAAATGTCAGTCTGTGACGTCACCTGTTGCCAGGTGGCCCTTAATTGGCCTGCTGAGCCCACTGGGCAGGCTCAACAAGGTCAATCAAGGGAAAATACAGTGGGTTGGCCACATCTCGATGGAGGCGGGTTCACAAGCCAGAATGTGTGATTCCCGACCCCAACACGACTCCAACTTCAAAATCCAGCCCATTGACTTTGTCTAATCCCGTTGATATTTTCTAAGTGTCCTGTTATCACATCCTTTATAATAGACTCTAGCATTTTCCCTACTACTGATGTTAGGCTAACCGGTCTGTAGTTCCCTTTTTTCTCTCTCCCTCCTTTTTTAAATAGTGGGGTTACATTTGTCACCCTCCAATCTGCAGGGACTGTTCCATAATCTATAGAATTTTGGAAGATGTCAACCAATGCATCCACTATTTCCATGGCTGCCTCTTTTATTACTCTGGGATGCAGATTATCAGGCCCTGGGGATTTATCAGCTTTCAGTCCCATTAATTTCTCCAGCACTATTTTTGTACTAATACTAATTTCCTTTAATTGCTCCTTCTCACTAGACCCTTGGTTCCTTAGCATTTCTGGGAAGTTATTTGTGTCCTCTACCGTGAAGACAGAACCAAAGTATTTGTTTAATTGCTTGGCCATTTCCTTGTTCCCCATTATAAATTCTCCCGTTTCTGACTGTAAGGGACCTACATTTGTCTTCACTAATCTTTTTCTTTTTACATACTTGTAGATGCTTGTACAGTCCGCATTTATGTTCCTTGCATGTTTACTCTCATACTCTATTTTTCCCCTCTTAATCAATCTCTTGGTCCTTTTTTGCTGATTTGTAAACTGCTCCCAATCCTCAGGCTTGCTACTTTTTCCACCAACTTTATATGACTCCTCTTTGGATCTAATACTATCCTTAATTTCTTTTGTTAGCCATGGTTGGGCCGCTTTTCCTTTTGTGTTTTTGCGTCAGAAAGGAATGTATAACTGTTGCAATTCATGCAATCATTCCTTAAATGTTGCCATTGCCTATCCACCGTTATGCCTTTTAATGAAGCTCCCCAATCTATCATAGCCAACTCACTCCTCATACCTTCGTAGTTTCCTTTGTTTAGATTTAGGACCCTAGTTTCGGATTGGACTTCTTCACTTTCCATCTTAATGACTAATTCTATCATGCTATGGTCACTCTTCCCTAAAGGACCCCGCACAACAAGTTTAGTAATTAACCCCTTTTCATTGCACAATACCCAATCTAGGATAGCCTGTTCCCTAGTTGGCTCCTCAACGTAATGGTCTAAAAAACCATCTCGTACACACTCCAGGAATTCATCCTCCACAGTATTATTGCTAATTTGGTTTGGCCAATCTATATGTCGATTAAAGTCACCCATGATTACTGTAGTACCCTTGTTACATGCATCTCTAATTTCCTGTTTGATGCCTCCCCTACATTACCACTACTGTTTGGAGGCCTATAGACAACTCCCACCAATGTTTTCTGCCCCTTGGTGCTTCTTAGCTCCACCCAGACTGATTCTACATCTTGATTTTCTGAGCCAAATATTTTTAACAATATTTATACAGTGAAACCTGCATTGAGTATTTTTTATTTTCTTATTCTTCAAGGAAGAGATTCACCACTAGAACTCCTAAACATTAAATGGTTCAAATTATCTGTGACTGATTTCCCTTTCTCTGTGTTTTAATTGAATACAGTATTATGTTTAACCCACAGAGCTGGTAACTGAATTGGGGAAACTGTCTGGGGGCAGGTCCCATGTTTAACAATCTGAAGGAGCTGATTTCAATAGGAGATACAGTGACTCACCCAGGGAGTTTTAACAGTGCTTTGTAAGGCAGTCGATGAAGCACTGTCAGGAACTCCTCCCAATCAGCTCTCCAGGGAATCTCATCAGCACTCACTGTTTAAACAAAGCTTTATATTTAAAAAATGAATAGAAATAGAGAAAATTCAAAAGGATGTGAAATTTAATCTCAATTCTTTGCAAGAATTCACTTCTAAAAGCAGAACTGATTCTCTTTAACTTTAATATCTTTCAAATCCATGTAACCTGTATATTGCATTGAATAGTGACTGTGTGTAAGAGGTTTTCTGTTGTCATTTTATTTAGTAAAGTGGTTTTACGCCGTACAATTTCAATGGATGCGACTGGGGAGATAGTCTGGTATTTAGCCCTCTGTCTGCTTCTGGCCCGTGTGATAATTGGGGCAGCGCTATCGAAAGGAATCAAATCTTCAGGAAAGGTAAAACAATTGGTGATGAATAGAGTTAAAACTCTGGTGACAAAGTACAGATTTCTGCAACAATTAAACTAGAATTTATGAATCATTTGTGAAGTGGGCTGGTTTATCTCACAGGTGATATTAACAGTGACTCTTTGGGGAGAGTGAGATCCATAGTTTATGAGCACTGCAGGCCTGAGTGAGATCTGAAGATCTTTCTCCTGAGTGAAAGAACAGCAGCAATTCCCCAAACCCCTGAAATGTGCCCCTCATTCTAAGGGTTTCAGTCGCTGATACAGGACTTTGGGTGAATTTCCAATTGCTCTGGAAGGCTGGGCAGGGCTGGCTAAGTGAGTGAGCAGATTAGGGTCATGGTTTTATTTGAGTGAAATGTGACTTGTCTGGACATTGAGAATGGCAAAGAAACCCGAGGAGTAAATGTGAGGAGTTAAATATATTCATCACTCTCTGATCTATTCTCCTGTTTAAATGTGTTACTTCTCTGGAAATGACATATAAATAAGTTAGTACAATATGCAGCTCAGTGTTAAATATGCCCTTCATGTAGTTATTACTCCTCCAATTGTTTTCTGCTTCATTCTCTGCTTTGATTACAATCCTATTCGTTTCCTATTCATTGGATTCAATGCTGTAAATGTTGTACCAGCAATACAGGAAAATCTAACAAGCTATTCTCCATGGTCAGGTGGTGTATTTCACTGCGACATTCCCTTATGTGGTTCTGACCATCCTTCTGATCCGAGGAGTTACCCTGGAGGGAGCCTATAAAGGAATTGAATTCTACATTGGAAGCCAGTCAGACTTCTCCAAACTGGCTGATGCTGAGGTAAATACGAAAATATCATTGATTGAATTTCAAGGATATTTTTCAGTTAAAATGTTTTATGTTTCTATGATATCTTGAAACACCGCATATATACACAACAGCACAACATGGCTTCCGGTAATAACTGTACTGCACCTAGCTTTATTATTATTTAAATCAGTAATCTACCAGGTGGCTCTATTACACTTCTCCCTCCTTATTGAAAAAGGTAATCATAGCAAATAATCAATGTATATGACTTGCATGGTATACACAACTCTTGGTACACATTTCTCAAATGGAACCCATTTTATGTTTCCAAATTCTGCTGTAGAATTCTGTAACACAAACAAAAGATAAGATCTCATTTTCTATATTTATAGATTAAACTTAACCACGGGTTTTCTGTTTCGAAGAGGATACCTTCTTTTTTGAACGGAACTTTCAGATTTTGTTGTAGGACTTTGACTTTGACTTTGACTCATTCTTGGCTGAGCCTGTGGAGAATTTTTCTCCAAGGACTGACCTTGATCTACATTTGGATTCTCTACACTTTCAGACTGCTTGTCTTGGACTTGTTTCTGCTCAATCACTTTCCATGATCAAACATCTTGACCACATATGTGCGAGGGTCACATATCATCACTACCCTTCCTGGTAACCACTTTAACCATTTATGGTGATGGTTCTTCACTCTAACCTTCTGGTTCAACTTCACACTTCTCTTTCTAACCCTACCTTTATCATGACTCTCTTTCTGTCTTGATTGTTTCCCTTCTACGGACTGTGCCAAGTTTGGCTTTAACAATGAGAACCTGGTTCGTGGCTGTCGTTTGAGAAACAACTCTGCTGGTTTTCTACCAGTAGTGGTATGAGGTGTATTCTGATAGGTAATCAGAAAATTTGCCAGTTTGTGGTCCAACAATAACTGACGTTTCTTTGGATTTGGATTTGGATCCAATATTTGGCTTTATTATTATATACATCAGTAGTCTACCAGGTGGCTCTATTACAGTTTCAGTTTTATTTATTTTGCTGTATGTTTGACGTATCCACGTTAATAGCGGAGTGTTGCTTTTTGGTTTATGTGCACACGTGGGAAAATTCATTTCAATCATTGCACGTTACTTGCACGTATTTTATGACTTTTGACACCTTGTTTTTGCAGATGGGATGAGGTGGCGTTAGGATAAGATGGACAGGATAGGATAAAATGGGATTATATAGGATAGGATATGATGGACAGGATGGACGGGATGTGATGGGATTGGTTAGGACAGGATGGGGTGAGATGGAATAGATTGAGGTGGGATGCAATACGATGAGATGGGATAGTATTGGATACAATAGGATGAAGTGTGATGGATTGAGATGGGATGCGCTGAGATGGGATTAGATAGGGCATGATGGGCTGAGCTGTGATGGATTGAGGTGGGATGTGATGAAATGGGATAGGGTAGGACAGGATGGGATGAGATGTCATGGTGGGAAGGCAAGGCATCAGACGCAATGGGTTGGGTTGGGGTGAGATTGAATGGGACGAGATGGGACAGAATGGGGTGAGATGCAATAACTGCCTTATTTTCTTTTTGTAACCTATTTTGTTTTAGCAACTTGTAACAAATTAATTTGTAAAATTGCCAAATAAGTAGCTTATCAATCTATGTGTGCAGGCTAGTTGATTTAAGAATCAGGTCACTCACTCGAAAACATGATGGTGAAAAGCATCAAAGCTCCTGGAAGGAATTTGGCAACAAGTAGTAGACAGGGAGACAGAATGATGGCCCTACTATTTAAGGGAGACATTATTGACCAGAGGGAGCTTCATTCAGTCAGTTCACCATTGAACTGTGGTACTAACCCACCCCATGTCCCTCACGGTTTATGTAGTTTTATCTGCCACAGTTGATTGAATTCAAGGAAAATCTCCCACTGCTGACTAATTCTACCTTCTAATTACTAGGTCTGGAAAGATGCTGCAACACAGCTTTTCTTTTCTCTCGCAGTAGCTATGGGAGGTTTAACGGCACTGTCATCCTACAACAAATTCCACAACAACTGCTACAGAGATGCCATCATTGTCTGTGTTGTTAATTGTGGTACGAGTGTATTTGCTGGATTTGCCATCTTCTCCATCCTTGGACACATGGCTCATGTACAAAACAAGCCTGTTTCAGAGATTGCACAATCAGGTAAACCAGAACTGGTAAAAATATCAACCAGGGTCACACAGCTTTAACCATATCTCTGAAATCAATCATCTGTTAGATATGAAATTACACACAATTGTTCCAGATTACAGACACTTACAATAATCAATAGTGGGAGCCACAGCAGTAATTCTGGTGGAAAGTGATATTTAGCCCCTGAAGTACCACACAATTAAATGGTGGTTGGATTACACTGGACAGGAATTGGATCTGAATAATGAGCTGGAATTTCTGGAGATTGACAGACTTGTTCAACCTTTTCCTCTTAAATGTGAGAGCTTTGAATCATCAGAGCACAGGATGTCACAGAGCAATTGATTATAAATACACAGGGGGTTATTTTGGTGAAAGGGTGAAAACAGTTGCTAAATGAGTGCTGTTCTAATAAGACACGCCTGTTTGAAAGTCTAGTTATAGCCTGCAATTTTGGGGCTTTGTAGGGGGTGGTGTGTGGGGTCAGCCTTCACCTCTGACTCAGTGAGCGGTTCGAATCGCTCCCACGCCCCTGGTTCTAGACCTTGGACTTATTTAGGGGTTGTGAACAAAGATGCAGTAGACAACAGGTTCTGATGAAAGAATTTTGACTTTATTAAAAGAAAGAGGTAACAAACTTAAAACACACTTAAATGCTTAAACACAAGTTGGGGAACATATGGTACAGGCGAGAGAGAAAAACAATCTACAAAAACCCTTATCCCTCCCAATCCCACTGTCTAGCTAGGTTTCAATTCCAAAGGATCAGGGATAATGCTCACCAATGACAGTTCTTGACAGTTGAGGTATTTCGCGATTTCGGGGTTCACTAAGGTTTTTGATTGTTGGGACCTGCCGTACCCCGGACGTGGTAGAAGATTCCAGCTGCACTCCAGGTCAGTTTGGGTTTGTCCGCAGATGCGGTAAGGTGCGTATTGGACTTTACCAGGTAAGTACCCGATTTTTCTCCCTTAGAGGTAGGGTTTAGAGTTTTTTTAACGGAAAATCTTACCCAGGGGTAAGTCAGGAATAGTTTGTAGTGTGTAAACTTGTGTGTCTTCGGGTTTTACCTGGTGTTGGTCTGGTTCTTGGTCGTGGTTGCCTGGTGGTTGGTTGTTGCGCGGGGCCTTGGTTTCCGCGGTACTTTCGAGTGTCGGTTCACCTCGTGAAGCCCTTGATGGCTCTGATTGTTAGTTTGTTGTGTTGGAGGCCTGTCGGGGCGGTACCTTCTGAAGCTGCACCGTAGATTGAGTGATGCCGACTCGCTCCCAGCTTCCAGTGGCCTTGGCTAGTACCTACTAGAGCTGGACCGTATGTTGAGTGATGCTGACTCGCTCCCAGCTCGTGGTCTCAGTTCTAGCCCTTGCCTGGCCTTGTCTGTCCCTGCATCCGATCTCGCCTCGGGTCTGCCTCGTGGCCTTGCTGCTTCTCTCCTCCTCCTGCTCGTTTCGTGTGGCCCTCTGTAGTGGTGAGTAACTTGCTGCGTCTTGCTGGAACTAACTTTTCTTGGGGGATTAGGCCCTCAATTATACTGTTCATGCCCTTTGTCCTTTTCACGCCAATACCCCTTTACTAAATCGGTTTCGTGTTGAAGTGATTTAGGTTTCAGTTGAGGCCTGTACATTCCATTGTCTTAGGTTTTGGCGGGCTCGTTAAGTTTTGATGATTTTAACTTGGTGTTAATTGTTCTGATGGCTTCCGATGTCTCCCATTTAGGCAGGGCCTTTATCTACGCGCCAAATCTCGTCCCTTTTGTCTTAGGTTTTTGGCGGGCTTGTTAATCTGTCCTTGTAGATACTTGGCTGATTGGTTTTTGATGGAGTAATGGGTGTACTGGATGTTTTATTGTTTTCAGGCTTCTAGCATCCTGTTTGGGCCTGGGAATTTCAAAAGGGGACTTGAATTATTCATATTTGGATGTGTATGTAAGGTTTTGGGTGAGGCTCTTCCTCCTTGGTTGGATTGCAGTGCAAACATATCCCAGACAGCTTGACTGGGCCCCAAAAAACAAAAGCTGTCCACTGCCTCGCCACACCCCTCCGCAGCCTGTCTTGTGTCTGTGAAAGGTGTTTTTCCCAACAGTAATATCCAAAAGTCATTTTCCTATGGGGTTTTCTTCCCTGGTCCTTAAGAATGTCCAAAACTGAGGTTTTTACCTCAAATCACTTCACTCAGGTCCCATCATCCCAAATTTGTATGAAAAATCCAAAAATCACCCTTTTTAGGGTTCTGTTCGAGTTTTTTGGGGATTTTGCAAAGCCTACAGCTAATTGATGATTACCATGATTTAAACATTCCTGCAGCCGCTAAAACAGAAATCTACAGATTTAGCACTCAAGCGCTGTTTCGAAGCAATTTCTGTGGAGGTGTATATGTAGCCTCCATGCACCCACTTTCACTGAAGGTGTGGAGTGCGCTGGCTGACACACAATGAAACATTTCAGCATGGCTCAGAGACCGAGGTAGAGGGCGCACAGGTTCTCGGATGCAGCACTGGATGTCCTGGTGGAGGAGGTTCAGAGGAGGAGGGATGTCCTGTACCCCCAGTGGGGGGAAGGAGCCGACCTCGCCCTCCTGTCCCTCTCTCCTCCAGCAGCTTGTGCTGCTCTGCCTGGCCTCATCTCCTCCTCCCATTCCTCCTCCAGACCAAGGGGGACCACTACAAGATACCCATGACCAACAACAAACAACAACAACAACTTGTATTTATATAAGCACTCCCTTTCTCCTGATGACTCTTATAAGGTGTCCAATAAGGTAGAGTAGCATAGCAGTCACTCTGTTTAGGTGAAATTGTCAGAGAATTTCTGGAATAAGTGTTGATAGAGTGTTGGTGAAGTCTTGAAAAAGTGTCCCAGAAGGTCTCCTGATGAGTTTCAAAAGTCCTCTTCAAACACAGTCAGTCGATCTCAATCAGCAATTGTACAGTGAAAGCTGAGCATGGCTTTAAGTAATGCTGGAAATCCTCAGCAACAACTTGTTCACTCCTGTTCAGCTGGTCACTGTTAGAAGAGGTCGTTAATTGAAGCGCTAGCCACCAAAATGCGGTGCAGTCTCTTTATATAAATATGTAAAAAGGAAGAGAATAGTGAAAGTAAAGCTGGGTCCATTACAGGCAGAGACAGGAGAAATTGTAATGGGAAATAAGGAAATGGCAGAGACATTAAACAAATACTCTGTCTTCGCAGAAGAAGACACAAAAAACATTCCGGAAATAGTGGGGAACCAAGGGTCTAGTGAGAATGAGGAACTTAAAGAAATTAGTAGTAGCAAAGAAATAGTACTGGAGAAATTAATGGGCTTAAAAGCCAACCAAATCCCTTGGATCTGATGGCCTACATCTTAGGGTTTTTAAAGAAGTGGCTACAGAGATAGTGGATGCACTGGTTGTGATCTTCCAGAATTCCCTATATTCTAGAACAGTCCCCGTGGATTGGAAGGTAGCAAATGTAACCCTGCTATTCAAGAAAGGAGCGAGAGAGAAAACAGGGAACTACAGACCAGTTAGCTTGACATCAGTACTAAGGAAAATGCTAGAATCTATTATTAGGGACAGGGTAACAGGGCACTTGGAAAATCCTAACAGGATTGGGCAGAGTCAACACAAATTTATGAAAGGGAAATCGTCTTTGACAAATCTAATAGAGATTTTTGAGGTTGTAACTAGCAGGATAGATAAGAGGGATCCAGTGGATGTACTGTATTTGGATTTTCAGAAAGCATTTGATAAAGTTCCAGACAAGAGGTTATTATAGAAAATTAGGGTTCATGGGAATGGGGCTAATATATTGACATGGATTGAGGATTGGTTAACGGACAGAAAACAGACAGTAGGGATAAATGGGTCATTTTCAGGCTGGCAGGCTGTAACTAGTGGCGTACTGCAAAGATCAGTGCTTGGGCCTCAGCTATTTACAATCTACATCAATGATTAGATGAGGGGACCGAGTGTAATGTGTCCAAGTTTACTGACGATACAAAGCTAGGTGGGAAAGTAAATTGTGAGGAGGATGCAAAGTGACTGCAAAGAGATATAGACAGGTTAAGTCACTGGGCAAGAACATGGCAGATGGAATATAATGTGGAGAAATGTGAAGTTATCCACTTTGGTAGGAAGAATAGGAAAGCAGAATATTTTTTAAATGGTGAGAAATTGGGAAATGTTGGTATTCAGAGGGACCTGGATGTCCTTGTACACGAATCACTGAAAGTTAACATGCAGGTACAGTTAGCAATTAGGAAAACAAATGGTATGTTAGCCTTTATTACAAAGGGATTAGAGTATAAGAGTAAAGACGTCTTAGTGCAATTATATAGGGCCTTGGTGAGACCACATCTGGAGTACTGTGTACAGTTTTAGTCTCCTTTCCTAAGGAAATATATACTTGCCATAGAGGGAGTGCAACAAAGGTCCACCAGACTGATTCCTGCGATGGGGGGATTGTCTTATGAGGAGAAATTGAGGAGACTCAGCCTATATTGCCTTGAATTTTGAAGAATGAGAGATGCTATCATTGAACCATATAAAATTCTTACAGAGCTTGACAGGGTAGATGCTGGTAGGGTGTTTCCCATTGCAGGGGAGTCGATAACTAGGGGTCACAGTCTCAGAATAAAGGGTCGGCCATTTATGACTGAGATGAGGAGAAATGTCTTCACTTAAAGGGTTGTGAATCTTTGGAATTTTCTACCCCAGAGGCTGTGGATGATCAGTCATTGAGTAAAGTCAAGATAGAGATTGCTATTAAGGGAATCAAGGGATATAGGGATAGTGCGGGAAGGTGGAGTTGAGGTAGAAGATCAGCCAGGATCTTATTGAATGGCAGAACAGGCTCGAAGGGCTGAATGGCCTACTCCTGCTCCTAGTTCTTATGTTCTTAATGAGTGCTAGCAGGCAATTTAATTGTCAATCAGACCCTTAATGATCCTCCGGGCGGGCGTTTCTAGTGCGTGCTTCAACTCCTTTGCCAAGATGGCATCTTGCACTTAACGTGGGCTAAACCGGCATTGCAGCTCAAGACCCCACCTTGGCCACCTCAGAGGCTCTTTAGCGCCTAAAGTATCCAGGGACAATCGTCCCCTTAATATAATGCAGGGCCTTGAATTTTCAGAGTGGTAATCCAAATCTCCTGCCGTAAATTCAGTGGGAGATCAGCGAGACCTGTGTCACAACAGATGCATCTTATGGTGGCCTGGCACTGCAGTTTCTTGTCTGCCCACCATCCCACCATCAGAGACTAATGCAGTCCCCTGACATTGATGGTGTTGTAAACTATGTGTAAAGGCTCCATCCGCACTTGGCCATCCTAGAAACCTCACTGTAAAACCAGGACCTGGTGTAAATGGATCCCAGCCTAGTTTCTGGCCATTAGGATAGAGATCTGCCAGAACAGTCGCAGATTTTTGAGTCCTAGGTGTGTTAAATGGAAACTACCCCGTTCCCCAGCGCTGATATCACTCACCTTGATGAATGGAGAAAAGTCACAAAATCTCAGGTCCAATACTCAAGTACTGAGCAAAATGTGAGAAATTTTGACAATCTGGATTCTAAATTAATTAATGGGTTTTAAATAAATTATATCAGTTTACAGTATTTCTCTTTTAAGCACCATTAATTGCACCATTTCAATTGTATCCACTGTTTAGGTTTTGGTTTGGCTTTCATTGCCTACCCAGAGGCTCTTGCACAGTTGCCGTGGGCACCTTTATGGTCCATTTTATTTTTCTTCATGCTGGTCACTCTGGGACTCGACAGTCAGTTTGCAAATATGGGTAAATGTTTTTGTATAACCCACCTCTATCTACCTTTTATAAAGGAAGTTATATAAAGTATGTAGGTTTATAATATAAGGTGAGAAATTACTGTTGGCAATGTTCCTGGACAAATACTTATCCACATCTTCAGCTTCCTCTATACAGAGGCCACCCATGGATGGACCTTCAAAGGCTTTAACTCTCGAAGAGGGAAGGCAGGCTTAGTCTCCCAGTCACTACTGTGGGACAGTGCCCCTCTGTGGGATCATTGCTTGGAACATTGCCTCTCCCTGAAACCTCTTGCTTGGCATGGAGGCAAGATTGTTGCTCCCATTCCCCTCCTCATCCTCCTTATTACAGCCCCAGAAAAGATCATCAGGATACTGAAAACATCCAATAGTCTCATTGACACTGGTGTCCTGGAGGGAAGGCTGCAATGCCCTGCACTGAGGGAACACTTGAGCATTTGGCTTTCACTCCACTATGGTACAGCAGCACCAACCTCTCAGAGGAGCTCGCTGCAAATGGCTTCAAGGTACGGCCTGAGAAAGGAGGCACTGAAATTACCAACCTGCTGCACCAGGGTCAATCATCAGATTAATATAATTACATTGAAATTACAACACGGAGACAGACTTTTCAGCCCAGCCAGTCCTTGTTGGTGTTTATTCTCTACATGAGCAGTGGTCCTAATCCCATGTACCCCTCTGTTTACATATCCTTTTGTTCCCCTTTTCTTCAATGAACAATCTAACTTATTCTTAGGCGTTGGCATGGTCTCTACTTCCAATATCTAATTCCAGTAACAAACTTCACAGTCTCAGAATGCTCTGTAAAAATGTTTCTCCTGTGTCAGCTGTGACTCAGTGGGTAGCACTCTTGCCTCCAACTCAGAAGGTTGTGTGTTCAAGTCCCACTCCAGAGACTTGAGCACAAAAATCTAGGCTGACACTCCAGTGCCGTACTGAGGGAGTGCTGCACTGTTGGAGGTGCCGTCTTTCGGATGAGACATTAAACCAAAGCCCCGTCTACTCTCTCAGGTGGATGTAAAAGATCCCATGGCACTATTTTGAGGAAGAGCAGGGGAGTTATCCCTGGCACCCTGGCCAATATTTATCGCTCAATCAATATAACAAAAAAAACAGATTATCTGGTCAGTATCACATTGCTATTTGTGGGAGCTTGCTGTGTACAAATTGGCTCCTGTGTTTTCTACATTACAACAGTGACAACACTTCAAAAGTACTTCATTGGCTGTAAAGCGCTTTGGAACGTCCTGAAGTTGTGATTGGCGCTGTATAAATGCAAGTCTTTCTTTCTGCTCTCTTACACTTAATCTTATATCTATGTCCCAATCTCTGGATTCCTCAACCACTGGAAACGGTCTGTTTCTATCTGCCGTGTCTCATCCTTTCATAATTTGAAATACCTCAAATCATCCCGTAATCTCCTCGATTCTCATGAAGCGTCTCCAATTTTTGTATTTGTATTTCCTCATACCAGGCAGCATCCTAGTCAATCAGTGCTGTACCCTCTCTATTGCCTGTATTCCTATAGTTTTGAGCCCAAAACTGCACACAGTACTCTATTTGTGGTCCAGTATTTTACATAGATACACCTTCACATCTCAGCTTTTATAGTCTATCCTCTTGCCCTAAAACCCAATTAGATTCTTTTTATGACCTTTTCCACTTGAGGTGCTGTTTTTAACATCCTGTGAACATGAACCACTAATTCCCTCTGCCCCTCCTCATCACTTTCTTTCACCCATTCAAAATAAATTATTACTTTGCTTTTTTTTTTACCAAAATGTACTATCTCACATTTATTGACATTAAATTCCATCTGCCACTTTTTGCTCATTCCACCATCTCATCAATAACCCCTTGCAGCTTCCATTGGTCCTCAGAATGGTTTACTATGCCTCTTATTTTAATATTGTTTTCAAATTTGGTAACGCTCCCCTATTCCTGTGTTCCTGGTGCAAACACGGCTTAAGCACAAGCAAGCCTTATGGTGATATTCTGCTTATAATCTTGTAAATCAGCCTGACCACGTCTCTCCAGTGTTTCAGAAAGCGGACTTATGAATAAAGCAAGCTGTCCTCATCTACTCCTCTGGTCTGCAGGACTTTGGTCTCTCCAGTGGTTGGTTTCTCTGGGACTGTGTAAATTATTAATTAATTACTGATCTCATTTAACATTTTCTTTCATCAGAAACAATTATAACAGCCCTGCTGGACCAGTTCCCTAAGTTTCTGCGATCAAAGCGCCTTTATCTGACAGCTGGTGTTTGCTTGTTGTTCTGTTTCCTTGGTCTTGTATGTGTAACACAGGTATGTTGTCCTTTAATAGTTTGTTATGTTATGACATGTAGTGTTAATTATAACCCTATGAAATCAGAAATTTCACATGATTAAGTAATAAAGAAGGACCTGGTGTGTTCCTGTTGTTTTTCCATTTGTTTAATATTGTGCAGTGATGGTGTGGGACTAACTGACCCTTCCCCATCTGCTGTTACTGAATACAGAGCCTGGTTAAAGAGATGAAACTCAGCTTTGTTATCACCCTGTGAATCAGATTTACACCATGTTCATTTTAAATCAGCAGGATATTGTTTGAAATCTTCTCTCTCTCTGCAGGGATGACCAGTTTGGTAAGTTCCTGTCTCAGTGTCAGTTTAGCTCAGTTGATAACGCTCTCACCTCTGATCAGAAGGTTGTGGCTTCTAAACCCAAACCCAGGATTCAAGCACATAATCCAGGCTGACACTTCGGTGCAGTGCTGAGGGAGTGTTGCATTGTCAGACGTGCCATTCTTTGGATGAGACATTAATCTAAGGCCCATCTGCCCATTCAAACCAGAAAATTCAGGATCCTGTGGGGCTTTAAGTGCAGAAGTTCAGTTAAAGGTATATCAGAAGCCCAATGACAGAATTGGTTGCAGGAATTAGAAACCTTTATCTTGAGACATTTGTTCTTGGAAGTAGGTAAGACATACTTTATCTGTTTTTGCATGTTCAATTGGAAATGTTCCAGCATTTTTTTGCCGTTCTTTACTTGCATTTTACGTGCCTTCACCTGTGACAACCTTCCTGTTGCTCTACAAAGCTGGGATGGCACCAGTCCCTCCTATGGAGTGAAGCAGAGCATCCAGCTTCAATGATGAGAACACTGACATATTGGTACAGGCTGAGCCGTGCTGTTTACTGCTCAGGGAGGATTGGCAGCAAAGGCAGGGAGCCAGAATGTGTGACAGGAGGTTGCTGAGTGTATAAACTCAAGCAGCACTGTAACCTGGCTACAGTGCAGGAAGAAGTTCCACAAAGTCTCCAGAAGGAGCCACTAACTGGCTGTGCTCCACCACAAGCACCACTTTGCAGGAAGTAGAAAAGGGAAACACTGTGGTGACAGATAGACTAAGTGAGTGGCAGATGGAGTATAATGTAGGGAAACAGATAGTAAGACTTTCTATAAATATTTTAAAAAGTAAAGAGTTAACAAAGTGAGCGTTGGTCCTATAAAAAGTGAGTCTGGGGAATTAATAATGGAAAATAAGGAGATGGCAGTTGAATTGAACAGGTATTTTGCATCGGTCTTCACTATAGAGGATACAAGTAACATCCCAGAAATAGCTGTAAATTAGGAAATGGAAGGGAGTGAGGAACTCAAGAAAATTACAATCACTAGGGAAGTGCTACTGGGAAAATTGTTGGAGCTGCGGGCTGTGTAAGGGGTTTTTGTCTCAGGGGCTTATTTGTAGGTCAGCCGGTTATGTTTTCCTGGACTTCGCTGCCTGCTGTGCAGTTGCGAATCGCTATCCCCTTCCTAGTTCTGAGCCCAGGACTTATCGAGCGGCGATGAGGACAAACGAACAGACCCGTGGATTGGTGCAAGGAAAACCAATGTTTATTTACAGAAGTAAAACTACAGAGAAACAGTATCATATGAAGAAAACAAAATCACTATGCAGTACGGTTTTACACTTAACATGGGAGGAAAAACGGACACATCGAGGGAAAATCCTAAAATTACAATTTTAGCAATATCCCCATTAATTCCCACCCTTATGCCTAACTAAATATGTCTTGCGACAGCCAGAAGAAGATAATGCTCACCGGTGAAATGGATGGAAAAACCTGGCCCTGTACTCTGTTTCTGCCGTCGAAACGTGGCTACAAAGTTTCTGGTCTTCTTTCTTGGCTGCTGGCAGACAGGCAGGGTGAACCGGGATCCAGGCAGAGAGAGAGAGAGAGAGGGGCTGGGTCTTCCCAGTTATACCCTCGCGGTCGTCCTAATCTCCCTCCAGATCAGCTCATTTCTATTGTCTGATTTGGGCATGATGAATTTTAACAAAAGGTTAATTGTATCATACCAAAATGAGAAGTCGCACAACACCAGGTTATAGTCCAACAGATTTATTTAAAATTACAAGCTTTCGGAGCTGTCGCCCCTTCGTCAGGCAAAGTTACTGTGAGAGAATCTATCAGAATTCACAGAATATAAAAACACAGAGAAAATGCATAGATTAAATCTTTCCCTACATCAAAGACACACTAAGAGCACAGCCAAGACAATGAGATGTGTCCCAGGGGGTCCAACGCGTCAGAACACCTGCTGGCTGCATATCCTCTCCATTTTTTGTGTTTGTTTCTTGTGTTTTTTTTTTAAAAACTGGAAAGACCGGCAAAGATGTCAAGTCACGTTTTATAGCGTGACATGAACCCGATATCCCGATTGAGGCCGTCCTCATGAGTGCGTAACTTGGCTATCAGTTTCTGCTCGATGATTTTGCGTTGTTGTGTATCACGAAGGACCCCTCCGGAGGGTCGCTGCCCTAAACTTGACATGTATGCTCAAGCTGTCAGGAAATGCATCAACGCCAGATTCATCAGCCGCACTCACAAGACAGTCCAGAATGTCACCCGAGCACAACGCAACGCCATCCACGCTCTCAAGACCAACCGCAACATCGTCATCAAACCAGCGGACAAAGGAGGAGCCATCGTCATACAGAACAGAATGGACTATTGCAAAGAAGCATACCGACAACTGGACAACCTGGAACACTACAGACAGCTACCCGTAGATCCGACCAAAGAACACACCCGCCAACTCAATAGGCTGATCAAGACCTTCGATGCAGACCTTCAAAACACCCTACGCGCTCTCATCCCACGTACTCCCCGCATAGGAGACTTTTACTGCCTCCCAAAGATACACAAAGCCAACACACCCGGACGTCCTATCGTATCAGGCAACGGAACCCTATGTGAGAACCTCTCTGGGTACATCGAGGGCATCCTGAAACCCATCGTACAGGGAACCCCCAGCTTCTGTCGTGACACTACAGACTTCTTGCAGAAACTCAGCACCCATGGACTAGTTGAACCAGGAACACTCCTCGCCACGATGGACGTATCGGCACTCTACACCAGTATCCCCCACGATGACGGCATCGCTGCGACAGCCTCAGTATTCAACACCAACAACAGCCAATCTCCAGACGCCATCCTACAACTCATCCGCTTCATCCTTGACCACAATGTCTTCACCTTCGACAACCAGTTTTTTACACGGAACAGCCATGGGGACCAAATTCGCACCCCAATGCGCCAACATCTTCATGCACAAGTTCGAGCAAGACTTCTTCGCTGCACAGGACCTCCAACCAACGCTGTACACCAGATACATCGATGACATCTTCTTCCTTTGGACCCACGGCGAAGGATCACTGAAAGGACTACACCATAGCATCAACAGGTTCCATCCCACCATCAAACTCACCATGGACTACTCCTCAGAATCGGTTTCATTCTTGGACACACGAATCTCCATCAAAGATGGACGCCTCAGCACTTCACTCTACCGCAAGCCCACGGACAACCTCACGATGTTCCACTTCTCCAGCTTCCACCCTAACCACGTTAAAGAAGCCATCCCCTATGGACAAGCCCTGCGAATACACAGGATCTGCTCAGACGAGGAGGAATGCGATGGACACCTACGGACACTGAAAGACGCCCTCGTAAGAACGGGATATGACGCTCAACTCGTCGATCGACAGTTCCGACGGGCCACAGCGAAAAACCGCACAGACCTCCTCAGAAGACGAACATGGGACACAACCAACAGAGTACCCTACGTCGTCCAGTACTTCCCTGGAGTGGAGAAACTACGCCATGTTCTTCGCAGCCTTCAACATGTCATCGATGACGACGAACACCTTGCTAAGGCCATCCCCACGCCTCCACTACTCGCCTTCAAGCAGCCGCCTAACCTCAAAAGTACCATCGTTCGCAGCAAATTACCCAGCTGTCAGGAGAACAGCGACCACGACACCACACAACCCTGCCACGGCAACCTCTGCAAGACATGCCAGATCATGAACACAGATACCGTCATCACACGTGAGGACACTACCCACCAGGTACATGGTAAATACTCATGTGACTCGGCCAACGTTGTCTACCTGATATGTTGCAGTAAAGGATGCCCCAGAGCATGGTACATCGGCGAGACCATGCAGACACTGAGACAACATATGAACGGAAACCGCGCAACAATCGCCAAGCAGGATGGTTGCCTCCCAGTCGGGGAACACTTCAGCAGTCAAGGGCATTCAGCCTCGGATCTGCGGGTTAGCGTTCTCCAAGGCGGCCTTCATGATACACGACAACGCAAAATCATCGAGCAGAAACTGATAGCCAAGTTCCGCACTCATGAGGACGGCCTCAATCGGGATATCGGGTTCATGTCACGCTATAGAACGTGACTTGACATCTTTGCCGGTCTTTCCAGTTTTAAAAAAAAACACAAGAAACAAACACAAAAAATGGAGAGGATATGCAGCCAGCAGGTGTTCTGACGCGTTGGACCCCCTGGGACACATCTCATTGTCTTGGCTGTGCTCTTAGTGTGTCTTTGATGTAGGGAAAGATTTAATCTATGCATTTTCTCTGTGTTTTTATATTCTGTGAATTCTGATAGATTCTCTCACAGTAACTTTGCCTGACGAAGGGGCGACAGCTCCGAAAGCTTGTAATTTTAAATAAATCTGTTGGACTATAACCTGGTGTTGTGCGACTTCTCATTTTTGTCCACCCCAGTCCAACACCGGCATCTCCGCATCATGTATCATACCAGTTCTTCAACTGCTCCCCTTTGTCCGACAGGTTCGTTGATGGGCCAGCCCAGTCTCAATGTCCCCACTGATTATTTGAGCAAACACCTTGAAAGCCTTATGCGTAGATCTGATTGGGTTTGTCCCCAATGCATCGGAAATCGGAATACACAAGCTGATAGTTTGCCAGCGTCTGAAAGGCTCTTGGTCACGAGGTCTGACCGCAGCCATTTTATGCCCTGGATTTTAAAACTCAGTCAGACCAGGGTTCCTTATTAATAAGTCCAACAAAAATCTTCGGGGGGACACATGAAATTTTGCGAATCCTTTCAGTCCCCCCTGTGGAGACTTAAACTTGCTTGAAGTGTCCATACGAGGTGAACAAAATTTCTGACTGTCGCAAACAACCTTCCCCTTTATTTACCTATCCCAATTCCCCCGACACGTACATTCCCCCACTTGGAGAATAACCGCAGTGTACAGCAGGCATTTTAGATAGGAAACAAATTCTTTTCCAGTAATCCCAGCACGGAGGGGGTCCAACATACCCCTGCACCACTTGGGATCATTTTTTTATCAAAAAAACAACAAACGGAGGGGACCATCTTTATTAAAAATAATAAAATTAGGCCGCCATCACTCGTAAGTGGTGCGACACGGAATTCACGCGAGTGTCTTGTCTACCTGAGCATACTGGTCCCTCCAAACCCTTTGGGTTCTTGCTACTGCCTCGGGACCCCTTTTCCTACACTGGACGCAAACCATGTAGAGGACGATCCCGAGCTGACAAATTACGAGCGCGTGTGATGCCAGACGAATCCAGGAGGGGACCTCGATATTCTCAAAGGTGTCCCACCAGGGTGGGGTCGTAATATCCAGAATATCGCCCCCTATCTGGATAGTCTTCTGTTCCAGTGTATAAAAATGCTTTTGCGACACCACTACGGCTCTTAATAATTTAATGAGGTGTTCTGGGAGAGGGGAAATCTGGTAGCCGAAGTGAGCCACATACTTTTGGAGGTTGGTGAAATTCTCTCTTACAGTTAGGTGAACCGTGGATGGTTCAGGAATGGGGACAATTTGTTCCTGGGCCACTTGAACTTCTGCCTTGGGTTTAAAGCAGAAGCTGCTGTCACTCACCGCGCACCAGCTGTGTTGTCCGTGCTGGTAGTGAGATGCTCCTGTGGTGACGCAATATGTCCCACCTCCTATATATACTACCTGTGGGGGAACATGGCCTTGTGCCATGGCTTCCATGGTACAATTTATAGGTTTCGCGTCAGCAGCTCTGAACCTGCATTGTGGTTTCGAATAGGCATTCAAGTGCTGGGGACACAGGATGATGTGTGCTCCCCGGCTACGTCACCCCGAGAGGTCAGTACCCGTCATAGCGTGATCCCACTTTATGACGTAGGGCGGGACCGCTGTAAAACGAACGTGTACACCCCCCTGAATGACACCAATGTTCTCCACCCTGTATACCAGCGCGGGTCGGGCCGTCCCGCCCATGATGGCATCCTTACTATTATCCCCATGATAGTGTGGTTGGAACGTCCACAGTCCACTGGGACTGGGTAGCTAGTCAGAGCTGGCACGGGCTTAATGCATTCTCAAAAGGGTGGAGGGCTGCGAGGTGCTTGTTGCTGATCCAGGAGGGGACCAAACCCTGTTTTAAGTCCTCCAAATTTCTGTTGCCCTCGCCCAGCAACCATGCCCCGTACAGTACGCACACCTCGTTTTGCGCAGCCTGGTCAGACGTATTCCGATCCTCCCTAATGAGCGCATTCACCGTCTTTGCATGTATCTCCAGCTCCGCTATGATCTCCTTTAGATGGAGAGTCATGGCCTGGTCTTCATGCAGTTCCGAACCCACTACCTTATTCTCATCAGTTAAGACCTTCTTTAATTGGGTCTTCAGACCGTTGATCTGCGTCTGCAGTTCAATGTCGTCTAAACTATTAATAACTGAAGACCCCGCATTAAAACCCATTAAAACATCATTAACAATACCCCTTCTTTGTCTCCCCACCCCGTCCCAAGCCTCGTGGCTATGTGTATACAATTTGGTCTTATCGATCTCCGCAAAATCGAATTCGTAAAACTTTTGAAATGTTTCCCTTAAGAGGGCTTGATATAGTTTAGTGGCCTCTACAGGGCACCACGCGGGCAAGTGCACCTCAGTGAGATTTAAGATCACCGAGGCTACCACGTAATGCACCCCTTGATAGAGCACTTGGTCTGTGGGTACCAGCACCAGGCCGTTCCCTGGTCCCTCGGTGGTGGCGGGGCATCCCTCTGCTACAGTCCGTGACGTCGGGGTCGTGGGCAGCGGCTGTCGGGGATGGGTCACTAATTCAGTGGCATTAACCGAGATTGGGGAGTATGGGATCGCGCATGTGTCCAGGCGCGACCCCCAGTCTATCCCCCTCCCGTTATCCTGCCACTGGCTGTGGAAAATGATGGAAATGCCCATGGGACAGACTCTCTCTGAACCCCACATACAGACATAGATCCCCTGATCCGGTTCCCACCATTTGTCCCAGCACACACTTAACCCTCCCTGGGTCCCCGTGATGGTCCTGTGGGTGTCATTCCCTAACGTTTCCCATTCTACCCTGGGGTTCCCCATGTCTTTGCTTAATTTTCTGAGCCACCACCACCTATCCAGGGGAACATTGCCCTTACATGATAAACAAATCCTTTTGCCCACGGTGACGCTGATCCTTGGGGTGATGATCCGTATCCTCGGGCACTGGAGGGAGGCCTCCCCATATGTAAAACCGGTCTGGCTCGAGTACTGGGTCGAGTTTGACCCCAGCCATCCAGGCCAGCTCCCCTCGTGAGTATACGAGGCAATTTCATCCGCCTCGTGTAGGCCACTTCCATCGTGGGCTAGGGGCGCCGTCCTTCCGGAGCATCCGAAGATGCGGTGGTCCTCGGTGTCGCCCCTTCTCGCGAGGCTCAGCCCAGACAGGGCGAGCAAGATCAGGCCAAAGAACATTTCCCTTTTAATTGCCTGAAAAAAAAAATAAAGAATATCTAGCCAGGCTCCCTATAAGCTCCTTGGCTGGGGTGAAGTGTGAGCGGGTCCCTCGACCTCAGCTCACATGGACAAACACACATACACTGGAACGGTTCCATCTTAAAACTGCTATACGGTTCCACACCTTAAAATCGCTATACGGTTCCACACCTTAAAATCAAACTCAACAATCTAACTTAAAACTACAAACTTCTCAGACCAAGTTCTGTACATTCGCCGCCCGTCTCCGAGCGGCTAGCTTAAACTCTGTCAGGACTGCGGCAGGCTGCTCCCTGCAGCGTGGCTGTACGGACCCTTACTTCTGGTCCCTCACAGCCTGCGACTGTTGGCTGGGGACCTTTGTCTTTTAACTTAACTTTTGCTCGGGAGGTCGCCCCTTTAAACTGGAGAGTCAGCGACCATGCCTTCCTAGGTTGGGATGTCCGAGGGGACCTCCTAGGAAGTGCTATAGGTGGGGCTACCCTGGCGAGTGGACCCTTGCCGAGGGTCGCAGTCCTCGCTGGCTGGGGGCTTTTCCCCCGTGGCTCCTCCCCTCCCAAGTCTGAGCTGGGGACAGGCAATCCCTCGCTGCCTGCTGCTGTTGGCTGAGAGTCCTCGCCTCCAGGTTCAAAACCTGGGTCGGGGGCGGGGCTATCTGGTTTGGGCTCCTCCTCCTCCCCACCTGAGTCCCAGAAGAGAGGGGGGGTGGTTTGAACAGGGGCCTGGGTGACTCCGCCCTCAACGCACGCAACTGTACCTGAGCGTGTTGCCTGTGAGCTGAGACCTGCTGGGAGCTGAGGACTTCTAACCTCGGGTTGGGTCCCAGCTGCCTGCTTCTTCGCCTCCGGCTTATACAGCTTGCACTGGTTTATGTGAAACCATTTCGTGCGCCGGGGCAATTTTATTGCATAAACCATTTATCCACTACGCTATAGGGTCCCATGTACAGTGGCTCAAAACTCCCCACACAGGCGTAGTTCCTTACCATTACCAGGTCCCCTATCTCCCATTGATGTGTTTTATTTGGTTCGAGCAGCATTCGGTTATTCCGATGCTGCTTCCCCATGCTACCTGCGGCCTGTTCATAAATCTGTTTCAGGCGCTCAAGGAGCGTTCGGGCGAATTGGTCCCGGTTTACCTCCCGAAGCTGCCCTTCCGTAAGAACTGGGGCTAGGACGTGGGTGGGGGTCCTCATGACCCTGCCGGTCGTGAGCTCGTGCGGGGAATACCCCATACTCTTTGACTGACTGGCTCGGATCCCCATGAGGACTAGGGGCAGGACCTCCGCCCATTTTTGGGGCAAGTCCATGGTCTCCTTCCTCAACTTTTCCTTGATGGTGCGGTTCATACGTTCCACAATCCCTGAGGACTGTGGATTTTGGGCCACGTGCCACTTCCCCTGAATACCGAGCAGTATAAGGGTGTTCTGCATGACTTTGCCGGTGAAGTGGCTTCCCTGGTCGGACTCCACAAACTGGGGTAGTCCCCACCGTGAGGACACCTCCCGTACCAAGATCCTTGCAGTGCCCAGTGCTGCGGCTGTTCTACAGGGGAAGGCTTCTACCCACTTGGAGAACACGTCCACCAGGACGAGGCAGTATTTGTAGCCTCCCTGGGCGGTGGGCAGGGGCCCGATGTAGTCGATCTGGATCGACTGCCATGGTCCCTCCACCCTCCTGACGTGTCCCATGGGCACCTTCCTTCTGTGGGGGTCGGGGTTGTTTGCAGCGCACACAAGACAGCTAGCACAGAACTCGCGGACATCTTCCCGGAGTCCCGGCCACCATCCCGCCTGTTCCACCCGTTGACAGGTGGCCTCAGGCCCTCATGGGCCAGTTGAAGGAACTCCCTCCGGTGCTGCTGGGGCACTACCCACTGTCCTTCTTTAAACAGCATGCCTTCCCTTATGGAGAGGGCTGCTGCGCTGTAAGGGCCTTCTATCCTCCTACCCTCGCTCACTGCGCTTGTGACGATTTTCAGGACAGGGTCCTGGGCTTGGACCGTTTTAAGATCCAGGGCCAACGCTACCACTAAGTTCATCTGTGTCCCATCCCTGCCTCTAACTGCCGCCACAGGCCCGGACCCATAGGGGTCCCAGAAAATGCCAGCGTGGGCACCCTCCTTGGCCAGCGCGTCAGCTTGCTGGTTACCCTGGCCGCGGGGTTTTGTGGAGGAGTGAGCCTTCACCTTGTGGATGAAGACCTCGCCTTCCTCCCCCACGGCTGCCAGGATTTTCTCCAGCAGGGGTTTTACTGTTAAGGGCCTCCCGTCGGCGGAGGTATATCCGCGACGGGACCAGATTGCCAGGTATTCCGTGCAGGTGAACATACTGTCCGAGCAAATCGTGTATGGGGTGGGGAAGATTTCAGGGTGGGTAACCACGTACACCACCGCGGACAGCTCCGCCTGCTGGGCGCTCATGGTACTGGGGAGCTTGATCGCCAAGGCAATTATTGCCATTGGGTCATAAACTCCACACCCCGTGAGACGTTCTCCAGCGGATACCATGCTGGAACCGTCTACATAGATCTCGCGGCCTGTGGGATGTATCCCGGCCCGCAGACCAATGTTCACCTCCCATACCCCTTCTATGGAACACCGATGGGCTGTTCCAGGATATACCATATTGGCTGCGAGCTTGGGCTCGCAAAGGCCCCTCACCCTCAGATCCATCTGGGAAAGGAGGAGGGTCCAGGGCGCAATGCGTGCACTGCTGACTGTCCCATCTTTAATCCTCCCATCCAGAAGCATCTAGGTGGGCGTGTAGTGTGTGAGGAGGGTGATAGGAGAGGTGCCTGTGAAGATCGATGATCTTTTCACAGCCCAGTACGTGGCCAAGAGGTGCCGCTCACAAATTGAGTAGCTCCTCTCCACGTCAGTGAGTAGTCTGGAGGAGTAGACCACGGGCCTCAGCCTGCCGTGTCGCTCCTGGAGCAACACGGCACTGAGGCTGTCCCCGCTGGCCACTACCTCCAGAAAGAACTCCCTCTTTCCATCTGTCGCTCCCAGGGCTGGTGCGGTCTGCAGGTCCCTCTTTAGCTGGACAAATGCTGCCTGGCATCCCCCATCCCAAGACCACTCCACTCCCTTATGTAGGAGTCGGAGCAGAGGGGCCGTCGTGGCTGCATAATCCTCGATAAAGTCTCTGCAGTACCCCGTTAGCCCTAAGAACGACCTCACACCCCTCACAGTACTGGGGACCGGTAGCTCTTGGACCGCTTCCCTCCTTGCCTTATCTATGGCTCTCTCCCCTGCGTGGACGGTCAGGCCCAGGAATTTAACTTCCCGCTGGCCGATCTTCTTCGGGTTGACCTTAAACCCTATACTCTGCAGCAGCTCCAGCAATTCGGCCAGTAGCGGGCCATGCTCCCCGACTGAGTCGGTAAACAAGAGCAGGGCGTCGACATACTGCACCAACTTGGTGGGCTGACTAAATTCCTTTAAACTATTCGCCATGCACTGGTGGAAGATGCTGGGGCTGTTATGAAAGCCGTGCGGCAAGCAGTTCCAAGTATACTGTTGCCCTTTAAAAGTAAAGGCGAACTTACACTGGTCTTCCCTCCTTAAGGGGATTGACCAAAACCCATTCGAAATATCCAGCACTGTGAACGTAGTTGCGGATGCTGGAATGCTTCCGATAAGGTCGGCAACTGCTGCCACCGTGGGGGCACACGCGGGGATATTGCTGTTGAGCACCCGATAGTCCACCGTGGCTCTCCATGAATTGTCCGGTTTCCTGACCGGCCAAAGCGGAGAATTAACATGAGTGGCTATGGGCCTCAACACTCCCTGCTGTACCAGCGAGGATATGGCTATCTCCATATCAGGCTCTGCTTCCCTGGGGAAGTTATACTGCTTCTGGGGCCGGGCCATGGGGTCCCCGTCTACCTTGACCTCGAACCCAGTGACCCTCCCGCAGTCATGTTTGTGCGTGGCGAACGCAGCTAGGTGAGCCTGCACGAATGCTTTAAATTCCTCCGGGACACCCTCCACCATGAGCCCGAGGTCGTAACCTTCTTTCGGCTTCACAGTACACAGGGTTCCCTTCCCTTTCCTGGGATTACTACCACGCCGTTCTCCTTACCCGTATCAGCCCCCCAAAGGCAATGATTTCGGAGATCCACGAGGATCCCGTGGCCCACGATGAAGTCGGCCCCTAGGATCCCCTTTCCTCCCTCCGCTTCCCACCTCGCCAGGACACATGTCCACTTGGTCTGGAGTGGGCCCAGGCGGACTGAGAGTGGTTTGGAGAATGCTCCCGCCTGTTCCTTGCCGGTGAACCCCGATAGAACGAATGGAACCCCGCTAGACAGAGGTGAGGTGGTGGGATTAGCTGCGTGGATTACGGTGCATGATGCCCCCGTATCCAGTTGATAAGTCCCTTTAACCTTCTCTACCTCCATCTGCACGAGCGGTCTCTTCCATCCATCATACCGGAGAGCACACAGGTAGACAGGCTGCGCGGCCTCCAGTCATTGCGGGGTGTCGTCAGAGGGGGCTGAGGGAACTGCCACACCGGTAGTGACTGCTATCTTCCCCTGACTGGCCAGGAGAACCCGCAGTAATTCTAGAACGCTCTCTACTGTGGGGCTCCCAGTGTCTACCTTTGGGCCTGGAGCTGAGGAGCTCTTTCCCTTGGTGTCCTTCCAGGGGTTTTTGCAATCTTTGCACCAGTGGCCGTCCTTCCCGCAGCCATAGCAGTTTCTGGGAGGGACGGTTTCCCTCCTGGTGCCACTCTTTCTTATTCTGGCCCCCATGTTTAACCTCGTGGACTTTCCCTTTGGGCTGGGGCGTCTCAATTCCCCTCCCGTTATTTCTAAATGCTACCATGAGCTGGCGGATCACTGTTTCTTCGGTGGTCTGGGGGTTTCGGGGGTCAAACCAGGCCGCAGCCTGGGCTCGGATTTGGGGCAGGCAGTTTGTCATGAGACAACGGAGCCAGTGGGCCAATTGGTCTCTGTTGAGGAACGTCCGCACTGGCATTCCCGGGCACGCGCTCCGGTAGACTGGCCACAGCCTGTCTGCGAATGCCTGCGGGGACTCCCCGGGGAGCTGTACCGTTTTTTCCACTTGGGCGAATGGACTCCCATCATTTAGTCCCATGACCTCCAATATCTCATCCCTTAACTCCCCGTAATCTTTCTGTCCCTTCTTACACTCATCTGATAGGGTTTGGAAGAGATCACTACCCAGAGAGAACAGCAGCATTTTTGCTTGTTCTGCCTCATCGCAGTCATTAACGCATGCTGCCTGCTCTATCTCCCGGAAATGTAGAGAGGGGTCCCCCCTCACTGTGAGCTTAGGGATGTGTCCAACCATGGCTCTGAGCTGTTGGGTACCATGCGGCACTAAAAACTGGTTCTGGATGGCCCCTAGCTCCTCGCCATCGGCTGGCGGGCCGTACCTCCGTTGTCGGAGGGGGTACACCAGGTCCCGGACCCAGTCTATCCCCTAGGGCCTGCTGGGTCTCCCCTAATGCTCCATCCTCCACCCCCTCTTGCTGCCAGGCCTCCTGAAAACTCGGGGCTATGGGTGGCGGTCGTGAAACCTCTGATTCCCTAACCAGTGCCTTTCTGGGAGCTGCCTGTGGGACTTCCCTGCTTGGGTTGCCTGTAAAATCCAACTGGCCCGTCTTCGGGCTAATGAGGCATACCATGCCCTTCGCCCTTACTAAGGCCATGCCCAAGCTTTCTATTTCTTGCCTGCAGGGGCCGTGGTCTGCGTCTTCAAACCCCTGGGCACAAGCCAGCTTATATGCTGTTTTTACTTCGCCTACTTTCTCCTCCTGCTCGTTCAACTCTTGCGTGAGGCTGGAAATCTTGTCCATTAACCTAACCTCACTACCTCTCGCCTCTCTGACCTGGTATTCCAGGTGTTCCATCCTGTGCCTAGCGCTACTTTTGAGCTCAGCGATCCGGTCTTCCAGGCGCTCTGACTTTGCCTGGTGTTCCCTTTGAGCTTCAACAGCCCGGGCCCTCATACGCTCTAACTCAGCCTGATGGTCCCGTGCCGTCTGTGCCCTCTCTTGGCTTACTGCCTGGAGGGCCACCAATACTTTCTCCTCCGCTGCAGTCTTTTCCTGCAGCTCTCTCGTCAACTGTTTGATCTTGGCTGCCCGTGTTGCAACAGCACGGTCTAACATTAAAACCTGCTTTTTCAAACACATGAGCCAGACCGCTTTTTCAATACCTCTCCTGTACTCTTTACTTGCTGTCCACTGGGCAGCTGCATCTAGGGGGCGCTCAGCTTTTAACATATCGCACACCCATTTTTTTGCGATATTAACTTTGCCGCACACATAGGTAGATTTCCTTTGCTCCATTGTGGATTCCTCCTCTGCAACACGGTCTGCCTTATCACACGCTTTCGCCTGGGCTCCTGCTGGCTCGCCATTTCTGTAAGGGGTTTTTGTCTCAGGGGCTTATTTGTAGGTCAGCCAGTTATGTTTTCCTGGACTGTCCTGCCGGCTGTGCGGTTGCGAATTGTTATCCCCTTCCTAGTTCTGAGCCCAGGACTTATCGAGCAGCGATAAGGACAAACAAACAGACCCGTGGATTGGTGCGAGGAAAACCAATGTTTATTTACAGAAGTAAAACTACAGAGAAACAGTATCATATGAAGAAAGCGAAATCACTATGCAGTACGGTTTTACACTTAACAGGGGAGGAGAAACGGACACATTGAGGGAAAATCCTAAAATTACAATTTTAGCAATATCCCCATTAATTCCCACCCTTACGCCTAACTAAAATTGTCTTGCGACAGCCAGAAGAAGATAATGCTCACCGGTGAAATGGATGGAAAAACCTGGCCCTGTACCCTGTTTCTGCCGTCGAAACGTGGCTACGAAGTTTCTGGTCTTCTTTCTTGGCTGCTGGCAGACAGGCAGGGTGAACCGGGATCCAGGCAGAGAGAGAGAGAGAGAGGGGCTGGGTCTTCCCATTTATACCCTCGCGGTCGTCCTAATCTCCCTCCAGATCAGCTCATTTCTATTGTCTGATCTGGGCATGATGAATTTTAACAAAAGGTTAATTGTATCATACCAGTTCTTCAACTGCTCCCCTTTGTCCGACAGGTTCGATGATGGGCCAGCCCAGTCTCAATGTCCCCACTGATTATTTGAGCAAACACCTTGAAAGCCTTATGCGTAGACCTGATTGGGTTTGTCCCCAATGCATCGGAAATCGGAATACACAAGCTGATAGTTTGCCAGCGTCTGAAAGGCTCTTGGTCACGAGGTCTGACCGCAGCCATTTTATGCCCTGGATTTTAAAACTCAGTCAGACCAGGGTTCCTTATTAATAAGTCCAACAAAAATCTTCGGCGGGGGACACATGAAATTTTGCAAATCCTTTCAGCTGACAAGTCCCCGGGTCCTGATGGACTTCATCCTAGGGTCTTAAAAGAAGTGGCTAGTGAGATAGTTGATGCGTTGGTTTTAATTTTCCAAAATTCCCTAGATTCGGGGAAGGTTCCATTAGATTAGAAAATAGCGAATGTAACTCCTTTATTCAAAAAGGGAGGGAGATAGAAAGCAGGAAACTACAGGCCAGTTAGCTTAACATCTGTCATAGGGAAGATGTTAGAAGCTATTATTAAAGACGTAATAACAGGGCATTTAGAAAAGTTCAAAGTAATCAGGCAGAGTCAACACGGTTTTGTGCAAGGGAAATCATGTTTAACCAATTTATTGGAGTTTTTTGAGGAAGTAACATGTGCTGTGGATAAAGGGGAACCGGTGGATGTACTGTACTTAGATTTCCAGAAGGCATTTGATAAGGTGCCACATCAAAGGTTATTGCGGAAAATAAAAGCTCATGGTGTAGGGGGTAACATATTGGCATGGATAGAAGATTGGCTAGCTAACAGGAAACAGAGAGTAGGCATAAATGGATCATTTTCTGATTGGCAAGATGAAACAAGTGGTGTGCCGCAGGGATCAGTGCTGAGGCCTCAACTTTTTACAATTTATATAAATGACTTGGATGAAGGGACCGAAGGTATGGTTGCTAAATTTGCTGATGACACAAAGATAGGTTGGAAAGTAAATTGTGAAGAGGACATAAGGAGGCTACAAAGGAATATAGATAAGTTAAGTGAGTGGGCAAAGATCTGGGAAATGGAGTATAATGTGGGAAAATGTGAAGTTGTCCATTTTGGCAGGAAGAATAAAAGAGAAGCATATTATCTAAATGGTGAGAGATTGCAGAGCTCTGAGATGCAGAGGGATCTGGGTGTCCTAGTGCATGAATCACAAAAGGTTACTATGCAGGTACAGCAAGTAATTAGGAAAGCTAATGGAATGTTATCGTTTATTGCGAGGGGAATTGAATACAAAAGTAAGGAGGTTATGCTTCAGTTATACAGGACATTGGTGAGACCACATCTGGAGTATTGTGTACAGTATTGGTCTCCTTATTTAAGGAAGGATGTAAATGCATTGGAAGCAGTTCAGAGAAGGTTTACTAGACTAATACCTGGAATGGGCGGGTTGTCTTATGAGGAAAGGTTGGACAGGCTAGGCTTGTATCCGCTGGAGTTTAGAAGAGTAAGAGGTGACTTGATTGAAACATATAAGATCCTGAGGGGTCTTGACAGGGTGGATGTGGAGAGGATGTTTCCTCTTGTGGGAGAATCTAAAACTCGGGGTCACTGTTTAAAAATAAGGGGTCGCCCATTTAAGACAGAAATGAGGAGAAATTTTTTCTCACAGAGGGTCGTGAGTCTTTGGAACTCTCTTCCTCAGAGGGCGGTGGAAGCAGAGTCTTTGAATATTTTTAAGGCAGAGGTAGATAGATTCTTGGTAAGCAAGGGGGTGAAACGTTATCGGGGGGTAGGCGGGAAAGTGGAGTAATTGGATCAGCCATGATCTTATTGAATGGCGGAGCAGGCTCGAAGGGCCGAGTGGCCTACTCCTGCTCCTAATTCGTATGTTCGTATGTAAATGTGAGGTTATTCACTTTGGTAGGAAGAATAGAAAAACAGAATATTTTTTAAATGGTGAGAAACTTTCAAATGTTGGTGTTCAGAGAGATTTGGGTATCCTCGTGCAAGAAACACAGAAAGCTAGCATGCAGGTACAGCAAGCCATAAGGAAGGCAAATGGCAGGTTGGCCTTTATTGCAAGGGGGTTGGAGTATAAGAGTAAGGAAGTCTTGCTACAATTGTACAGGGCCTTGGTGAGACCACACCTGGAGTACTGTGCACAGTTTTGGTCTCCTTATCTAAGGAAGGATGTACTTGCCTTGGAGGCGTTGCAACAAAGATTCACTAGATTGATTCCTGGGATGAGAGGGTTGTCCTATGATAAGAGATTGTGTAGATTGGGCCTATACTCTCTGGAGTTTAGAAGACTGAGAGGTGATCTCATTGAAACATACAAGATTTTGAAGGGGATTAACAGGGTAGATGCTGAGAGGATGTTTCTCCTGGCTGGAGTGTCTAGAACTAGGGGGCGGAGTGTCTAGAACTAGGGGGCATAGTCTCAGGATAAGGGGTAGGCCATTTAAGACTGAGATGAGGAGGAAATTCTTCACTCAGAGGGTTGTGAATCTTTGTAATTCTCTGCCCCAGAAGGCTGTGAATGCTGGGTCTTTGAGTATATTGAAAGCTGAGATAGATAGATTTTTGGACTCTTGGGGAATCAAGGGATATGGAGATCGGGTGGAAAAGTGGAGTTGAGGTTGATGATCAGCAATGATCTTATTGAATGGCGGTGCAGGCTCGAGGGGCCTTATGGTCTACTCCTGCTCTTATTTCTTATGTTCTTATGTTCTCTCTCTCTAACCCCTCCGATCCCATTTCTTTATCCCCCTCTGATCCCCTCTTGCTCTCTCCCCTCCAATCCCCTCTCTCCCCTCTCTCTCTCCCCTCCAATCCCCTCTCTCTCTTCCCCCTCTCTCTCCCCCTCCTCTCTCTCTCTCCCCACTCCAATCCCCTCTCTCTCTTCTCCCTCTCTCTCCCCCTCCTCTCTCTCTCTCCCCCCTCCAATCCCCTCTCTATATCTCCCCCCGCTCTCTCTCACTCTCTCCCTCCTCTCTCGCTCTTGCCCTCCTCCTCTCTCTCTCTCTCCCCTTCTATCCTCTCTCTCTCCCCCTCCCCTCTTTCTCCCCACTCCGATCCCCTCTCTCCTCCATCATCAATCCCCTCTCTCTCCCCCCGATTCCCCCTCTGATCCCCTCTCTCTCCCCACTCTGATCCCGTCTCTCTTCCCCGATCCCCTCTCTCTCCCCTTCTCTCTCTGTAACCCCTCTGATCCCCTCTCTCTCTCTCCCCTCTGATCCTCTCTCTCCCCCTTGAATCCCCTCTCTCTCTCCCCCTTGAATCCCCTTTCTCTCTCTCCCCCTCCAATCCCCTCTCTCTCTCTCCTCCTCTCTCTCGTCCTCTCTCTCTCTCCCCCTCCTCTCTCTCTCTCCCCCTCCAATCCCCTCTCTCTCCCCCTCCAATCCCCTCTCTCACCCCCCTCCGATCCTCTCTCCCTTCCCCCCTCCGATCCCCTCTCTCCCCCCATCCGATCCTCTCTCCCCCTCCTCTCTCTCTCCCCCTCCAATCCCCTCTCTCTCTCCTCCTCTCTCTCTCTCCTCCTCTCTCTCTCTCCCCCTCCTCTCTCTCTCTCCCCCTCCAATCCGCTCTCTCCCCCCCTCCAATCCCCTCTCTCCCCCCCTCCGATCCTCTCTCTCTCCCCTCCTCTCTCTCCCCTCCTCTCTCTCTCCCCCTCCAATCCCCTCTCTCTCTCCTCCTCTCTCTCTCTCCTCCTCTCTCTCTCTACCCCTCATCTCTCTCCCCCCTCCAATCCGCTCTCCCACCCCCTCCAATCCCCTCTCTCCCCCCCTCCGATCCTCTCTCTCTCCCCTCCTCTCTCTCTCCCCCCCTCCAATCCCCTCTCTCTCTCCCCCCTCCAATCCTCTCTCTCTCTCCCCCTCCTCTCTCTCTCCCCCTCCTCTCTCTCTCCCCCTCCTCTCTCTCTCACCCCTCCTCTCTCTCTCACACCTCCAATCCCCTCTCTCTCTCTCTGAAGGCTGCAAAAATGTTTGTGTGGATAATAACAGCGATAGTCTCGGCAAATGTCCTGGAGGCTCCTTTAGTATAGTTATTGATTTTTGAAAGATAACCCAAAAGCCCTAGTAGCAGGCTCAGGCTCGAGCAGCAGACAAGGCAGGCAGCAATGGCAGCAGCTCCAGGCTCGGTAAAGTGGTTCGGCAGGCCCCACTTCCAGCTTCCTCATATATCGCATGCACATGCACTGTACCAAACAGGCGCGCATGTGCAGAGGGAGTCAAAAAATGCTGTGCAAATAAGTCACTCCGTTGTTTAAAAAGGGAGAAAGGGTTCGACCGAGTAATTATAGGCCAGTCAGCCTAACTTCGCTGATGGGAAAATTATTGGAAAAATTCAGAGGGACAGTATTAATAGTCATTTAGAAAGGCACGGATTAACCAAGGACAATCAGCATGGATTTGTTAAGGGAAGGTCGTGTCTGACTAACTTGATTGAATTTTTTGAGGAGGTAACAAGGAGGGTCGGTGAGGGTAATGCTTGATGTAGTCTACATGGATTTTAGCAAGGCTTTTGACAAGGTCCCACATGGCAGACTGGTCAGAAACATAAATGCCCATGGCATCTAAGGGAAAGTGGCAAATTGGATCCAAAATTAGCTCAGTGGCAGGAAGCAGAGGGTAATGGTTGACGAGTGTTTTTGTGACTGGAAGGCTGTTTCCAGTGGGGCTTCGCAGGCCTCAGTACCAGCTCCCTTGCTTTTTCTGGTATATATCAATGATTTAGACTTCAATGTAGGGGACATGATTAAAAAGTTTGCAGATGATACAAAAATTGGCCGTGTCGTTGATAGAGAGGATGAAAGCTGTAGACTGCAGGAAGATATCAATGGACTGGTCAGCTGGCAGAAAAGTGGCAAATAGAATTCAGTCCAGAGAAGTGTGAGGTAATGCATTTGGGGAGAGCTAACAAGGCAAGGGAATACACAATAAATGGTAGGATACTGAGAAGTGTAGAGGAACAAAGGGGCCTTGGAGTGCATGTCCGCAGATCTCTGAACGTAGCAGGACAGGTAGATAAAGTGGTTAAGAAGCTTACGGGATACTTTCCTTTATTAGCCGAGGCATAGAATATAAGAGCAGGGAGGTTATGCTTGAACTGTATAAAACATTAATAAAAACAAAATGTTGGAAATACTCAGCAGATCAGGCAGCATCTGTAGAGAGAGAAACAGAATTAATGTTTCATGACGAAGGGTCATCGACCTGAAACGTTAACTCTGTTTCTCTCTCTACAGATGCTGCCTGACCTGCTGAGTATTTCCAGCATTTTCTGTTTTTATTTCAGATTTCCAGCATCCGCAGTATTTTGCTTATGCATAAAATGCTCGTTAGGCCACAGCTAGAATGCAGTTCTGGTCACCACATTACAGGAAGGATGCGATTGCACTAGAGGGGGTGCAGAGGAGATTTATGAGGATCTTGCCAGGACTATAGAATTTTAGCTATGAGGAAAGATTGAATAGGCTGGGGTTGTTTTCTTTGGAACAGAGGAGGCTGAGGCGAGACTTGATTGAGGTGTATAAAATTATGAAGGACCTAGATAGAGTGGATAGGAAGGACCTATTTCCCTTAGCAGAGAGGTTTATAACCAGGGGGCATAGATTTAAAGTAATTGGTAGAAGGATTATAGGGGAGTTGAAGAGAATTTTTTTCACCCAGAGGGTGGTGGGGGTCTGGAACTCACTGCCTGAAAGGGTGGTAGAGGCAGAATCCCTCATCACATTTAATAAGTACTTAGATATGCATTTGAAGTGCTGCAACCTACAATGCTACGGCCCAAGAGCTGGAAAGTGGGATTAGGCTGGATAGCTCTTTTTCGGCTGGCACAGACATGATGGGCCAAATGGCCTCCTTCTGTGCCATAATTTTCAATGACTCTCTGACTTGGCCTGCCTGATCGGGTGATGAGGATCACGCACTATTTCCTCATTAATAGAATAGAATCCCTTGCGTCTCTTGTAAGGTTCACATCTCCAGGAGGTCCTTGAAGTGGGCATGGGTGCTATCCATTACCCATTGCACTCTGGAGAATCTGGGCAAGCTGAACACGCCAAGGGTGTTATTGGTCCTGAGGGACGGAAGGAAAACCCATACATTTCTCCGCTATTTTGAAAATAGAGCATCGTGCATCAGCCTGATGCACTAGTAAACAACAGACTGGCTGACGCTGCTGAGATCTGCAGCAGCCCCTTAAAATAAGCCTGAGGCATCGAGGGTTAAAGCCGTTGTGACCCTAAATTGTAGGTGCAGTTACAAACTGTGAACATAATCGCAGCTTTCACACAACAGATCATAAAGTTCGATACCATTTCCATAGTCACCATCTGCATTATGGTTGGCTCTTGTAACTCCTGCACTGCCTATAAAGTCTGCCGGGTGTTGTGGGCTGAGCCACATAATGTTGCATCCGTTACCATCTCATTTAAATAATTCTGCCTCTTCAGGCACAGGCAAGTGCAACAATAGGAACACCCATAGAAGAAGTTTGGGCGCAGCTCATATCAGGTGTAGAAGTTGCACAATGGGGTCTGTGTTCATTTGTATAATTCGTATTGAAATACGTGTTCTTGATTCACATTGTAATGAGATATGGAGATGATTTTGAATCTGGGAGAATAAGGTAGATTTTCCTCAATGGGCATCCTCTGGCAACCTGACAGGTGCAGCACACCTGAGGACCAGGAACAGTAACACCAGATTCTCCTGCCCTGGGACGTTTGCATGGTTCAGGCGCTGCCCCCTATTATTTTGAATATTAGCGTGTTATGGTTTTCTCATGCAGCGCATTTTCTAATTTTCCATTTAATTTTAGGCTGGGATTTACTGGATAAATCTCATTGATCATTTCTGCGTTGGATGGGGCCTCATTGTAGCAGCTCTGCTGGAACTCATGGGTCTAAGCTGGATCTATGGTAAATGCAATACGAAAAGCACTGAAACAAAACAAAACAATGAAATCAAGCAGGTTTTCATGGGGCAAGTTTTCAACTTACCGCTGGGCGTAAAACTGTCATCTGCTGATCGACCATTTATTACTGAAACCAGCCCATTATCATTAACATTGACTTCAATAGAAATGAAAATCAGTCGTTTCTGTAATGAGCGGTCAATCACCAATGGCAGAATTACGTCTAGGCAGCAAACAAAAAAAATCAACCACCATCTCTTTTCAGAAGAAGCAAAACAAATGAATAGGGGGATGTGATGCAGAGAGTCCTTCATATCTGAAGATGATGGGAATTCAAGTGCTCTCCTTAATTCTCAATGATCTTTCTCCATTTGGTTCTGAAGGCCAGTATGAGACAGGCAGTGCCTTCTGCATCCTTCACCCTGATCCCCTTGTTCTTGCTGGGTTACAGCTGGATGTTGTTGGGGTAAATTTTGCTGCAGCCATTTTCCTGCTAATTGCTGATTTGTTGTTCAAACATCTTCACCCTGAGTTGAACAGCTGTTTTCCACTTGACCCAGTCAGTTGCCAGTTTTTCCCAACTATCAAGGCAGATGGAACAACAGGACACGTCCTGCTTCAGTGTCTTCATGATGTTTCTGCTGACCTCCTGAAATCTATTTGCTTTACTTTAGCTCAGGGCAGAGGCCTCACTTTGATAGTCCACCCTCCCCCATTCTGATAACAGGGGGCCTGTCCATCTCAGCACTGATCTAACACATGAGCCTTTCCTAGAGTGAGCACCTGTTCCTCAGGATTTTATATGAATATTTTACCTTCATGGGGAATCAGGTTGGTAACAAGGGAGAAATTACTCATCCTGTTTGAAATCCTGAGTGATCCCTTCTCTGATTAACCTGTTCATTAGTGACACCCAGTACAAGATGACCTTCTACAGCAAACAAGCTGCCCTATAGACAGGACAAACCAAGTGATTGTGTATTCCTGCTTTTTTGTTGTTCACAGGGATAAACCGATTCATCAAGGACATTGAGATGATGATTGGGCAAAGGAATTGGTTCTTCTGGCTGTGGTGGAAAGCGTGTTGGCTTTTTATCACACCATGCTTGCTGACAGTAAGGAGATGTTACATTTTTAAGTGATTTAAATTGAAAATAATCAAACTGCAGATAATCTATCTGATTCTGTATCTGATCTTGTTTTGTGCAATCACTTCATTCAGGTAATCTTAATCTGGTCCTTCGTAACATTTGCCCCACCAACATATGGATCTGTTGAGTACCCTGACTGGGCAACAGCACTTGGCTGGTGTATGATGATCTTCTGTATTCTGTGGATCCCCATTGTCGCCATTGTGAAAATTGCCCAGTCTGAGGGATCCACCTTATGCCAGGTAAGGAAACACCTTGATATCTTTCAAAGAGTAAGTAAAAGAATTTCTGAAGGTCTCCCAATTCTCACTGTATCTTCAGTGGAAGCTAGAGAAATGGCGTAAACAATCTTTTATAGGCATTTACAATGTTTTTCCAGTAAGTCTGCCAATCATTTTGTGTCGGTGTTAATTTATTTATTTTAAATCAATTCATGCCATCATGAAAATAATGTCAATCAGAAAACCTAGGCTCCAGTGTCAGCATCAAGCACTCCCACTTCAGGTATATCGCAGTCACAGACAGATGCCCCCTCCCCCCCCTCTACTCAGTTGTAACAATGGCATTAGGTACAGTCTCAAAATAACTTGATTTCCCACTCTCTCTCACACACACAAACACCCACACACCTGGTGTAGAGCTACAGTTACTGGTAACTGGGTTGAAAATAAAACAAACTCATTTTACTCTTGCAGCCACCAATAGAAGTGATATTTCATCCCATTGTTCCCAGAGATGAAAGGACGCTTTGCAAACTCACTGGGACACCTAGTCCTTAGGGGATAGATCAAGTTACTGAGCTGTATTGGCTGCCCTGAGTAGTGTGGGTCTGATGACTGAGACATGTACCCTGATGTTCATTGGGTGGGTTAGGATGGGATTGGAGGAATGACTTGGCATAATCCTGCAAAGGATTTCATCAATTTCTGTGTATGAATGGATGAAGACAACTAGAGTATCACAGGGAGATAGCTGGACACACAAATAATGACTGCTCGAAGGGTGCGGTGATAAAATGTCAGTCTGTGCCTAATGCTGAAGAGTTGATATCGTAACATTAATTGTCAAAACAATAATACATGTTTTAATTATACAAATAAACCAGAAATATTTCAACTGCACAAAGCTCAGTGAGTCCACCATTGTGTCTTTCCACACGAGTCCATGCACATGAACTTTAATATGCAAAGGATGGGAAAGCCCATCCAGCCCATCAATCCCACCCCATGTCCAGATGGTGCAGTCACATGTATCATTGATCCCTCTCCCCCAGTCTGTATCCTCCTGCGACAGGCAAGAAAATACCAGGCCAACTGGGGAAACACGCTGGGAATTCCTCTCTGATCCCTGAAGACAATCAAGTAAACCTCCAGGAGATGGCGAGAACTCATAAATCCTTCTATTGCCAGCGAGCTCACAACTTACAACTCGGCAATTACAAAGGTATGAAGGCAGAGTTGGCTAAAGTTGACTGGGAAAATAGATTAAAGGGTAAAATGATAGATAAGCAGTGGCAGACATTTATGGAGATATTTCATAACTCTCAGCAAAGATATATTCCAGTGAGAAGGAAAGACTCTAAGAGAAGGATGAACCATCCATGGCTAACTAAGGAAGTAAAGGATAGTATCAAATTGAAAACAAAGGCATACAATGTTGCGAAGTTTAGTGGTAGGCCAGACGATTGGGAAATTTTTAAAAGCCAGCAAAGGATGACTAAAAAAATAATAAAGAGAGAGAAGATAGATTATGAGAGTGAGAAATATAAAAACAGACAGTAAGAGCTTTTACAGGTATATAAAAAGGAAGATGAAGGGGATGGGACTGGGGAATTAATAATGGGAAACTGGGAAATGGCAGAGACTTTGAACAAATATTTTGTATCGGTCTTCACGGTAGAAGGCACTAAAAGCATCCCAATAATAGAGAATCAAGGAGCTATAGGGAGGGGGTAACTTAAAACAATCACTATATAGAAACATAGAAGATAGGAGCAAGAGTAGGCCATTCGGCCCCTCGAGCCTGCTTCGCCATTCGATGAGATCATGGCTGATCATCCAAACTCAGTACCCTGCACCTGCCTTCTCCCCATATCCCTTGATACCTTTAGCTTTAAGAAATATATCTAACTCATTCTTGAATATATTTAATGACTTGGCCTCAACTGCCTTCTGTGGTAGAGAATTCCACAGGTTCGCCACTCTCTGGGTGAAGAAATTCTTCCTCATTTCTGTCCTAAATGGCTTAGCCCTTAACCTTAGATTATGACCCCTGGTTCTAGACTCTCCGACCATCGGGAACATTCTTCCTGCATCTAGTTTGTCCAGATCCTGTCAGAATTTTATATGTTTCGATGAGATCCCCTCTCATTCTTCTATACTCCAGCGAGTATAAGCCCAATCGACCCAATCTCTCCTCATATGTCATTCCTGCCATCCCAGGTATCAGCCTTGTGAATCTTCGCTGAACTCCTTCCATGGCAAGAACATCCTTCCTCAGATAAGGCGACCAAAACTGCACACAGTACTCAAGGTGTGGTCTCACCAAGGCCCTGTACAACTGCAGCAGGACATCCCTGTTCCTATACTCAAACCCTTTCGCTATGAAGGCCAACATACCATTTGCCTTCTTCACCGCCTGCTGCACCTGCATGCTTACTTTCAGCGACTGGTGCACAAGGACACCCAGGTCTCGTTGCACTTCCCCTTCTCCCAATCTATTGCCATTCAGATAATAGTCTGCCTTTCTGTTTTTGACACCAAAGTGGATAACCTCGCATTTATCCACGTTATATTGCATCTGCCATGCTTCTGCCCACTCACCCAACCTGTCTAAATCATCCTGGAGTTTCTCAGTATCCTCCTTGCAGCACACACGCCCACCCAGCTTTGTGTCATCTGCAAACTTGGAGATATTACATTTAGTTCCCTTATCTAGATCATTAATGTATATTGTGAATAGCTGGGATCCAAGGACCGATCCCTGCGGTACCCCACTAGTCACTGCCTGCCACTCGGAAAAAGACCCATTAATTCCTACTCTCTGCTTTCTGTCCGCCAACCAGTTCTCTATCCAAGTCAATACCTTGCCCCCAATCCCATGTGCCTTAACTTTACACGCTAATCTCTTATGCGGGACCTTATCAAAAGCCTTTTGAAAGTCCAAATACACCACATCTACTGTTTCTCCCTTATCTATTTTCCCAGTTACATCCTCAAAAAATTCCAGTAGATTAGTCAAGCACGATTTACCTTTTGTAAATCCATGTTGACTTTGTCCGATCCTGTCACTGTTTTTCAAGTGCTCAGCTATTACATCCTTTATAATGGACTCTAGCATTTTCCCCACTACCGATGTCAGCCTTACCGGTCTGTAATTCCCCGCTTTCTCTCTCCCACCCTTTTTGAATAGTGGGGTAACATTAGCTACCCTCCAATCCATGGGTACAGTTCCAGATTCCATCGAATGTTGGAAGATGATCAGCAATGCATCTACTATTTCTAGGGCCACTTCCTTAAGTACCCTAGGATGTAGATTATCAGGCCCTGGGGATTTATCGGCCTTCAATCCCGTCAATTTCCCTAACACCATTTCCCTGCAAATACTGATTTCTTTCAGTTCCTCCCTTTCATCAGACCCTATGTTCTCCAACATCTCTGGGAGGTTATTTGTGTCCTGCTTTGTGAAGACAGAACCAAAATATGCATTTAATTGGTATGCCATTTCTTTGTTCCCCATTATAACTTCCCCCGCTTCTGAATCAAGGGACCTACACTTGATTTCACTAATCTTTTTCTCTTCACATATCTATAAAAGCTCTTACAGTCAGTTTTTATGTTCCCTGCAAGCTTACTTTCATGTTCTATTTTCCCCTTCTTAATTAATCCCTTTGTCCTCCTTTGTTGAATCCTAAACTGCTCCCAATCCTCAGGGTTACCGCTTTTTCTGGCCAATTTATTTGCCCTCTCCTTGGATCTTATGCTATCCCTAATTTCCCTTGTTAGCCACGGTTGAGTCACCCTTTTTGTTTTATTCTTATGCCACACTGGGATGAACAAATTCTTTAGTTCATCCATGTAGTCTTTGAATGTTTGCCATTGCCTATCCACTGTCAACCCTTTGAGTGACATTCCCCAATCAATCCTACCCAATTTGCGCCTCATACCATTGTAGTTTCCTTTATTTAAATTCAGGACCCTAGTCTCTGATTCAACTACTTCACTCTCCATCCTAATGAAGAATTCTATCATATTATGATCACTCTGACCCAAGGGGCCTCGTACAACAAGATTGCTAATTAATCCTTTCTCGTTACATAATACCCAGTCTAAGATGGCCTGATCTCTGGTTGGTTCCTCGACATATTGTTCCACAAAACCATCCCGTAAACATTCTAGGAATTCCTCCTCCACAGTATTTTTACTAATTTGGTTAGACCAATCTATATGTAAATTAAAGTCACCCATGATGACTGCTGTGCCCTGACTGCATGCTTCTCTAATTTCCCTTTTAATGCCGTCCCCAATCTCGGTATTACTGTTTGGAGGTCTATATACCACTCCCACTAACGTTTTCTGCCCCTTGTTATTTCTCAGTTCTACCCATACAGATTCCGCATCATCAGAGCTAATATCCTTCCTTTCAATTGTGTTAATCCCCTCTTTAACCAGCAATGCTACCCCACCTCCCTTTCTTTTTTGCCTATCTTTCCAAAATATTGAATACCCCTGGATGTTGAGTTCCCAGCCTTGGCCACCCTGGAGCCATGTTTCTGTAATCCCAATCAAATCGTATTCATTTACCTCTATTTGCGCAGCTAATTCATCCACCTTGTTCCGAATGCTCCTTGCATTAAGACACAAAGCCTTCAGGCTTGTTTTTTTAACAGTCTCAGACCTGTATGAATTATTATTTACTGTGACCATGTTTGATTTAAACCGTTGAGTTCTTTGCCTTCTACTTTTGTTTTTCTCCTTCCTGTCTTTTGCTTTTATCCTTGTTTCCCTTTCCTCTGTCTCCCTGCTCAGGTTCCCAACCCCCTGCCACTTTAGTTTAAACCCTCCCCAACAGCACTAGCAAACACTCCCCCTAGGACATCAGTCCCAGCCCTGCCCAGGTGCAGACCATCCCGTTTGTACTGGTCCCACCTCCCCCAGAACCGGTTCCAATGTCCAAGGAATTTGAATCCCTCCCCCTTGCACCATTCCTCTAGCCATGTATTCATTTGAAATATCCTCCTATTTCTACACTGACTAGCACGTGGCACTGGTAGCAATCCTGAGATTACTACCTTTGAGGTCCTATTTTTTAATTTACCTCCTAACTCCCTATATTCTGCTTTTAGGACCTCATCCCGTTTTTTACCTATATCGTTGATGCCTATGTGCACCACGACAACTGGCTGTTCGCCCTCACCTTCCAAAATGTTCTGTAGCCACTCCGAGATGTCCTTGACCCTTGCACCAGGGAGGCAACACACCATCCTGGAGTCTCGTTTGCGGCCACAGGAACGCCTATCTATTCCCCTTACAATTGAATCCCCTATCACTATAGCTCTTCCACACTTTTTCCTCCCAGCCTGTGCAGCAGAGCCACCCATGGTGCCAGGAAGTTGGCTGCTGCTGCCTTCCCCTGATAAGTCATCCCCCCCAACAGTATCCAAAGTGGTATATCTGTTTGAGAGGGGAATGGCCACAGGGGACCCTTGCACTACCTACCTGCACCTCTTACTCTGCCTGGTGGTCACCCATTCACTTCCTGCCTGTACACCCTTTACCTGCGGTGTGACCAACTCACTAAACGTGCTATCCACGACGATCTTAGCATCGCGAATGCTCCAATATGCATCCATCCACAGCTCCAGCGCTGCAATGCGGTCTATCAGTAGCTGCAGCTGGATACACTTCCCACACACATGGTCGTCAGGGACACAGGAAGCGTCCCTGATTTCCCACATATAGCAGGAGGAGCATATCACGGGGCGGAGCTCTCCTGCCATGACTTACCCTTTAATTAATTAATTAAAATTAAATTAAATGAATCCCACCAATTTCACTTCAATTAAATGATATACTCAAGGGCCCTTTCCTGACACTGGCCTCTGTAAAAAGCCCGCGAAAGTGTGTTTAACTACTCACTGTGCTGCTGCTCTCTCCGCTCCTGACACTGGCCTCTGGAAAAAAGCCCGCGAAAGTGAGTTTAACTACTCACTGTGCTGCTGCTCTCTCCGCTCCCGACACTGGCCTCTGGAAAAAAGCCCGCGAAAGTGAGTTTAAATACTCACTGTGCTGCTGCTCTCTCCGCTCCCGACACTGGCCTCTGGAAAATGTACTCGGTAAAATAATTGGACTAAAGGTGGACAAATCACCCGGACCTGATGGCCCGCATCCTAGGGTCTTAAAATAAGTGGCTGCAGAGATAGTGGATGCATTGGTTGCAATCTACCAAAATTCCCTGGATTCTGGAGAGGTCCCAGCGGATTGGAAAACCGCAAATGTAACGCCCCTATTTCTGAAAGGATGGAGACAGAACGCAGGCAACTATCGACCAGTAAGCCTAACATCTGTCATTGGGAAAATGCTGGAGTCTATTATTAAGGAAGTAGTCGCAGGACATTTAGAAAATCATAATACAGTCAAGCAGAGTCAGCATGGTTTTATGAAAGGGAAATCATGTTTGACAAATTTACTGGAGTTCTTTGAGGATGTAATGAGCAGGGTGGATAAAGCGGAACCAGTAGATGTGGTGTATTTGGATTTCCAGAAGGCATTAAAGGTTACTGCACAAGATAAGAACTCATGGGGTTGGGGGTAATATATTAGCATGGATAGAGGATTGGCTATTTAACAGAAAACAGAGAGTCGGGTTAATGGGTCATTTTCAGGTTGGCAAACTGTAACTAGTGGGGTGCCACAGGGATCAGTGCTGGGGCCTCAACTATTTACAATCTATATTAATGACTTGGATGAAGGGATCGAGTGTAATGTAGCCAAATTTGCTGATGATACGAAGATAGGTGGGAAAGCAAGTTGTGAAGGGGACACAAAGAATTTGCAAAGGGATATAGATAGGCTAAGTGAGTGGGCAAAAAATTGGCAGATGGAGTATAATGTGGGAAAATGTGAGGTTATCCACTTTGGTAGGAAAAATAAAAAAGCAAATTATTATTTAAATGGAGAGAGATTACAAAATGCTGCAGTACAGAGGGATCTGGGGGTCCGTATACATGAAACACAAAAAGTTAGCATGCAGGTAGAGCAAGTAATTAGGAAGGCAAATGGAATGTTGGCCTTTATTGCAAGGGGGATGGAGTATAAAAGTAGGGAAGTCCTGCTACAACTGTACAGGGCGTTGGTGAGACCACACCTGGAGTACTACGGACAGTTTGGTCTCCTTATTTAAGGAGGGCTATACTTGCATTGGAGGCAGTTCAGAGAAGGTTCACTAGGTTGATTCCTGAGATGAAGGGGTTGTCTTATGAAGAAAGGTTGAGCAGGTTGGGCCTATACTCATTAGAGTTTAGAAGAATGAGAGGTAATCTTATTAAAACATATAGGGGGAAAAATTCAGTTGGTTGCGCCTCCCGTTAGCACCTTAAGAGGGCGTTAATGGGGCACAAAGTAACTAGTACCCGGGCGCGGCGATGTTTGCGCCGCTCGCGAAATTAACTAGACATTTTGCGGCGGCGCTAAACAGTACCGCCACGATCTCCTGCGCCGGCAGATCGTAACGTCAGTCGAGTGCGCAACGCCCCGATAGCGCCCCGGAGCGGATATTGAGTGGCGCCCCCTGCCTTACCGCCTGCCGCTAGCAACGACAGGTTGAGGGGAACGTTTTGCAGTCAGGAAGGGACTGGGGGAGCGCTATTTAAAGGTGACCGCTTGCTGCCTTTTTTTGTTGGCGACATTTTTGAACCACGCATTCTGAGAGAAAGAGAGAGAGACTTCTGGAGAGATTCAACGCTGTGTGAAGGAGTTTTGGGTACTGAGCAGCACTTTGCAGGTTCATTTTGATTTGCCCTTCCTTGTATCGATTTAGAAGAGACTGTGGGGGCTGCACTCTGAGCTCCTTCCCTGGGCCTCTCCATTGTTCTTTCCAGCAGATTTGATGTACAGGTCTCTCCAGGCCGAGATTCAAGGCTGCAATGTGCAGGATGTGGATGGAAAGCAAGATCAACCATTCCCTTTAAGAACTGGCCGGGGCCATTGTGTCTGTGTTCCATTGCTGACTGACATCACATGAGCTTCACCAGTGCTCTGAGTTAGCGCCTCGCTCCTTGGCCTTTGCGTCTTAAGACAGATGTGTAGCACCTGATTTAGTGCTCCAATCACCTCCAGGGGCGATAAAAGTCAAGTTTGCAGTCGGAGGCGATAATTAGCGCCAGGTGCTAATCTTTGCGCCCGGCCGATAATTGCACCCCAAATGGGGCAATACTGAATTTTTCCCCCATAAGATGCTGAGGGGGCTTGACAAGGTAGATGCAGATAGGATGTTTCCCCTCGTGGGGGAATCTAGAACTAGGGGGCATAGTTTCAGAATAAGGTGTTGCCCATTTAAAACGGAGATGGTGAGGAATTTCTTCTCTCAGAGGGTCATGAATCTGTGGTATTCTCTACCTCAGAGAGCTGTGGAGGCTGTGTCATTTAATATATTTAAGGTGGAGATAGACAGATTTTTGAACAATAAGGGAGTCAAGGGTTATGGGGAGCGGGCAGGGAAGTGGAGTTGAGGCCAAGATCAGATCAGCCATGATCTTATTGAATGGCAGAGCAGGCTCGAGGGGCCAAATGGCCTACTCCTGCTCCTATTTCTTATGCACTTATCTTATGTATTACCCTGTATAACCGGAAATGGCCTCTCCTCTCTAAATGGAGAGTAGAGGGAACATAGCCATAATATTAGAATGTAATCATTACAAACACAAAGAAAGACACAGCAGATAATTCTGTTAATTATCTTTTCAGTAATTTTGTTTTTTTGATTCTTTAGATTTGTAAACTGCAAAATTGATAAAATGCAACTTAAAACTATAGCTGACCTGCAATCTGATTTAGGATGCAGACATACTGCCATTTGGTACAGATTGAAATGCTCAATGACACAAGTGTCAGTATAACTCTGCAGTCAGGTCCTGATCTGACTGCCCAGTGTATTAGGGCCCATTAGATTTCCTGGGTACTTTCTAAACTCACTATTCAATGGTTTTAAGATTAGGGGAAAGCAGATACTTCCACCAACTCGCATCACCTTAAGAATTAGCAGAGCTCTGCAATGTGAGCCAAGCATGCAAGCACAGGGCTCTTTAACAGCTGCTCTGTGCAACCTGAACTGAAGCACAGTCAACAGTATAACTCCAGTCTGCCAGCTGTGCATTATCAGGGTTGATTTTAACGCCCTATGGGTTTTTGGGGGTGGGGGCAGCAGGTCGGGATTGGGAGTGGAGTGAGTGCGTTATGCACTCACTGGCCTAAGTTTGAGGCCCGGGCCTCTCTTTTAATTTCCGTGCCTCATCTAATGTGCTACATAGAAACATAGAAACATAGAATCTAGGAGCAGGAGTAGGCCATTCGGCCCGTCGAGCCTGCTCCGCCATTCAATACGATCATGGCTGATCATCCAAATCCAGTACCCTGTCCCTGCTTTAATCCCCACAGTACACATATCCCACCCTACCCCCGTAACCCCACGTATTTAATTCCCCCTAACATATCCCATCCTATCCCCATAACCCCACATATTTAATCCCCCCTAACACTAAGGGTCAATTTATCATAGCCAAATCAACCTAACCCACACATTTTTGGACATGTCAGCTGCCTGCACGAATAGGGCCAAAAGTGGGAGGTGGCTGGTGGGGAGGAGAGGAAGATCGAGCAGCCGGAGGCCGGCGGCCAGCACCAAAGGAACCATCTGCAGCCAGCTGGTAAGTCACGGGGAAGGGGGTTTCCGGAGGGTCTCGTTGGAGGGAACAGAGGAATCCAGGGCAGGAGCGGCCACTACTTTTCTTGGTGGGCCTGGAGGTCCACTCCTACTCCTCCTGGCCCCACAATGGAAATTCTTTGACTTACCTTGGAGGACCTCTTCTGTCTGAGACCAGATGCAGACCTGCTTCATCCTGGGAGGAAAGCCACGGTGGTTTCCACACTCAGATCCCAATTAAAATCAATCGGAGTCCCATTGACATCATAGACATGTCTCATTGACATTTGGGTCAATTCACGAGGAGGACCCCAATTGCTTTAGGCGGGCTCCTCATTCGCCTGTAGAACTCTGCATGTTAAAATTGGCAGCGTCAGGAAAGGGGCAAGTCACAAGCGGGTAAATAACCCCCTTGTTTTTAACAGCCCGCCCGACTGGTTTCCACTGGGTGGGTAGGATTAAAATCAACCACAGTATAACTGCAGCCTCATTGTTAGGATCATGTTTTTGTACCTGTGTTCACACTGAGTTGGTAAACAGTGAATCTCCTCACTTCAAAACCTAATCTGATCACAATTGTACATTTCCTTGATAGCGATATATTTGGTGGGTTCTGTTGCAGACAATTCTATAAACTAGTTTATTAATAGTGCATCAGTCCAGCAATATATTATTAAAAACCTTGCCACTATGTGCACTTCCTGCCCGCAGAAATTGACTTCCTGTTTTCATGTTTTTAATGACACTTTTTGTGTCAACTTTTCCCCATTCTAAATTCCTATGTCCATATTTATAATTGGATTTGCCGGTGTAAATTTCTACGATTTGCATAATTTGGCCACTGGGTGGCCTTGGATAAGAATCTGAACTTTCTCTCTCCGGTCCAATGCTGTGCTGTGTTGTGTTGCTTTCCTGACTGATTTATCCCTGAGGTGAGGTTATTTTAATGGTACTTTTAAAGTTTTAATTTAAGATTTTTAGTTTTATATAATTAACTGGTAGATCTCCAAAGCTGTTGCTTATAGTGAGTCAGTGGTCTCGCTTTTTAATAACAATAGGGTTGCTGCCCCGCAGGGATCAGTGTTGGGACTGTTGCTTTTTACTATTTTTATTAATGATTTAGATGTAAGTGTTTGGGGCACAATCTGCAAGTTTGCAGATGATATTAAGATCTGTGTCAGGACTGTAGACGATGCTCAACTGCTTCTGACAGATCTTGATGCAATGGGGGACTGGGCTTGTCTTTGGCAAATGATGTTTAACTTGGAAAAATGCAGTGTTGTGCAGGTGGGCAGGGTGAATGCTGAAATTACATACACCCTTCAGGGAAAAACATTAAAGCAGCTAGAGAAAGAAAGGGATCTGGCAGTTCTAGTGCATAGATCTCTAAAGGTTCATGAGCAATGCTGTGCAGCGATACCTTGAGTGAATAGGGTGTTGGGGTGCATTTGTAGGACCATTAACGATAAGACAAAGCATATTATGTTGTCCTTGTACAAGACCTTGGTCAGGCCTCAGTTAGAATATTATGTCCAGTTTTGGTCTCCTGACACGGTGGGTGATATTGAGGCTTTGGAAAGGGTGCAGAGGTGGGCCACGAGATTGATTCCCCATTTGAAGTATCTCAATTATCAAGATAGGCTAAAAGAGCTGTGACTCAACACTTTAGAGAAGTGTAGACTGAGGGGTGAACCGATTGAGGTTTATAAGATGATGAAGGGAATAGATTGTATTCCAGTTGGCAGTTTGCTCCCATTAACTAGTTTAGGGAGGACCAGGGGTCACAAATTTAAGTTGTATAAGGTCAGATCTAGGTTAGATGTCAAAAGGTGATTCTTTTCCCAGAGAATAGTGCACCTCTGGAACAGGCTGCCGTCTTGTTCGGTGAGCTCCAATTCGCTGAATTCCTTCAAGCGAAAGCTGGATCTGTTTCTAGGTGAGGCAGAGATCACCTCATATAAAAGGTATAATTATCAGGACCAGAGTGATCTCCTGGACTAGTTTTGATCGCGTTATAGGGTCGGAGAGGAATTTCCCAGATTTTCTTTCTCCAGATTGGCCTGGATTTTTAACTGGTTTCTCGCCTCTCCCAGGAGATCACACAGTTTTTAGTGGGGAGTGTATACATTGTGCTGCACAGGTATGAAAATAGTGTGGGACCGGCTGGATGGAGCAGAGGGTCTTTTCCTGTCCATCATTATTCATATATAACATAAAATATTCCTTACATTAGAATTTAAATGTTATCCCTTACCATTTCTAATGCTAAGAATACACAATAAGATGGTGCACAAGACTCACAATTGGCAGTAGATATCTAAGCTAGAATTCACCACCGTTAGCAGTTTTATAATATTGTAAAATGGTGTAACACCATCTTGTATTTCACAAATTGGGCCGAGACCCATTTATAACGGGTTAACACCTAATTTTATTGCAGAGTAATTTCCGCACTAGTTTGGTTTTTTTTTTCTCCACCCTCCCCTTCATTTAAATTTATAGACATCACGAGGTTAGCACAGCCATTGCACACAGTGTAAGTGATGCTGAGAGGGCAGAGGCCCATCTGTTGCCAGGATCACCCGATACTGGTCAACGGGCTCCAATTGTCTGCAGCCTGCTCACTGGAGATTCTACTTAAGGTTATATCTGGGCTTAGAAGTAATCATTTTCAAAACCTTTTCTTTTTCCTTTGGTGATTGACAGAGGTGGATTTTCATTGGACAGACTGAGGGCCTGTCAGGCCAACAAGGAATTTTTCCCATCCCCCATTCAGATTGAAAGGTTCTTCTTTATCAATATGGAGTTTTCTCCACAGGAATTCCATCCTTCCCTAAATTAATGGCAAAGGAGGACAAGGAAAGCAGAATGGAAGAAACGGAAGTTGTTCTTGTTCAATGCACAAAGTGTTTGTGACTGGACTTTGCCGATAAGAGGCCTGTGATTACGGCTCAGAGCAGTCAGAGTTTAAAAAAATTCTTTCTAGGGATGTGGGCGTCACTGGCAAAGCTGACAATTTATTGCCTGTCCCTAGATGCCCTTGATAAGCTGGTGATGGGCCTCTTGAAGGCTGCAGTTCATGTGGTGAAGGTGCTCCCACAATGTTGTTAGTGCACAATGAGGGATAAATTCGGGAACGCCCATTTTGTGCCTCACAGTGTCAAATGGTGAGGTCCAAGGATCGTTGGATTTTGGGCCTCAGAACGCATCATAATGTAGATGGCACTGTGGGAGGAGCCCGCAGAGGTTAGAATCATTGAATCATAGAATAGTTACAGCACAGAAGGAGGCCGTTCGGCCCGTCGAGCCCGTGCCTCTGCTCGAAGGAGAACAACCCCAGCTTCTGCAGTCTATCTACGTAACTGTAGTCTCGCATCCCTGGAATCATTCTCGTAAATCTTTTCTGCACCCTCTCTAAGGCCTTCATATCCTTCCTAAAGTGCGGTGCCCAGAAGTGGACACAATATTCCAGTTGAGGCCGAACCGCTATATTATAAAGGTTCATCAAAACTTCCTTGCTTTTGTACTCTATGCCTCTATTTATGAAGCCCAGTACCCCTTATGCTTTTTGAACCACTTTCTCAACCTGCCCTGCCACCTTCAACGAGTTGTGCACATATATCCCCAGGTTGCTCTGTTCATGCACCCCCTTTAGGATTGTACCCTTTAGTTTATATTGCCTCTCCTCGTTCTTCCTACCAAAATGTATCACTTCACACTTTTCTGCGTTAAATTTAATCTGCCACGTGTCCAACCATTTCACCAACCTGTCTATGTCTTCTTGAAGTCTATCCTCCTCACTGTTCACTATACTTGCAAGTTTTGTGTGATCTGAAAATTTGAAATTGTGCCCTGTACTCCCAAGTCCATGTCATTAATATATATCAAGAAAAGCAGTGGTCCTAGTACCGACCCCTGGGGAACACCACTGTATATCATGCTTTCCCGCTCCCCTCACCACACCTTGCACACACCAGAGGCATGACCCTTGTGCCTTTCTCCTTTCACATTCCCAAGAAGTCCACCAGCACAGCCAGTCCCCGAAGTCATGGAGGGGGAGAGCGAAGGAGAAGAAGAGGGATTGTCACTGCATCTGACACTCACAGGCAGCAGCTCAGAAAATGGCACTGCGCAGACTTTAGAGTGTAGTTTAGAGGCGGGATCGGCACGTAGTGAGTCACCAGGCATGAGTGGGCTGCAGCCAGGCAGGGGGAAAGGATAGCTCGGGTGCCGGCTCCCCAGAGGGCGGGTTCTCGCATGATTTCTGCTCCACAGGACTCAGATGATGACCTTGATGGTGCGGTCTTCAGGAGAAGGGTGATGGGCGTGCACACAGAAATGCTTGGTGCAACGGCAGGCCTGCCAGAGAGCCTCTTGTCACTGTCAAGGAGCATGGAGGAGTCCGGCTCCAACATTGCATAGGGCTTTGCGCAGAGATTGGAGCCATTATTTCTGGGATGGAAATGATGGGCAACTCCATAAGAGACCTTGTGGACACAATCATGATGCCGGGTGTGATGGGCGATGTCGCAGCTTCCATTGCAGCACAGGCGGAAGTGACCCAATGTCTCAGTGCTGCAGTGGAAGTTCAGACTGCTGCGTTTACCAGTGTGGAAAGGGGCTTGCAGGGTCTCACAGCAGCTCAGCCATCTGTCCTCCAACAGATGGCTAGGTATGCTAAGGCGCCGCCCCAGGGGAGTGGCAGTGGCTCCGTGGAGCAAGAACCTACTTTCCTCTCTCAGGATGACAGCATTGGCACTGCGCCAGTGCCCTTGCTACTGCCTGTCATCCAGCCAGCCCAGACTGCTGCTGCCCATGCTGAGGTGGTGCATTCTACATGTGCTGGGCTTTCTAGGCCCAGAGCTGCTTGAGGTCGTCCAGCAAGGCCATCTGCAGTCTCCCCCACTGAAAGTCAGCAGCCTTCCACCAGCAATGCTGCAGCCACTGGGGTAGCACTGCGCAGGAGCAATAGAGTAGAAAAGGCACACAAAAGACAGACTCCAGGGTAATTCACAAGGGTGATTAGTTGATGTTGTTGTTTTGATTTGTATTTGATAAATTTACAAATTTATGTCTGGAATGTTTGTTTTGAGGTGGCTCTCATTTCAACTTTGTGCCCAGGAGGACGCTGTATGTGGGGGATGGTAAGCTGGGGAAGTGGTGAGCAATGAGGATCTGGGGTTTCATTCATTGGAACCAGAGTCTAATGAGGTGCTCACAGACAGCCCGTCCAGAACGGGGATCTGCTGCCTTCCTACTCCCTTCTTCCTCCTCCTCCTCATCCTCCTTCTCCTGAGGTGGTCCTGGAACCTGTGGTGGTAAGGGCTTTGACTTGATGATGGCCAAGTTGTGGAGCATTGCAACAGACCACCGCAAAATGGGGCACCTGCTCTGGCGTGTACTGGAGGACTTCTCCTGAGCTGTCAAGGCAGGGGAGCCGTTACTTGAGCACACGATGGTCTGCTAGAAGAGGTTTCTCATGGCAGCATGGCTCTCATTATATAAGTGCTGGCCACGAGTGGTGGAGTTGCAGAGGGGAGTCACAGCCAGGTGCAGAGCAAATAACCCTTGTCTCCAAGCAGCCACCCTCGGGTTTGATGTGGTGGCTGGAAGATTGTTGGCACAGGATGTAGCATCATGACTGCTGCCAGGATTACGGGCATTCACCATCATGATGCGCTGGGCATGATTGCACACCAACTGCACATTAAATGAGTGGTAGCCTTTGCGGTTATGGAATATCTCAGGATTGGTATGCGGTGCCTGCAAAGCCACATGTGTGCAGTCGATGCCATCCTGCACCATGGGGAAGTCTGATATTCTGGTAAAGCCACATGGGTGCTCCTCCTGCTTCTCTCTGTTCAGAGAGAAGACAATGAAGTCCCTTCTCCTGGATGCAGCGATGGATGGCGAACTGGGAGATGTTAGCTATGTCTGTTGCTCCAGACGGGACGGATCCGGCAGCAAAAATAATTGAGGGCCACGGTGACCTTGAGGGCCACTGGCAACGCCGTCGTTGCCCTGCTCTGAGGCTGCAGGTCTGGTTCTAGGAGATAGCAGAATTCTGTGACCACCTCCTTGGTGAAGTGGAGCCTCCGAAAACACTCCTCCTGGCTTAAGTGTAGGTAGGAGAAGTTCTCTCCGAAGACCCGGGTAAGGCCTCCTGCTGAGAGCCCTCCTGCCCCTCCTCCTTCTTCATCTGTGAGCATCTTCGTCTCTTCTTCGCTGCCTCAGCCCCAAATCCCTGTCATACTCGAGTTTGAGGGGGACTGCAAGTAGAGCTGCCATGACTGGGAGCAAGTGGTGTGAGCAGAACCCTTTAAATGAGAAGCAAGGCGTTCTCCATTTGTTGCTGAGAGAAGTCCACTTGCAACACTTCCAGTCACTTCACCAACTTTAAATAACTGTAGAAAGCTCCAACAGTTGCACAAACTTACACAGAGCCAGTAGAAATGAAAAATAAAGTCAGCTGCAAGCTGTTGATCCCTTTAAATAGTGCTGGTAGGGGGTCCTTCCTGTTGCTGAATGTATGTTCAGCTGGTCCTGATTTGGAGAGGGCGTTAAAAGGAGCGACAATGTCCAAAATGGCAGGGCGTGCATCAAATCAGCATTGTATGCCGATTGACATCACGATCTAGCGCATCTAAATATCTGGGGTGAGCGCAGAGAACGGCAGCACTGCCGACCTGCCCAAAATGGAGGCCGGAAGTGGGCAGAAGCGAGGCGGCTGCCATTTTTTCTTTCAAACCGGCCTCAACAGCCAGCACAAACGGGTCCAATTTCCCGGACAAAATGTTAAACTAAATTTCAGTTTGGCACCTAGTACTCACCCAGTACTTACCAGAGACTTACACTCTCTCCAAATTCCCAACTTTTACACTCTGTTTAGGTGCACTCCGTTTAAGACCCCTCTGTGCAGGCCATGAAAAAACATTTACTACACGGCCCAATTTAGTCCCCATAGTGTTTCCAGAATCAGAGATCTGGGCATAGATAAAAGCTAATTATCATCAGTTAGTGATGTGTCCTATTTCAAATAGTTATGATTTAGATCTCCTAGCTTTTTATCAAGAGAGAATATATTATCGACCCAACAACTCTCCTTAAGTTGATGTGATAATAGTTGCAGTAAAGTATTTTCAACAGTAATTATTTAGATATACCACACTTTTCTTTAGTGTATCTCATGGCCAGTGTACTACCTGATAAATTAGAGTTTAGACATGGGAGTGTAATCTCGGTGATAAACATACAGGTTAAATATTTTTAGGTACAATATAAGCTGCCATGTGTTGGAACGAACTGCAGGAAAATCTGAGTAGGATCAGGGCTTTTACTAGTTAGAAGTTACTAGTCAGTAAAAGTCAGGCAAAATTGTGAAACTTTTCAATTTTCTTTTCACAGAAAATTTCTGCCGCTTGCACATCAGCTCCTGATTGGGGTCCATACTTGGAACAACACAGAGGGGAAAGATACAGAAACAGACCTGATTCTACAGAAGCCCCTAACCGTGTGAAACTTCTTACTACGCTCGAGATGTGAACATTTCAGGGAAAATTTCCTATTCAATTTGTAAACAATGGCCCTGAAAATCCACCGCCGTTCTGGTGTACTCCCACCGTAACTGCAGTAGGAGTTCTCTGGAACAGCCAGTAACTCGGCCGGGACCCAGATACAACTTTAGCTGAAGTTTCCTCTGTCCACTGCAAACATAGGCATCAATTTGGGACAGGGTGGGGCCGGGTAGAATTACTGAGCATTAGATTTCCCACATCATGACCCTTCAGTCGTGTTCCACCCAAGTCCTGGTGCTAATATATAGGATTCCAGCCACTGCATATTGCGGACAGGAACTCCTGCTCTCCCAACAACTCCCACCTACAGTCTGCAGTGGCTGGGATCCCTCTCATTAGCCACAGGATGTGGGTAAGATTGGCACAGAGGGACCTGACCATACTGATGTTTCTCACCAAATGCGGATGCACTGACTCAAAACATTGACTGTGCATGTGTAATGCTAATGGTTGGTGTGTCTGCTAACACAGGTCAGCCATGGCTTGTCTACTGGGCCGAACTCTCACCAGGAACGGAGTTTTAAATTCAGACAGATCATTAAATCTTATCTGATCAATTCTTCTTGAGTAATTATTTTCTTTTCTTTACTTTTCAGGTGGCATTTGTACAACTGCTACAAAAATTCTTCATTCTCATTTAGCATATATTGTTTATAACCTGCATTAACACTGCATTGTATATAATAGATTAGTGTGCTTTCATCACATTTAGACCAAGCTCAAACTGACCTTTAGAGCAGCAGTGTTGAATGGTGGAGCTTATAATGGAAAATATAACCGGATAATTTTCGCAGTGTCCAACTGGGGCTAAATCTGGCACTGGGGCAATCTCGACCCAGTACTGGGGCAGACTCAACCCAGTACTGGAGCAGTCTCGACCCAGTACTGGGGCAGTCTGAAAATACTTCCTGGAGCAGTGCCAACCCTTTCGGCAGCAAGGTTATCCATTCCATCTGGATCTTTATTTCTAGCTGAACACACCTTACACACGAGAGACAATATCTGAGCTGGCTTCACTCTCACCTCCCACTGACCTCAGACACTTATTAAATGAATAAACTCAGACTCTGATCACTGCTATAGTTAATACTCAAGTGTCCATTAATACTGATTTATAGCAATACACTGAATTTCCTGCGTAACTTCAGCTACTCATCTGTAGACTTTTCTCTGCTTGTAACTGACTAGTACTGCCTCACAAGCTAACCGGTTAATCACTCCCTGTCTTTAATACACTGTTCCTGTAAAGATACCATTTTGGGACTTCAAGGTCACGGTTCTTACAGAAGAAAGAGAAGCTAAGTAAACTATCAGAGAGAGAGAGAGAGACTGCTACTTCCACTAAGACAAAGAGAGAGACAGATTTCTCCCTCTACCACTGAAGTACTTCCAGAAAGAAATTGCTGCAGATTGTTTACTACTTCCTAGTACTGATTGTCTGAGGGATGCAGAATCCTCTTATTTTTATATCTTAATTTCAAAAGGAAGTCTTCCTACATTCAATTAACCAAACAGAGTGAACCATGTGTCAGAAGGTCTCGCACCCTTCTGTCAATCAAACCGGATAAGTATGGGGTCATGTGACTGTCATTGAGTCACTGGGGTGTGGCTTTACCCCCCCCCCCCCCACCATAACAGATTTTGTGTCTGTGCACTTTTATGGCCTTTTCTCTATCAAACTTGCTTTTCTCACTAATTTTTACACAAATGAGGTGATGTGCCATCTTTATGTTCCATTCGGTTTTATTCTAAATGGTTTGAGTTTGGGACAATTGTTTCTGATACTAGTAAGGAAGGTCTGTAGTATTAACACACATGATCCTGATGCAATTAACTGAGAGGTTTTCTGGTTTTAGTGAGTTTGTGTCTTTTCCATGGCTTGTACTAGCTGAGAGCTTGTGTTAGCTAAAAGCCCTTCCAGCATTCAGTTCAACAGCTGAACTCCATTTTGTATGGTCAGCTTTCAAGCTAAAACTCCATTTTAGGAGGTTACAGGGCATTTCCCCATCGAATCTTAAAGGTATCCTTTGGGCAAGTTACAGGGCACGGTTCCTACAGCTCCCCACTCCTTGGAAAAGAAGATCCGACATATTCTTCTTACAAGGACAATACCTTCGCACAATAGCATCTGGCATATGTGTCACCCTACTGTTACAATACAGGATGGTCTTGGAGTACATATAAAATAACATGTACATTCGACTACAATTAAGTAGCACAATTGGCTTAGCTATACTGGTTAAATGTGGAATAGTCGACTCTTCTGACCAGTAATCAGAACAATATTAGTGAAATCTCGTAGAACTTCAGTACGGTTTAGTAGGTAGGCTGATAACCAGTTTGAAAAGGATCTGTGTTGAAGTTTATCATTAATTTGGACTCGGGCCTGCCATCTGGGCCAAAGGTAAGTCTTGTTCTTTTGGAGTCCATTCCTCACTCCACATTCCTCATAACCCTGTAGCATTAGTTATTTGTGCCACCAGAGGCTCTGGTTTAACAGAGTGACTGCTGCCAACGACCGGAAGCTGCATGGAATCGTTGGTCAACCTGTGAGTTGCAGTGTGAGGTAGTGTAACCAGGCTGAGGTTTTCTGTCTATAATTAGTCCGGCATTATTCCACACTTTGTACCACAAAAGGATACAGTTGAACACTGCAGCCGTCAATGCAGCTAAGCTCTGGTTTATAGATACTCAAGATGTGTGAAATGTCTTTCATTTGTGAAAGACATCATTGGACCTGCACAATCATTCTCATTTCAGTCTGAATTTTAACTAAAGGTATCCGGATAAATTTTGTGAATGCAATGTGCAGCAATTGGTTTCTCATCAATATCTCCTTCCAAGACTTCTCTTATTTTTAAGTCCTGGGGATGGTTTAGCTGAGCAGAACTTCCTGTCTGATTAAGGCCCTTGGGTTGGAATTTTCAAGGGCGTTAGCGGGTGGGACCACTGGCAAGGCGGGTGGGAAAGTGTTTTTTTTTGACAGCAGATGGGACCACGTTGTCAACCCGCCGCCACGCGCCTTTCCCAATGTCGGGTCTGTCAGCCCTGAGCAGACCCGACAGGCAGCGGCGGGTGACCAATTAATCTCATTAACATCCAATTGGCTGATTATTAACAGGCTGTTTTAACTTACCTTTTCACTTTAACTTCATGGCCACGGGAACGACGCTGTTCGGGGACCACGGCTGTCAACCTAAGGCGGGAGTTCAGTGGCCATTGTTCCAGCTGATTACTTGACAGCTTCAAATGTACAGTAAAAGCTCCTACCTGATAGATCATCACTTTCCTCAGCCATAAGCTGTTTCTCAATCCATTTCCAGCACAGATTCTGAAAACCCTCCATATTCCACTCTCCATCCAGTATCACCTCATTGGAAGAACTCTCTCATCATTGCTTCTGTCATATCTACTTCACCTGCCACCTATTCCATCAACATGGGTGCCCTTTATACTCTCTCACCTTGGTCCTCAGAATCAGACCACGATGAGCTTCAACACCAGCAGCACCAGGCACACCAGCAGCACCAACAACAACGCCAACCTTCTCCGCAATCACCTGATGCTGCACAGGACAGAGGGCATCAGCACCCAAGCACATGATGCGTCAGGTTGGCAACACCCCACAACAACATCATAAAGCATCCCTACAATGACCAAGCCATTCCTTTCACACTCACCACCATTGCAGGAGGTACCGTTATGTCTCATCATTCACTGAAACTCACTAAGCTACTTCCAAAGGCGCACACAAATCTGTCCAAGAACGGAAAGTGTTAAAAATAAAGGTTTCAATGTTTGACAGCACATTAACAGAAACTTTACATGGACACTGCATAAAACCCCGAAGTGGCTACCCTTGTGTGTTGTTAGTTGGTATGATTGCACTAGGATGAGGGTGAGTGTGAGGGGTTGCTAGTGAGATAGGAATGTGATAATGTAGATAGAGAGAGAGGGATGGGTAGACGTGCAAGGTAAGTTGATGTGAGTAAGGATGTGCAGGGGTAGGGTAGGGAAGGCAGAGTGCTGGAGATGTGATGAGGGGCACAGCAGGATGAAGGTGAGTGTGGCTTTGCACTAACATTTCATGAGCTAATGAGATCATTGAAAGGTTTGCGGCACTGCACCCAGGTCCTCCTGATGACATCCCTGCTTGTGACCTCCTCTGTAATGTGCAACCAGGCTGTTTTGGTGTCCTGGGGAGGTCTCTTGTGCCCATCAGAAGGGAAGAGGACCTCCATGCGTGCTCTGACTCCCTCCATATGCTTATGGAGGGAGTCATGGGAGAGCCTGGGTGCAGCCCTGCACCTCTGTGCCGTCATTGTCAGTGTTTGCAGCACCTCAATGCTGTAGAACACTGACAGCACAAATGACAAAATAAAGTTGTCCATGGTCCTTTTTAGGAAACCAGCTGTTGACACATCTTGAATGACATCACCGGACCTGCTCCTCTAATTGGACCGGGAATTGCGCTGCGCGGGCTTAACAAGCCCTATCAAGGGAAAATCATTTTAGACAGTGGGATGGAGCCAGCAGCGAGGTTGGGACCCGCCACCGACTTTACCCGCCCTGGACCCGCCGAGGTGAGCAAACTCCCAGCCGTTCTGTCTGAATCTTCCTTTATTTCCCTCGAAGAGGAATCCATGTAATCCATAACTGTTATCAGGTGTCTCACAGAATCAGGTTCTATCCGATGGAGTTAACATACATGAAGCGCCTTGGGACTTTTTACTACGTTAAAGGCGCTATATAAATACAAGTTGTTGTTCTGGTACATCAACTAGTGAATCTACATGTTCTGTCACTGTGACTTCTTACCTGTTTAAGTTTGGAGAATCCTTTTGCTCAGCGGCATCTCCTGTCCGAGCTGGCCTAGTCACACACTAATATTTGCATTGGGAGTACTGGAGGGTGTTGCCGAGGCCTGTTGGGAACCAGTACCTCCATTCATACTCCAGTTTTGTTGCACCCTCTATCTTTTGGTTTATCGTTTCCATTTACCTTTCCATTAATTTTTCCATTTCCCCCGGTAGACCTGAATTGTCTTTGTCTGAGTGGCTTGAGCGTGCATTCCGATACTGTCTCCCCCTTTGCCGAGGGCTTGTATTTTGCAGTCTCCATTCCAGTGGGCTATCATTCCTGGAACCTTAGCCTCGGTTACCTGAATTCCAGGCCCCGATATTAACCCAGAGCCGGGAGCGGAGCGTGTGGGGGTGGTAGCAGGTGACGAGCCCGGAATATCTCGCGAGTCTATCAGCTGGACATCATTTAAATAAAGCTTCTGAGTTTCACGTCAGGATCTCGTGTCTGCAGACATGTCGCCCACCCACACGACGTAATTTGCCCACGACTACTTAAAGCCTCAGTCCAGCTCTGCAAGGGGGGCTGAGGTATAGGAATTCCTTGAATTGACATGGCGAAAATGAACAGTGAAATGGCTGGAAAGAGAGGGAGGTTGGCCTCCTGATTTTCAGATGCTTCCCTGGTGGACATGCTGGGTGCAGTAATGGCCAGGAAGGATGAGCTGTTCTCCACAAGTGGGAAGAAGAAACCTGCTGCCACCACGAAGAAGGCTTGGATTGAGGTGGCTAAGGAAATTAACAGGAGCATCACGTCAAGGTCCTGGATCCAGGGCAGTAAATGTGTCAGTAATCTGACGAGGCACATATTCTTCTTCACCCAGCTCCTGCAATGCAACTGCTTCCACTCCCTCTTGATAATCCTACACCATTCACAGCACCCCTCACCCCTGCATCACTTTCTTCAGCACCAAACGCTATGGTACAATGCATCACCTCTCATCAAAACTCCTTACACATGCTCACCACTCGCTTCCTCCTATCACTGCTGCTAATAACCCCATCCTCATCTCATCTGACCTTCTCAACCCAGACCCGCTCTCATCAGACATCCTGAATTCGTACTGTAGCCAATTTTCGCAAACGCTTGCCATCCCCACTCCTTTTACATCGACCGGATTCTCACTTCACCATATGCACTCCATCCAGAGGAAGCAGACATCCTTGCTAGCCACTCATAGCACTGTTCTAACCCTTATTCAGGATAAGAGAGCGCAGAAAGTCAGGGAGAAGGCCAGACCGGTGGGGGACTACCAGAGATCGTGGAAGTAACCCCGGAGGAGGAGGAGTGACTGGAGACAAGCAGCACCTCCAGCACCTTGAGCATTGGTGATGGCGAGGTTGCTGGACCAGCGGAGCAGTGTGACTGATTTAACCTTACACCCACTCATCGCCCACAAACCAACCGCACCCTCCACCGACTTCAACACATCAACCAGTCTGGTCAAGTGCTTCAGGCTTCATTTGCACAGTAACATTTCTAAATACCATTACTCAATCTTCACCCTTTCTTCTTTCCTCCAGGGCCCTCACAGGAACACAAACCCTTGCCCACAGAGGAAGAAGACTCCTCTGAAGACCTCAACCCACCTGAGGATACAACGTCACATGCTACATGTGTTGCAGGCACCAGCGCAGATACTGGCAAATCGGGTGGGTGTGTTCGTCAGATAGATGGGTCAGTACATGGTGAGTCTCACAGCACAAGTGAGCAGGATCCGATAGCGATGGAGGGACAGCCGAGGAGAATACTGAGGGCGGTGTCCTGTCCAACCTCTATTTAGCAGGACAGAGATGTAAAACCCCGAAGGCCAGCAATGAAAAGGAGATTACTGGAGTCACATGACCAGATGTGTGAGGTGTTGGCAGTGCTGCCAGGCACTCTGTTCACTATGGCAGGGAGGATGGAGAAGTCCACTTCCACCATATGTGGGGTGATGTCGTAGGATTTCTCAACTCTGCACTGTACCGTGGACCATGTGACCACCTCCATGGACACTGCAGCCGGACACTCACAAGAGTCACTGCTACCAGCCAATGTAGCCTGCCTACAGGCTCACACAGCTGCAATGCAGACTCTGGGCTCCAACGTCTGTTCCACTTTAGAGAAGTTGTTGGACAGAGTAGATTGGGGCTTCCAAGGTGAACTCATCTCATCCAGTCTGCACTCCCGCAGACCAGCAGGACTGATGCGTCGCTGTCCGAGGGGAGGGAGGTTGACGGAATGGTCGAGGAACATGTAGACATTTCTCAGGACATCTGCACGTCTCATCTATTGCCACCCTTCACAAAAAATACCCGAAATGGCGCCTGAGCTCCAGCTAGCCCAGACTGCCCTTGCAGAAGTGCAGGAGGAGCAGTCCGTAGCAGGGTCCTCACGGACTCCAGAACCCTGAGGTCACTGACTGCGAACGTCTCAGGAGACTGAGGAAACTACACAGCAGCCTGCCACGATCTCTGCTCAAACCTCTGGGGTAGCACCTCGAAGAAGTGTTAGAAGTAGGAAGCGAATGGCTAACTATATCACTGCTGGTTCACACTTGATTAACAGAGGAATTGGGTGGACATATTCGTCAGATAGATGGGTCAGTACATGGTGAGTCTCACAGCACAAGTGAGCAGGATCAGATAGTGATGACAGGGACAGTCGAGGAGAATACTGAGGGCGGTGTCCTCTCCAACTTTTACTCAGCAGGACAGATGTGGAACCACATCTATCTGACTAACACGTCCACCCGATTCCCTTAGCAGAGAGGTCAATAACCAGGGGGCATAGATTTAAAGTAATTGGTAGAAGGATTAGAGGGGAGTTGAGAAGAACTTCTTTCACCCACAGAATGCTAGGGGTCTGGAACTCACTGCCTGAAAGGGTGGTAGAGGCAGAAACCCTCACCATATTTCAAAAGTACTTGGATATGCACTTGAAGTGCTGTAACCTACAGGGCTATGGACCAAGAGCTAGAAAGTGGGATTAGGCTGGATTGCTCTTTTTCGGCCGGCATAGATACGCTGGACCGAATAGCCTCCTTCTGTGCTGTAAATTTCTACGATATGATGATGTTCCACGAATTGTTCGGATTTGAATTCTGGAGCACATTCAAACTTTTCTAACTTCAGCCATTCTCGTGTGCTCATGATTTGAAGGCAATTTCTGTGTCTGGGTTTTATGTCATAGGTGTGGAAGTAGGAGCAATGTTTCCATGGTGACAAGTTGCAGGATTCCAAAGCAATGGAGTGAAGATTGCAGGACTGTTTGTGCAGGTGGTCTGGTCACATCAGAGTGGTGGAAGTGACTGGTGATCCGTGCTTTAGGCCCTCAATCTTCCTCCTCAGCATCCTCCTACTCATCAGCCTTCTTTCCCCTGCCCCTCCTGACCGCTTTGCTGAGCGAGGTTATCCAGGACGCAGCATGCCACTATCATTCTGGAAACTCTGGCTGGCGAGTATTGCAGGGAACCTCCAGACCTGTCAAGGCACCTGAACCTCAACTTCAGCATCCCAATGGCCTGCTCTATGATGCACCTCGTGGTGACGTGGCTGCTGTTGTGCCTGTCCTGCTGTGGAATAGTGGGGTTCCGAAGAGGTGTCATGAGCCATGGCAGAAGTGGCTATCCTTTGTCCTCAAGCAGCCATGCTTTAAGATTGGTCCCAGGGTGAAACATGGTGGGGATATTCGACTGCCATAACATGAAGGTATCATTGCAGCTCCCTAGGTATTGGGTACAAACCTGCATGAACCTCTTCCTGTGGTTGCAAAGTAGCTGAACATTGATGGAGCGGAAACTCTTGCAGTTAACAAAGGCTCCTGGGTGGTCGGGGGTGCCCTGGTGGCTCTGTGTGTGCAGTCTATGGCACCCTGCACTTGTGGAAAGCCAGCCAGAGCTGCAAACCCCAATGCTCTCTCCATCTGACTGTTGTCATCAGTTGGGAAGGAGATATATCCACTCGCCCTGGCAAATAATGCATTGGTCACCTGCCTGATGCATTTGTTGGTGGCTGACTGCGACGCCCTCAATGGCCCCGATATAGATTGGATCGGGTTCTGTGAGTGGGGGGGGAGGAGTTTTGTTCAGGACCCCGATGCTGTGGAGTTTTAACGTCACAGCATGCATCTTTTTTTTCTAGCAGGTTCCCCACTCGGAAGCCAGACTGATTAATAGGCTTGGCTCGCTGTCAGGTGGGCATCGCTCTGGAGAAGGACACAGCCCCAGGAGCAGGTAGGGAGCTTGTAGCTGTGTTCGCCGAAGTTTGGGAGGGGGTCCGGGTCCTGGGAAGGGTTATGATCCCAGATCCCGGCGAGGTGGGGGGTCCAATACTCATCCCTCTGGGAGCAGCTTGTCCCCTTTGCTACCTCTGCTTCATCTGCACGTGCCCCCCAGGATTGTGAGCAAATGGTCTTCTTAGAGGCAAAATACTGCGGATGCTGGAAATCTGAAAACCCCCCAGAAAATTCTGGAAATATTCAGCAAATCAGGCAGCATCTCGACCTGAGACATTAACTCTGTTTGTCCCTCCACGGATGGTGCCTAACATGCTGACTATTTCCAGCATTTTCTGTCTTCTCAGAGGCCTGCCTTTAACATCCGAAGCTTTGCAAACATCCAACTGCACTCCCTGCACACTTTAACAACTTTTTAAATCTATTGCACCAAGCAACTACTTCAATAAATTATAAAAAAGTCTAAAAGCTGAAATCCAAACTTACCTGAAAGACTTGTGTGTCCCTTTAAGAAGCTCTGACAGCATTTCTGCAGGGCTGCTTCACGCATGCTTTTCTGTGCGTGGTTAGGACAGAGCATAATGGAGAGCAAGAATGTCCAAATTAGCAGTCGTGGCATCAAATCAGGCGTTGCATTCCTATAGATCTCACAATATGCCTCCCTGTTAATATCGGGGCCCATGTCTTTGCACACTAGTAATATAAACACTTAACTTAGGACAGTGTATGGCTTTAATTGCTTGATGACTTTTAGCTAAGAAGGTTTATACGGCCAAATTATCTGGGAACGTCAATGGTAAAAAGCCTGGGTGATGCTTGGAATTAGCTCCATTTCCCAGCATTCAGCTGCACTACAGATTCCATTTTGTGTGGACAGTTTTCGAGCTAAATTCCATTTCAGCTAGTTTACAGAGACTTTCCACCACGAATCTTGAAGAAATCCTTTGGGCACTTTACAGGCACTGTTCCGACATACGTGTGGCATTGGAAGTTACATTTACAGTGAATATTTTTTGCCACAGCTCGAGGCAGAGAGGATGGGCGGGTTGGGTGTGGGCAGTCGGCGTGGTGGGCCGCGACCCCGTTGTTGCTTCCATCCCGCTGCAGAAATTGACTTTGCGCTAATAGGAACTATTAAGCCCACTCTGCGCGACACCCAGCTCTAATAAATGGCACGGGTTTGATGACGTCATCAATGGCATGTTTTCAGTCGGTATATTTAAAGGAGCCATGGCCACATTGCATTTGAAGGTTCATCTAGGAGTGTGCAGGCAGCAAACTGGAGGTTTTCATTGCTCCAAACAGTTGGAGAGATGGCTGCACAGAGGCAGAGGGCTGCACCCAGGTTCTCCCATGACACCCTCCATATGCCTGTGGAGGGAGTCAGAGCACGCAGGGAGTTCCTCTTCCCTTCCAATGGGCGGAAGAGACCTCCCCAGGAGACGAAAAGAGCCTGGCTCCAAATTGCAGAGGAGGTCAACAGCAGGGATGTTGTCAGGAGGACCTGGGTGCAGTGCCGGAAACGTTTTAATGATCTGGAAAGGTGAGTGTAAAGCCACACTCAACTTCATCCTGCTGTGCCTCTCATCACATCTCCATCACTCTGCCTTCCTGTAGAATTCGCAATATATCGCGATTTTTATTAATAAGGAGAAAACACAGAGTTTCGTTCAAACAGCTTTTATTTCAGCAGAATGCTGTCAGGTTTCTCAAAGTGGACACAAGCAGCCTGTAAAATGGCCGCCGCACCTCGTGACAGAACATTCTAGACTTTTCGACAGGCAGACAAGATGGCGTTCCAATAAACATTTGTGCAAGATCGATTAAGATTCAGCACATTGAAGATAATACACGAGACATTATGGGTTTGCAGTATACACATAAATACTGAAATCGGTCTCCCAGGTACGAATGAAAGCTATTGTACCGAGTAATCAAGGGCCCATCCAAAAGACATTAATATGTAAAATCCCAACGGCTCTACGATGAGAGAGCCGTTAGCGGGTAGTTATACAAAACACTTGGAAGCCCCAAAACCCCTCCAGGGAGAACACCGACCGATTTAACAATGGGAGAAATATTAACAGGTACTCAGACATTTACGAGTAGCCCCGAAACCCATTAAGAACGGAGATCACCCATACAAGACATTTGAGCGCCAAACCCAAACAAAAGAAAGGACATTAAGGTTGGGCGGGAAACGGAAGATTTTGTACTATAATTACAAGCTCCAACCGTCCATCTTTCTCTTATTCTCTTATCCGATCGACTCGTAACCTCGTGGCTGCTCCTGTGTTTTTGACTCGTAGTCTTGTTCCTGCTTGCCTGGTGCCTCTTTGAAAAAGACTGTTGAACTTTATGATCCGTTCGGATCTACCTCGTGTCGCGTAACGAAGACCTATGTTGGTAACTGG